>JANJEY010000009.1:766937-778010 GCA_024703695.1 Erythroxylum cataractarum
ACGGAGAAGCAATGATGTGGGTTATTGCAGGAGATGAGTTTTCACCAATTGATAATGATCATGGAATCCTTGAAGTTGCCAATCTTTTACTTGATGAACCGAAGTTGGAGAGTATGATCTTTACTGATGACAATGCCAATATTTGAGAGTAAAGTGATTAGAGGGTGGATACTTTAGTTAGATTTTTTGTTATAAATACCTATGTGAATGACTAATTACTTTTGGATAGAAGATTGTAGAAAAATTGCTTAATGAAATATATGTTCTATGTTTTTTTTTAGATTCTGAAATTTTGGAAGTCTTAAAATATGAATTCAAAATTTTTTTCTTAATTCTTAATTTTATAATTTATATATATGTCGTGTCTGTGTCCACTAAATTTTAGAAGTTAGTGTGTCCCCGTGTCCGTATCCGTGTCGTGTCGCGTGTCCGTGTCCGTGTCCGTGTCTGTGTCTGTTCTTCTTAGTTTGTGATGATCTCGAAAACTACTTAGTTGACATATAATTTTTTGATCTACCTTGGGGGAAACTTCTTTACTTAGAATAACAAGAAAAGTAATGAAACTTTCTTGAGAAAGAAGCTTGATAGAGGATTATTAAATTAGCTTTGTTTGTAATATTTTCCTAGCACTATTTTTATTTTTCCTAACCTAAGTATCTCTAATCACTCTCCAACTTTCACTAAGCTTAAACTAGATAGAGCACCTACCATTTATCCTTTCTATTCAATAGCTTCCTAACTTCCTTATTTGGATTTCAAGATGTCGTCAAAAGTGGTCTTGGTCATCACTTTTATGGATCTAAACAATTTTAATACTCTATGAAAATCAATAGCATATGAGCTAAGGTTAAACCCTTTCATAAGGGAAATGTGGGAAGTGTTCATCATTTACTAAACATTACTAAATATACTCTTTGTAAAGCTCATAATGACATGTACCTCAATCCTACATGTCTTATGCTTCAAGTAGTAGAAAAGCCTACATTGAGCAACTACTCACAAGTAGTTAACTTTGACTACTCTCTATTGAAACAAAGATCTAGTATCAAGTGGTTACAACATAGTGATAAAAATGCAACTTTCTTTTAATAGATTTTCCCTAGTGAGGAAAACCTTAAATAGAATTGTTACCTATTACTTCCAATCCTTATTAAACTCTCCCTCACCTACTTGCTCCTTCGTAGAATTTATTAAGGAAATAGTTCAAAAAAGTCATTTGTTCATGAAGTAGAAGCTCTAGCCTCTACTATTAGTAGATCTAAGAAATGCTTTAAAGTTTCTAGCACTTTGTAAATGTTTATCATATATTTCTTCACAAAATATTGGTCTATCTTAGGTAATATAGTCTTTGAAGCAATTATGGAATTCTTTGACAATGACAAACTTCTCAAGGCTATGAATAGCACCTTTATTATATTGGTCCCTAAAGAGAAAGAGCACAAGCTTTAAAGGACTACAATCCTATCTCTTATTGCAACTCTATCTACAAAATCATTTCTAAAGTGATTGCTCTAAGGTTGAAGCCTATTCTTCCTAGACATATTGATCCAACTCAGTTAGCTTACACTCCAAAGAGACAAAGAGGTGATAATATTGAACTAACTCTGGAGTTCTTCAAACACTACACTAGGAAGAGTAGTTGCAAAAATTTTGCACTCAAAATAGATTTTAAGAAAACTTATGGCAGGGTTGACTAGAACTTCATTCTAAATGTCCTGAAAGCTTTTGGTTTCCTTAACAATTTCACATAATTGATCCATTAACGCATCCATATTTTATCCTCCAGAATCCTATTGAATGGAGAGCCCACCAAGCACATCAAAGTTGTTAAAGGCAATAGAAAAGGGGACCTCATCTCTCCATAATTATTCTCTTTAGCCTCTTAAGTTTTATACACTTAAAAGGAATGCTACCAGGAAAGAGTAGTCAAATTCCACTCTAAATGTAAAAAGCTTGGTCTTTTTATTTTGAGCTTTGTTGAAGGACAAGTCCAACTTATTCATCTCAGTACTTGTGACATAATTAGCTGACACTAAGCAGTAGATTCAAGCTAGATTATCCAATTGTCAAGTATTTTAGGATTGCTATCTCCTTCATTAAACCTATTTTTTTATACTTCAAGCCTCTTCTTAACAATATTAGTAACAAGATTAACAGTTGGACTTCTAGATCACTATCCCTTGTTAGCAAATGTTAACTAATCAACTTTGTGCTATCTTCTTTCAGTACATAATGGGCCTCTCACATTGTATTTCCCCAAGCTATTTTTAAGACTAGAGAAAAATGTTTTGAAATTTCTTATGGTCAGCTAGCAACAACAAAGCTGGAAGCAATATAATAAGTTGATCTAATATTTGCTTACCTAGAAAGCATGTTTGCCTGGGAATTTTACCTATTAAAAGCCCTAATTATGGTCTCTTAGTCAAATGACTATAGAGACTTATCCAAGATTAGCAAGCTTTATAGGTTCCATAGGTGCATATATACTATATAAAAGATCAAAACCTCTGGGTTACTAAGCTTCCAATAAATGGTTCTTGACTCATGAAACATTTATTCAATATGAGATGGAATATTAGGGGCTCCTGCAGGTCCATTGTCAAGAATGGTAAGAGTACCTAATTTTGGTATCATCATTGAACCCTTTTTGGTCTCCTAGATTCTATTATTACAGCCACTTCCTTGAAGTCAATTATCCCATCTAAGGCGTCAATTATTGAAGGTCTATCAATCAACTACCTTGATAGATTCAATCTTGCAACAAAAATTTTCCAATTCCTCCTCAGCGTCACATTAGACAATTCAGCTGAAGAATTTACTTCATGGAGTCTCACTCCGTCTAGTAGCTACACAAACAAATCTTGTTGGACCCTCTTTAGCAATCCCTCTTGTGTTGTACCTTTGCACAAAATATTTTGGATAAAGCATAATTCACCTAGGTCATCAATCATCCTATAGCAAGCTATGGAAAGTAAACTTCCAACCTCAAATAGATTAGCCAAATTCTCTCACTTACCTAATTGGTGCACAATTTTTAAATCTTCTCGTGAAAATATTGAGCATTTATTCTTTCAATGCCACCATAGCAATTACTTATTGCAAGCAATACTTTAGCATTACAGTGCTAACAATCCTCCTATCTTCTAGTCTAGCATTATTAGATGGAATCAAAATATTATGATGAAGTTTGGAGGGGATCTATAGATCTTCATATTGGCTTTTGGCAACTTAGTTTGTAGAAAATGGGATGAAAGGAATAAAAGGATCTTCACTGATAATGCCAATAGTAAAGAAAGCCTTTTACAAGCTATATATATAACAATTAGAGCACACATCTTTATCTACAAAGATAAGTATTCATTAGATAAGTATTCATTTGGCCATCAACAACTTACCAAGTGGAGAATTAATTAGCACTATCTTGCACTTTCACAAACTTCCTAGAATCCTTTATGACATACTAGTCTTTTGTATCATTATAACATTTTGATGATCATCCTTTCCTTAGATGCTATTGTATACTCTTAGAACTCCCTTGTTTAGCCTTTTATTGCACTAATATATTCATTATTTAAAAAAAAAAAAATCAGCCATTACTTTAGTAAAGACCCCCTAATTCATGAATCTGACAATCATATGTATATATTAGATTTCATGTTATTCATGAATGTGTTGTAGACAAAGTGATACAACTCAATTATATGAAGACTCAAGGTTAAATTGTAGATATTTATACCAAGACCCTCAAACTTGATACTTTTGATATTTTAAGAAACAAACTTAAAATAATTAAAAGTCATGTTTAAGGGTAGAAGAGGACAAATAGTTTGACAATACACTTAAAATTATTGCTTGAAAATAAACATTACGTGAAACCTATTATCATCTCTTATTCAATTTGTGTACTTGGAAATATGTTATTCATGTATAGGAAGTATTTGTTTATGTAATTAGAAGTATGTTATTTATGTATTAAAATTTCCTTAGGATGATGAATCTTTGTCAGATGGAGTCCTATAAATACACACGTAATCTTAGATCAAACATAACATAGTGAATCTAATATTATTTAATAAATTAACTTCTTTTACGAATATTTTTTCTTTCTAAATCCACCACTACTCCAACAAATCCCTCCTTCTAAGTCTAATTCTAATCCAACATTAATAGTTCACGAATTGTAATGCTATTATATCTACTTCGAGACTTGTATTAAAGTTGAATTAAGCTTACAGTTTTGCATATTGTAGATAATCATTTATTTCTTGATAGGACCAAGCGCTTGAATTTTGATTTCCATATTGGCTAGTGTGAATCTTCGAGAGGGTTTTGCTTATTCACTAAAGCACTTGGGTCATAAATGTTCAATTTATTGTTGTGTAAGATGATCTAGCATATTTTCACTTGCCTCTATCTTAGGAGGAAGAGCCTGAAAAAGATGCTATTTCTTTTCTTGAATTAGTTAGCTATGTTATTGATCCTTGTCTTTCCTAGTAGAAGAGTTAGTAATAGAAGATATCCTTCTCACATTATTCTTCCTTTTGAATGCCCCAAAATCTAAAATCTTCATGCAAAACAATCAACATATGACCTTGTTCACCTACTCATGGACATAAAATATTATATGAATCAAACATGCTTATGTTGATTATGAGTGAGATATTGCTTTCACAAGATGATGAAGTTATAAGGCCAAGGTGGATAAAATTAAAAACTAGTTTTTATGTGTAATCATTCCAGTATTTTGCTTTATTTATAAATAGTTTCATGAATCCTTTTCAACAATTTGTTATCATTATATGAATTTTTTAACAAAAGGATTATGTCAAGTCCAAGTAGACAAGATACTGTCACAAAGATTGACGATTTGGTACTAGATAAATTATCAACCATGCTCTTACCAATAGATAGTCTTTTGGATAGATAGGATCGAAGTTCATATCTGTGTCTATAAGAAGTAATCGACTTTTAAAATTGTTATTTGTATCCTCCTTTGAGAATGGTGTTTACGTATGTTTTTGTATGATCATGACTTTTCAGTTTAAGGGTCTCAACTCAAGATTGAACGTATGTCAAATGGCTACGCTATTTACACTACGACCGTTGAATGACAGACAGTTGTATTGAAATAGACACCAAACAAAGAATTGAAAAGGCCAGAAGATGAAAAAGACAAAGAATTGAAAAGGACAGAAGATGAAAAAGAAGACCAAATTGTATATTCTTCTGTCGAATCAGTTTGGTGGTCCGAACTCAGTGGTCTTTATGGTAGAGGATGATAAAGACTCCTCTAGTAGTAAACATAAATTGATTGAAGAAAAAAGCATACTTGGTTACAAAATTTAACTGCAGACCCCAAGGTATTGGGATTTTCAATCACCTCTATCAAGCACAAAATTTCTTATATATGTATATTTATTACAGATTCTGTGGCAGTTGTATTTGTTAGACAGTCAATTGAAGTAGTCCAATATCCAGTGGGGGTCTAGAGTTAAATTGTGTGTAATTAGGTCAGCGTAAATAATCAAAAGTTCAAAAGGATTGAGTGGTGACCATTTTGAGATCGTCTCTTGCATGATCAGTGGGGTTCCCCAAGATGACTCCTTGCTTTTGTATATATACCCATTTCTCTTGGAATAGGTAAAAGAAGGTCATAAGAGAGAGCTGAATAGTGAAAACTATTCCCCAAACCTCTATTCTTCTTGACGTCCTCTGATGATATGCTACTAATCCTGTGAATACATTGATGACTGCCAGCAGAGACACCGCAGTTCCATGTATCCAATGAACAAAAAACCATACACTTCTTCTTCTGGATCCCCTGTGCATAAGAATACATTGATTAACACGTAAAATATATATTATTTTCTGTAATTCATCACAGTCAGTCTGCAACTAATTAAGATGAATTCCATGGTTTACCTATGTGGCCTTATGAAACCTAAAATGGCCTGCAACCATATCATACCATATAGAGCCACTCCTATTCTTTGATGATGGTTACTGAAGGAGTTGTCGAAGTTCTTAATTGACATCACAGCTCCTGCGGTGGCAAGAAGTAGAGAAACTACCTGCCAACCCAATAATCACAGTTCATGCTATTATAACTTTGCATTACCTTTTAATCTTCACATGCAGCACAACACCTAACTCTTAATTATTTAGAATAAGATTGCCATCTGATGAAGTTCCAATCACCATTTACTTTAAGATGGTTGTCTTTGCTTCCTTGTCAAGCAATAATGACAGAAGCCACACAGTATATAAAAAACACATGGACGTTAGGAAACCTTTTCACTTTATTCTACTTTCACCATCGTTAAGGACTAAAGGAGTGGGGTACTTATCTACCTGTAATATGCAGAGTTGAGAGCTTTAAACAAAGTCTTGCCATCTTTGTGCAAAATGTGGTTTGTGGATGACTAATGTTTACTTTCAGCAGAGATGAGCATATGCAACAGAAAGACAAAAGGTTGCCATACCTGTGAAGTATAATGAACATAGAAAAGAATCTTGAGCTTCCTTCTACTTTCCACTCTGTGCGACATTCTGATGCCGAGTATGCCAGCAGGCATCAGAAACCCCATTGAAGCCCAGAGTAGAAATCCATGGACTGTAACCTCTAACGACAGTTTGGGACTCCACTAATATTTTTAGCACGGAATCACCAGTCAGTTTTTGAGAAAACATATGTACGTTCTTACTGGTAAAATTAAACCATATGATTCCAGCAAAGTAAATATGGCAGCATAAACTTCAATCTGGAGTTCGAGAGTTAGATAGGATCTACGAATTCTGAACAGCAAAAAAAAAAAAAAAGAGGAACAAATCTCATACCCTGTGCATGCTGTTCTTCTTGCTTGCATAGTTGCCTCCTGTGGATTTTTCATGCTCTTGAGATGTGTAAACAAATGGCAGAAAAGCTATGACATGAACTGTGATGGAAATAAGTTTCTCTGGCATTTGCATTGTTCCTCAGGGAAAAACAAAGAGAGAGGCTTCAGCTTCTATATGCACCAATGTGCGAGTTCCCACTTTTTTATCGTGGAAAAAGAGTGCTAGGCGTGGTTCGTTAAGTGGCACACAGATTCTGCTGCGGTATCAGAACTTACATGAACGAATGGTCAAGAGCTAGTTGAGGCTGAGCTTGGAGTATTTGTATAAGAAGACAGGTTCAGCAGGAATGATGTTTTGTCTCTTTCTCCTATCAATCTCCCTTTACCACCTCGCGAGCTGCCAGATGTTTGTTACCGCTATGTCTTTTCTGTATATATTTATTTACTACGTAAAATTCGCGGACTATGTTGTTCTAGAGGCTGGAAATAAATTCTAAAAGATATTAATGATCAAAAACAATATCATTCTGTATTAAACAATCAGAGTAGGAATCCATAGTTAAACTAGCGTAATATGATTGCGTGGAGGTTGTTGGTTTTAGGAGATTGAAAGTATGAAAAGTGAGCGTAGGGAATGGGCATGGATTGCGATTTCAGCCATGGTGGGGTTCACTGTGACAGAATATGGAAGAGAATGTGGAAATTAGAACAAAGGAAAAAGGTCAAATTTATTGCAGAAAAGGTCTGAAAGTTTTGAAGTGGAAACCTATCTTCTGCTTCCCACTAGGGGATATTGCGCTGTGTTTGGCATGATTCAAAGATAGTATGCATGTATTTATATAAAAGAAGAAGAAGAAGAAGAAAAGAAAAAAGGTTCACGGTAAGTGATTAAACTTGACAGTGATTGCAGAACAGCTGCATGTGGTCCTTGTCAAATTCTAGCACTGCACCTTTATCTTCTTTCATTATGAAGAAAAAATAAGTCCCATTGTCTTTTTTTTTTCTGTTTGGGTTGTGTTGACTACAGATTAATATAAACACATCCACAAGCACAAACAACCGATTGAGATCATCGTTTTCTTTCCAGTTCTTAACTCAGAGCACAGTTAACCTTTTTTCCCTTTAGATTATAGATATTATATGAGCTCAGCCAGCGTACCGTAGTGCCCATATTGATAATGTTGACACATCACATGGGAAATGTACAACATGTAATCATCAAGTTGAAAGAAGAAAATGATGATCCCAAGGTAATATCACCATGCTTGGCCATAACTATTATTTGGAATGTGGATTAGAAGATTCATTTCATATATATTCTGGGTATATGGGTGGATAAACCGAGCCTTGGACAAATTGTCTTCGAAGAATAATCAAGTGTCGTTGTTAATGACTATCCGACTACCATTGTCTTCTCTTCTGAATGACCTAATTTATTATTTACTTGAATTGGGTCCTCCTTAGGATGTTAGTACGTAGAGGAGACCTTATTACGTACCTCAGGATTACGTGAAAGGGTCAATATTAGAGAAATTCTTTATGTTCTCTAACTGAATGCTGAACTGCACTAGAGAACTCTTTATAGGATTAAAAACTTATATCCCCTATGTCATATCAAACTTTATAGCTAGCTATGTTAAACTGTATGTGTCTAAATGACATAGGCACAAGGTCAATCTGTATATATGCTCAATAACCTTCAAATGCTTAAGATTGACAAAAATCTTAAGACTTTTATACGTACTATGACGATGTATGATGACACGTAATACTGAGGATAAATGATGATCATCTCTATCATAACCATCATACTATCATAATACTATAAAATGTACTCATGTATATGGAACAAAACGAACGATCCTCTAACCGACAGTGTCTTACGACATCAAAACACCCATACTTTATACTTGTGTTATAAACACAAGTGGGTGAAGTCCTTCATTAAAGGATCGACTTAGAATTCCTCAGTCCTTATATGCTTCAAATCTTGATGTCACTTTTCATGTCAACACCTTTATGACCAAATAATTGATCTTTAACTGCTATGACCTTGTGATATTCTTCGTTGTCATGAAACAACACTGTAAGAAGAATGTTATAGTAAAACCAGATCAGTCTAGCCACTGAATGGACCACAGACCACTCAGAAATTAAATTTCTGAGTTAAACTGTCTGTAAAGTAGCCCCTTAGCATGCACAATGCATGCCTATTCGAGGAAGTTACACGTGTCTCTATGACACACTTCTACGACATTGTATCATCTGCAAACTTGAACTGTAACCTTAAGTGAACTTTCTATTATCCGAACACATAGCAAACTTCAAACCTAAAGTCCCTACAAGGTTCAATTTATTGACTTTACTATATGTCAACATATAATCCTTGATTCCTTTAACTATCTCAATACTCACATGACTGTATTCCGAAAGTCCATAACTGGATTAACCAGATATTGACCAAATAGTCAAACAGTAAATGCAATGTCCTATCTAGTACATAGCCAAGCATACATCAGCTATCCGCTATGCTAGAATACGGAACATTCCTCATAATCTCTCTTTTCACTTTATTCTTTGGGTGTTGTACCAAAAATTATCTCTCACTGTGAGAGACAAGTGTTACTACAGGTTTACAATTAACCGTATTAAACCTTAGTAACACATACTCAATGTATGCAATCTTTGAGAGATTTGTTGAGTGTTGAGATATGTCCTGGTAAATCTGAATACCTAGGACAGAAGATGCTATACTATGGTCTTTATGTCAAGGTTCTTGACCAAAAGTTGCTTAACCTCATACAACAAGATCAAGTGACTTGATGTGAGCAATTTACCATCCTTATGCTGCGATAGGAAGATAACTTGCTCCCCTCAACTCCCCTCAACTTCATAGTACAGGCATCCTGTAACTTTATTTTTCACGAAGCTGGAAGAGGCCACAACCTCACCAAGTGTAAGGTATCACTTTCAGGAGGTTTGCTGTAAACTATATATTGATTTGCACAACTCACAAACCAAGTCAGTACTGTATTGATCCTGGGACCCTACAGATTTTACCTCATAGACCACTTTATAAAGTTTTTTACACAGGAAGATGGTTATGACAACCTTCTGATGGAATTCTTTATCATCATAAGCTACAATTTCTTTTATCACTTAAAATATATCCTAAGAGGATACAAGAAGAAAAGGTAACACAAAGTCAGCCTTTTCCTCATGAGTGAATCTTTATGCAATTGATCAAGTCATCAAACCATTGAACCTTATCCTGAAATCCTTTAGGTCTCTCAAACTTTATTTATAACTGACAAGCTTGCAGTTACTAATGCAAATCAACTAGCTCCCCTGACCTTACTGTGCTTCATGGCTTGCATCTCGTCATTTATCGCATCCCACCACACATATGCATTGGGTCCAGAAATAGCTTCTACAACAGTAACTAGATCTGAAATATATCTAATAACATAGCCCAGTACTCCTGATAGACTATGTTGTCCGATAGGATAGCAGGTCATCTCACTCCAGTGGATTTACTTAACCTTATTAGATCTCGTACCCCCAGGAATCCCTCTGTGTGCAGGTATGGGTTCCTATTCTTGTACAGGTACGGTACAAAAATCTAGATCCACTAGATCTAATTGCATGAGTACTGGATATTTAACAACTGTAGTATCCATCCTACTATCGTCGGAATGGTCAAAAGACCCACCATTATAGACATAGTATTCCAAAAACTTAGTTGTTCGTGATTCCACTATTCTGGTCCCTCCTTATCTACAGTAAAATCTGTAACCCTAAAGTGGTTGAGATATTTTACTAAATAGCAATGAAATGAACGAGTATGCAAACTTTTCTTTATAAGGATTATCTGACTAAGCCTACTTAGGTAGGGCAGCCTTTTACACGAGTGTGCGCAAGGCTGAGTTTCTAATTAGGTATATTAGTCCTGCTCTGCATTGACTTTTTTAAGTCCTTTAGGGTGAAGCCATGCCTTACAGCAACACACCATTTTGCTCAGAACTACTTGGCATAGTGAACTAAGTCACTATTCCAACTGGTTTCATATATCTAGCAAACGGACTTTAAAGTCCTGAAACATCATGTTTGCCATGATATTCTCCTCCACGGTCAAATCTGACTATCTTGATGAATTTTTCCAACTGGTTCTCAACCTTCAGACTTTAAGCAAGAACACATGACTTTGATGTGAAAAATCACCAAGACATGTCAGAAT
>JANJEY010000009.1:799100-809226 GCA_024703695.1 Erythroxylum cataractarum
TCAAACATAAATCACATTTCCTTATCTATAACACAAATCACATACAAAACACTCATTTGATTTCATTTTCATATTTCCAATTTTTGCTTCAAGGTTCGGGGTCCAACATTAATAATACTAGTACATAAGATTATTAATTTCTTCATTTTATTTATAATTCATATCTTTATAAATAATATATTGATTTGATTGAATTTTATTATTAACCAATAAAATTATAGATTATTTGTTAAGAGTAATAATTACTTAGTAATGGTATGGCCAATCAAATCTATAAAGTAGAAAAGAAAAACATTAGTACTAAAACTAAATCCATTAAAAATAATTAGCAGTGACACTTATATTAGGAATGGTAATTGGGTCGGGACTTGACCTGGCCCTTAGGCAAGGCTCAAGTTCAATTGCTTATGCCCGATCTTATAAACAAAAAAACGTTGTTTTATATTTTAATTTAAAAAAATAGTCAAGCAAAGATGGGCTCAACCTGCTATCTCAGGCTTGATCGGGTCTCAAAGCCTGGGTGGACCCAGACCCGACCCGGCCAAATGTCATTCCTAACTTATACTAATAAACAAATAAGGTACAAAAATTGCTAAGAAAAAAGTTAATTAGTCTTGCATTGAGTATAACAAATTACAATAATAACAACTTAATACAAATTTTGCTAATACGCGGGTATAAAGAGGTCTAGTAGTGCACAGCTTTATCCCTAATTAGTAGAGAGTCTGTTTTCAAATTAAGTATAATAGATTTACAAGATAAAAATGTCAATTAATAATTTATAATATAAGTAAAAGTTAATTTTTTATTTTATATATATTATTAAATTACTTTTGGTGGCTTTCATACTAAGAGTTATCCTAATCAAATATTTCTAGAGTATGATAATTAACGATAAACCTTAAGCTCAAAAGATCTCACATAAAACAATCAAGATGGTACGAGGAGATCGGAGATGTCAGTAAGGTGCTTGATCATTATTATGTTCAGATCAAGGTTAAGAGTAGGAAACTAAATGCTTAAAGAAAGCCTTTTATCATCAAGATGACTATTTTATAGGGAAAAGCTTCAAGTTGGATGTTTGTCGCATCTTCCTTAAGAGAAAATATTTTGAGGCCTATAATTATGATAATGTTGTGCATTCCTTCCCTAAAGGTTTTTAGGCTCGTAAAAACTTGTTTAAGAGTAGCCATTTAGACCTACCAATTGACTCATTATCTATTTTAGATATTTGAAATTCTCAGTTAGTGACCCTGAGCTTAAAGCATGTTCATATGATTGTACAACTTAATTTGAAAAGCAACCAATCAGCTTTAAGAGATGGGAGTGCAAATAGTAGCGATGAAGTTATTTATGGGCATGCAAAATGATGATGCCCAAGATTTAGGTTTTTTTAGTAACTTTTCTTTTATGAATGAATGCCTTTCCCTTTAATGTTTTATAAAACAATGATTCTTGACATTATGAGACTTTTGGGTTTTTATTTTTGAAAATATGAGGCTTTTATAATTAAATGGGTTCTACTTAATTAAAATTGTGTGATTTGGATTAACAAACTCATTATCACATGAATTTAGAGGCAGGGTTAGGAATAACATATTAGATATGTTTTGACAAGAGTTATCACCTAATGGATCTAAGAGTCACATGAGATGTGATTAATAAAGTTGATATACTTAATTTAAGTATAGTTGGTTTATTGAGCAAACTCAAGATCAACTATATTCGAATGGGATCCTAGCCCACTAGAAAAGTTAAAGTAATATTTCTAAATAGTAGTAAGGGCTATTATTTTAAATAAAATAATGAGAGTAATTAAATACATGATTAAAGGCCTAATCGCATTTGTTAGTCATGGCATATAATTGATTACTTACTTTCTTATATTTATTTTTGTCCTGAGTGGAATTTACCTTGTTTAGTATAGTTAATACTAAGTTAGTAAACAAAATTTCTTGAACAAAGGTTATGTTTAAAAAGAGTTCTTATTATGTAATTTTGCTATAATCCTTGTTGAGGATTTGGTGACAAAGTTTTAGAGATGTATCAAAATCATATAGATGACAAAATGTATTGACATTTCAAGTTAGCTAATATCTTCTAAACTCTAAAGACAACATGTAGATTTATGTTAGCACTATAATAGCAAGATGCAAGGTTGCATTGAGTAGCGCTAAAAGGTATAGTTCCTTGTTGAAATTGTTTAACTTAATTTAGCCTACTAAAAACATAAACATGAACATCAATTAAAGGTTTTATTATAGTTTGACAATATTTATCATAAGAAGAAAAATGATTGCATAAATTTTCATGCATATACGTGATATGATAGAGATCGTATGTATTTCTAGTTCATGTTTATGAGCATTTGATATTGAATTTAGATTCAAAATTACTATAGTATTCAATGCACAATAAGAATAGATTGTTAAGTAAAAGTATTTAAACTAATTTTATACAAATAGTTTGTATGTATTAGGTCAAAGGAGAATTATGATTAACATATGTGGCAAGAATATAAGTTGGATAACCGATACTATCTTTTTATGCCATGTTAGTTGAATCAACATAATGATAATCATAAAGATACATACAAGGATATGTATATCATTTTGATTATGAATTGTATAAAACTTGTGAAACTTGTCAAGTTGAAGAATAACCAAATCAAGCCTTGGTGAAATAATGATAATGATATTGAATTATTAAATTTATATATGTTATGTATTGGATGAAATAGCAATTCATAAAAGGATGATAGTTATATTTCATTATATTACTAATGGATTTATGTGATATAGTCAAATCTATTAAATGAAATGTTGACTTAAAATTTTGAATAGTTTAAATAGTTTAAATCTAAGTAGAAATTAAGTATTATGAATGTTGAAGCATTTCGATGAGATCATTGTGGTGATTTTTAATTTTTTCGTTATCTATAGGGAATGGGATTCTTTAATAAATTCCTTTACAACTAAATTCATAGAAGTATGGATTTATGTAATGAGGAAAATAAAATATGAAATATTGTATGGTGTAATATTATTTCTTCTATAGTTATACCTAATACAATGACTTACTTTAAATAATTCCAATTGAATCAATTAGCAAGATTTCATATTATATATGAAATGTTAAGTCACTGAAAGAGTCAAATTTAATAATTTAAAAATGTAATGCTTAGTTAAAGCATATTTTATCCATTAAGTTTAAAACTAAATTGGATAACAAAATGTTATAAGATATCTAAAAGGTTGGCTATAATCTTAGAGATCCATTGAACAAATTGTTTGATTCAATGTATACTTATAGAAGAATGGTTCTCAAGATAAATAGCGAGAGTAAGATAAAATTTGAAAGGTTCAAATGTTATGACAATACATCCAATTAGAACTAGTACCTTCGTTAATACATTTGAAGTATAGTTGAAAGGTTATGAAATTTTAAAAGATTCACTTTCATGATGAAATCAAAGAGTTTGTGCTTCGAGATGATTGTGAATTTATCATGTCTACAAAAAGGTTAGTGGAAGTATAGTTGTCCTCTTTAGTGGGAGTATGTAAAGACATATTGCTTTTGTTGGATAAGAAAAGGTAACAAATTAATTGTAATAATTAGATCTATAGAAATAAATTGGAAGTTTTTACCTATTCTTTCTCCAAGTACAAAGATAATGTATTAAAGATGTTTAGTATTTGAGATATTTGATACTTCTGAAGTATTAAAGATATATATTATTCTATGTATGAGTTAATATTTGAGTTCAAGATGATAAGGATATAATTTTAAAAGTAAATCCTAATTAAGGTCTATTTGCTTAAAACATTATTACTTAATATTGGAAAGGTTCTAATATAACAATGGTCGCTAATTAAGCGATAAGACATTTTCATTTAGGAGAAATGATTAATTAAATCAATAAGTTCTTTAAATAGCTTGATCTACTTTTTTTCATTATTCAAGAAAGT
Source organism: Erythroxylum cataractarum (assembly GCA_024703695.1). Lineage (NCBI taxonomy): Eukaryota > Viridiplantae > Streptophyta > Magnoliopsida > Malpighiales > Erythroxylaceae > Erythroxylum > Erythroxylum cataractarum. The sequence continues at coordinate 803,069 of JANJEY010000009.1, forward strand.
AATGTGTTTAGAACAATAGAGCCATTGGGCATGCTTAAGGATATAGGGTATCATTAAAGATAAAAGAATGTATTTAGGCAATTTTTCTTAATTATGATGATAATTAAGATGGAAGTTGTAAAATTTAAGCAAGTGCTCACTATAGAGAAACATGTATAGTTGTCTTATTAAGCCACTATTCTAGCAGAAGTATAATCATCATATTATGATATGGTATAAGATATTTAAGCAATTGACTTAGTTCAAGTAGGATATTATTAGTTAATGCTCTACAACTAATTGATTGGAAGTTGCTAAGTGACAAAATAATTGAAAGGCATTTTCATCTTGTATATGTTTATGTATATATGATAATTAAATTCTATGGGATAATTATATTACAAATGAAATTATAATTAGATTATGATTAGGAGATTATGTATTATCCTTAAATATTCCTAGTCATTCTTCTATTTATATTGGATATTAAAAGAACGTAAAAAGACTTACATACGTTATGTCTTTCCTTATGAAAGAAGTAGTCGATCTCATGGACCAAAGTATGAAGATGCTTAAACAAACATGTAGTTGATTATTATAGAACAAGTTCATTGAACAAACTCGACATGAGAAATCCATTTGGAACATTACTTGTATATCAATGAAATTCTCATTTTGATGATTGTGTAAGTGATCATTTGGCTTGAAATCTTCAAAGTTATCTTATTTAAGGGTTGCTATATTTTAATACTACTTATCATGATCATTTAATCGATAGTCATTCGATGTAGCATAAATCATATAGAGTTAATTGAGCGATCAATATATGATTCATCACCCTAAAGTAATTAGAGAAAATGTTTCATTGTTCTTGATTAGCATTAATTTAGGAAATCCTTGGCTAAAGTGGAATGACGCATTGGAAATAGTTTCCAGATGTCATTAATTGAATAAATAGCTAATAACCAGAAACTAATATAATTAAACTACAAAAATAGACATTAATTTCATGCTTTGTCTAATTGAAACATTTTACGATGAAAGAATTGAATTATACAAAAAAATTATGCATGAAAAGTTTGTCAAATCACTTTAACATTCCTAAATATTTAGATTTCAATCTGATCTATGACTACAAATTGTTTAATTAGAGAATTAAAGATAAATTAAAAGGATTTTTAATTTATCTAATTATAATTAAGAATTATAATTTATAATTTATATTCATTGCCAATATATTTAGGAACCTAATAGGTCTCACATAAAAAACGAGTTGCACAGAGCGAAGTTAATTTAATTAAATTGAATTTGATTGTAAAGTTTTAGAAACTTTATGATTAATCAGAATTATTTATAATTCTAACTATCCAATTTCAATTAAAATGCTAAAATGTCCAAAGCTTACCATAAATATACTTAAGTTCTAATAGAGCTACCACTTCTAGCTTAACTCTCTCTATAAGAGTTACAAAGTTTTTTCAACCTATTTTGCGGATATTGTTAGAAGTTGGATGGTTGTGCAGCTATGATGTCGAGATGGATTAGTTTCAAAAACAGTTCAAGAGATACTATAAGAAAAGATCAAGCTTAATAATAAGATACTAAATATGATTCATGCTTTAGTATGATTTATGTGTTAATCATTTTATAGAATTAAAGTGATCTTAGTTTTCAGAAAATCAAAATATGAAAAAGTTTTGTAATTATTCTGCTACGATCAGAATTAGATCTCCTCTTAATTTCCCTACACTATATTACCTTGACAAGGATCTTTCATTTTTTGATGGCTAAATGTTCAAATTTGGGCCAATGTTTTTGGTTTTGATCAATTTAGGGACATACATTTTAATTTGTTTAATGAAAGTCTAAATGTTATTAATTCTGCTCAATATTAAGACATTTTGGACAAAATTTTGGTATCGTCATACACAACCTGTTTCTATATATAAAACGTCTGTTTGGAGAGGCCAGGTGGATTTAATTTTCCAAGTAAAGAACATATGTGGCGTACGTGGATTTTCAAAAAGAAAATCATTTCCAGAACCTAAATTTATTTTTAATCCTTAAATTCATCATGTCTCTTTGAGAAACTTAGCAAAACATATTGTTTGCATCATCACCACCTATTAAGGGGTTGTCTATGTTATCTTCGATGAGGCCCCGAGCATCATCTGTCAGCTACGTGTGATGATGGGCTGGCTGCTCTTCTCTAGCTATGTTCACTTGCTCAAGGAAAATCACACAAGTCTTGGCTTAGTGATCATGTTGCTTTTAAGTGTGTTTTTCTTAGAGATAGTTTCATAGGTAACTTGGTCTATGAAGTTGCTGCACGAGTTGGTCGTGAAGATTTAAGGCCAATGAGACTCACCGAAGGAATTTTGATCCATCCAGGGTTCGTCAGGTTAGAGAGGAGCAAGTCAGAGTTGGAGCAATTGGAGTCACCTCTTTTAACACTAGACATGGTTGACAATTTATTGGGGTTTGCACTGTCTGTGGGATGTAACAAGGACCACCTACTTACTTTCCTAATAGGACTAGCAACTCTACTATTGGACACTTTGAATCTGTCGTCATTCCTGCTTTGTGTGAGGAAGAATGATAAGGTCAGAGATATTGAGATGGAGTACTATAAAGCCATGATAAGGACTAACAAGGATGTGACACTACTCACTAATCTTGGAATGGGACACAATTTCTATCTCAACAAAATTGCAATGGACATGGATCCATAAACTGCATCACAAACCACTTCCCTTTTAGAAGGAATTATTGAGTTCATCAACAAGCAATAGAAACATCATAGAACGATTTATTTTGTGTTTGTTATTATCAAATTATGTGAATCTATCTTGAGATTATGTATTGTTGGTTGGTTGGCTGGCTATTGTTAATATCATGTCATGAACATACTCTTATCGAATGCTTTGTTTTTTCACCAGGCAAAAGGTATCACGTTTCATCAAGTCTTACTACATCTGAATGCCAAACTTTCAATTTCCTTTCTTTTGGTCTAGAAAGATCATAACTTTGAGATCTTACCCTTCAATTTTTCTTCTAGTTCCATAAAAATGAGAACTTGAAACTTTTGTTCTTGAGTTTTAATATAAGATCATTGCCATAAAAGTTCATGAGATGTTACTCTTATCCTAATTACCAAATGCAGTTCAAGTAAGTCATGGGAATTTTTATAACATTTGTAGTTTATTCATGGTAAACGTAGCTAGATGATGTTCATATGGAAAGGACTCAGAATCATTCTTAAGAAAATTAGTAAGGCAGAAGATACTAGAATAAAATACTGATAATCACGCACAAATCCTCTTTTCCTCAGCCCTTCAACGGGAATAAATGACTTCGTAAGTACTCATCTTGTTGGACCCCAAACTTTTTTTAGAAGTTAGAACTATTAAATGAGATATTGCTAGTGATTAGTCATAAGTAAAGAAAAAGGAGAATTCTTGAATTTGAAATGATATACAAGATTAAGGTAATGAATGTGGTAAGTTGATGATGAGTGGGTATATGTGTATATGTTCTATTATTAGTGTTCATACTATAATTTGTTTATAGATGATGTTGAGTTTAAATAGAAGTTGAGAGGAATAATAGTGATTAAGCATGAAAGTTGAAAATGTAGAAAAGTAACAGAGCATGAATAGGTTGATTATGAATTATTGGTTTTTGATGTTTTTTGACTAAACTTGCATATTTTGGAGTAGTATGAATTTATGACGAATGAGTTGATTGAAATGAAGTAGAAAAACTAGAAATAAAAATTTGAAATGTTGGTTTTTGAAAATTGGAATTCTGAAAATTCTGGGAATGAATAGTAGGAGAGAGTTGAATTTTTGATATGAACTTTCATGAATTTTATGTGTTGATTTAGTCATATTTTGACAAAATTGTCTTATAAAAGTTGTAGATCTTTCTTTTAGCTTTCTATTGATATAAAGTTTGCAAAATTTGAAGTTATGGATCAAAAGTTATGGAATTTTAAAGTTGAGATGTTGGTGAAGAAAAAGAAGTGGAAAAGTATCGTCATGCTTTAAGATTTTAGGCGAAAAGCACCGTCTTGGCCAAAAAACACCGTCTTGCTGACTTTGGAGGTGAAGGGAAATTTGCACTGTCGTGTAAATGCACAATCGTGCATTTGAGATTTTGTCTTTTACTGAATAGTCTTGCTTCTTTTGACCACAAATTCTTCTTTAGACATCCAAATGACTTGATTCTTGAACCATTGGATTCGTAAGACATTTTTCTACTTCTCCAAAAAAATTGGTAGCATTATAAATTGATTTGAAAAAGATTGACTGAACAAAAGTGAGAGAATCTGTTGAAATGGAATGAATTTTACTGAATATGTTTCAATATTTTGGGCATAACTTTTTTCTGTAGTGATATGAATGAGATGATTTTTGATTTGGAGTAAGTTAGAGACATAGAGCTACAAAGTGTATGGAGAAATCGAGTTTTAATTCAGTCTATAGGAGTTTCAATTTTTGGATGGACGTTGAGCATAGAGTATTGGTTCAGCATAAGAACAGTTCAAAAATGTTTAGGGTATAACTTTCAAAAAACAAATTGAATGATTTTGGTGTCATTAGAAACTTAAGAAAATGGGGAACATTTTTCTAAAAGGAAGTGATATTAGATTTCTTTATTTACCTTATCAAAATAAGGAGTTAAGGTGTTCGTAGTTGATGGACAAAAAGGAGCAAAATTGAGAGAACTAATTAAATAAAGGGTAAAAAGGAAAGAGCAAGCATAATGTGGTATTATTTAAAAGGAGAAGAGGAAAATCGTGGGAATTAGAAAAGAGAAGAGAAAGTCGTGAGAAGAGAGGAGAAAAGAAAGAAGAGTGCATGGAAGTTAGGGAAAAAGGAGAAAGAAGGAGAAAGAAGAAGATTTGGGCTAAACCTAAGGTAAGAGAAGAGAATGAGTTTGTGTAGGAAGAAAGAGGAGAAACCCTAGATGGATTTTTATGGATTTCTAAACTAGGTTTTAGTTTTTTCAACCTAGATAGACTATAGGTAGGTTAAGCCTAAGCCCAATTTAGCATTTATTTCATTTTTTTGATTTTTGAAGTTTTATGAATTTTTATGGGAATGTTGTGTTGAATAAGAACTTGGTTGTTTGAAGGAGACCAAGGGATGACAATCCAAGAGCAATAGGAAAGGCAAGTTTGACTTAGATTTTTGCAAGTAAATAGATGGATTATATGTTTATAGTTGTTGTATGATAGGTAAATGCCCCACTTGTGTGTTTATGCTTAAATTGCGTGAAATTGAAGTGTTGTGAAGATTTGAAAATGCACGATGAATTATGACCATGTTATACCTTGAAAAAGGTTATGACATTTTGAATTGAATGAAAAGAAGAAATAGCATGAAAATATGAGAATATAATGAAATGAAAGAAGCATGAGAGTACAAATTTTTGATTAACTAAATTGAGCATAAATTTGTTTGTGATTGGGCAAGAGAAAAATCCGTTTTGTTAGTCACATGCATGTTGACCTATAGCCTTCTCCTGACTATCCGCTTGAGGCCACGAGATCTTGAGAAATCGGACTCGTTTTATTCATAGTATAAACTTCGGTTTATCCGTTTCGTTCCACGGAACTCTTGAGCCATTTGTTTGTGCATTTAGATTTTGATTTATGAAGATATGATGTAAAATTGAGTGTTATGTTTTGATGATTAATTACACTTGACATGTTCCTTGTGATAAGGTGTTGATCTATGAGTTGTGAATTTGAATTGTGAATGATTGAATTGCTAGCCCAATGAGATATAAATGTATATGATTATATGAAGTATATGCATATTTGATTGTGTGGCTCGTTGTCAATGGCTATAAACGTATAAGTCACTGAGCTTCGTAGCTTACCATATTCCCTTCCACTCTGCAGATGCAAAAAAAGCATATCAGCATTGATCCTTGCAAAGTTTGGCAAACACCAAGGATAGAGACTTTTGTAATTAAGTTAGTTCAGAAACTTTTGGGTATTTAGAATCATATTAAGCATAAGCATTCAATTATATCATGTACATTTTGTATTATGTAATAAGCCAATGGTGTGGCCTTTGTTATGTAAATAACGTTTTTCAAATTCTTTTGCTTTAGAAATGAAATGATGAATTGAAAAAGTTTTGTTTGTATATGTTCATAGTTAATTT
>JANJEY010000009.1:833536-848206 GCA_024703695.1 Erythroxylum cataractarum
AATTACTAAAAATTATCTTAATATTGTCCGACTCAATCCGAAAATTCATTTTACCAATGTACCCGGAAATACCATGACTGCCTGCCAAAATGTCAAAGAGACAGATCATAAATCGGACTAAATTTGCTTAATATGCTAACCCCTAATTTGGGGTGTTACATAAAAGGTCTTCCAAGGAGTATGGTATGCTCCTTCTTTTGTTCCTTTATTTTCCACATATCTAAAACTATAAAGTCAACGGGTACAATCAATCCTCCATCCTTCACCAACACATCTTCCATTATTTCTTTCAGATAATGGATTGACCTATCAATTAATTGCAAGCACATGCTTGTAGATCATAATTGTCCTAGATCCAACTTTACATAAATAGAATGAGGCATTAGGTTTATACTTGCTCCTAGGTCAAGCATACCCTTAACCTCCTCACCATTACCTATTGATATCTTCGTGATGAAAGTCCCTCTAGGGGGTAACTGTTACCAAAGGACTGCACTTACTACTTCAGAAACTATCACCTTTTCATATGGTGCAAACTTCCATTTTTTGGTGTTGAGTTTCTTGAATATTTTTACATAAGTTGGAATGTTCCTGATCACATCCAACAATGACATATTAATATTAACTTTAGAAAGCATGCTATAGAGATCAAAAAATTGCTCATGTTATTTTGAGTCTTTAAGGTGGCTTAGATATGGAACTGGCAGTCTATAAGGATTGTTTACCTGTGCAATCTTGATCCTTCATCACTCTTGGTTACATGCTCAAGTTTTTCACCTCCTTGAATGTGATTTGAAGAGTTGTTCCCATTGCCTCCTCTTTTTACCCATCTTTTCCTTTAATGAGGTTCTCCTCCTCTTGATTACCTACATCAAACATGTTAGAAGGAATTTGAACATGATTATCAATCACCTTACCACTTCTTAGAACCTTAACAGCCTTGACTTGTTTGGGTTAACTGGGTAGCTTTCCTTTTTTATTTCCTTGCAATTGAGTAGCGAGTTGCCCCACTTGAGTCTCAAGCCTCTTTACAGAAGCTTCTAATGAATCAAATCTCTTGTTGTTCATCTCTTGATTTTGAGCAGTCGCTTGAATGAACACATTCAGGCTTTCCTCAAAAAAAAAAAAAACTTTCTCGGTATGTGTTGAATTGAAGATTACCCTTGGAACCAATTTTGCCTTTGAAAATTCTAATATGGTGGTTGGGGCTGCACTAGTGGATTGCTGGACTTCCAATAGAAATTAGGAAGGTTTCTCCAACTAGGGTTATAAGTGTTTAAATATGGGTCAATCTGCACCCTCGGTTGAAAACCATTAAATGAATTTGCCTGTTCTTTCTCACCTATAAAACACTCAAAAGAATACAAACAAACATTACCACTATGACCAAAAGTTTGACATATACCACATACTTTATGACTCAGAGTGTCTTGAGATTGTCTAATGGTTAGCATTTTCACATGCTTTGTGAGCTCTGCCAATTGCATAGCCTTTTCTTGATTTGAGTTCACTTTATCAACTCCAGCTCTTCTCCCTATCATACTTTTTTTATTGAGAATTGGACCCTAAAATTATGATGATCTTATATGTTTCTTCTATAGTATTCTCTCCCACAGCTCCTCCTATTGCATTGTCCATCATATACTTACATTTACTTACATTTTTGTGTCAATCCATTGTAAAAGAACTACTTCTGAATTTGGAGTGGAAAATGATGGTGTGGACCCTGAATGAGCAGGAGTTTGAAACATTCACTCGCCTCATGAAATGACTCTCCCTCTATCTGAGTGAAGGTAGTTATCCTTGTCTATAACTCAGAAGTCTTCTTATGGGAATAGAACCTTCATATGAACTTGTTGTACACCTCTTTCCACTTAGTCAATCAACCAAGTGGATGGGTCATCAGCTATGTCTTAGCCCGATCCTTCAATGTGTATGGGAAGCATCTAATCCTGAGTTGATCTTCATTTAAGCCATCCAACTCTTTAATCCGTAGTTTCTGGCTTCTTTACCCAGACGAATGCATGAAGTAGCAGTACCAATTACTGGTCTGGCATACTCCTTCATTACTGGTTGCCTTTCACCCATCTCTTGATCTCCTGGTTTAAGTCCCTCGACATTGTCTTCAAAGTCCCTTAAAAGTTCTCTTATCTGATGTATGTTGTCAATAAAGGGAGCAAGTTCACCTTTCTGAGTCCTGCTTCCACGCATAAACCAAATAAAAACAACAATGAATTAATAAGAAAATTATTAAAAACAACTCAGTGAAATAACACAACAAAAATGTATACAAAAGCAAACAAAACAATTGACGAAACAATCAAAATCACTTTAGCAAAAACAATCAAAATTAATTCAAGTTCAAAATACTAAATACCTCCTTAGCAACGACGCAAAAAACTTGTTGTGCCTAAAAAGTTATAAAAAGACCTAAGTTATCCTACTCACAAGTATACGAGATAGTTGTAGTTGATAACCTAGGATCATCTCCCACGGAGGTGAAATTGGTCAACTTAAACTAAGTTTGAATTAAAAATAAAAATAAAAATAAAAACAATGTATTCCTAAAGATTCTATCCCGATTGTTGAGTGAAAGCTTTTAAGAAAAAATATCCACTCCAATGATACTATTGTTCCGTATCATTAAGGAATAAGATTCGGGAAAAATATAGCAACGATTTAGTCAATCATGAACAATTCGTTATGAAAAGATGTAAATTAAATCCAAATTCGAAATTAAATTGAAAATTAAACGGAATCAATTAGGAGCAAAGATAAAAAGATTAGTTGAAGTGTAAAAACTCTTGAGATTTAATTTCACTAATTTAATCTCCTACGCGTGATTAAGAGAAAATGATTGGATTGGTGTCTTACTAAAATTAATAATTAGGTTCTAAATCGATTCAAATAATGAACTAGTTTAACTTTCGTATTCAATAAGTTACTATCCGAATTAATAATGAAAACCCGACTACCAATCACCACTTAAGTTAATATATTTCTAGTTCTTAACCTAACTGTCCATTGTTTCACCATCCATATTAAACTTCATATCTTGAATCTTCATTTAACACTAAAATAATGCAAAGTTTGGTCATTATATTACATTCATTCAGTTCAGAAACCACAACAATAAATAAGACAAAATATTCGTAACCCAATCATGCATATTCAACTAAATAGCTACATTAATTCTCAAGAAAATAGATTAGCCCACCATAGATATCACCACATTCATCATCATTAAATATTTTAATCGTATATTATTGTCAACAAAAGTATTAAAGAAATAATAAAACAGTGAATAACAAATGGATTATCAAAAGAAACAAATAACAGTCGGCTAAACTAATAAGAGTATAATTCAATTAATAACAGATAGTAAAATCAAAGAAACAAAGCAACAAATGAGAAATAGAAGAGGCAAACAAATCATTCGATGAAGAGTTGTAGAGATCTTTAGTCCCTCTCAAGCTTCTAGCTTTGGCTCTCACCTTCTGATTCAACTTCTTCCCCAGACGAATGTTTGCTCAAATTGAATAGGATTAAACTCCAACTTTTTCTTTCGGCCTCTCCTAAGCTTCCACCTCTCTGTTGTCTTACTCTTCGTCCTAATGCACTCTGTTTTCTTTCTATGTTTCTCTCTTCTATTTATCTTCTTCTTCTCTATCTCCCCATGCCTCCCCTATGTATAAGTCTCTCTGTGAGTGAACTAATGAAATAGTGAATGAATACTCATCAACCACCACCCTCTCTTCCTTTTATTAGACTCTCTTTATGTTTAGGCTTACATGCCCTCATGACATGAGATGCCACATATTAAAGCCAAAATTATTGTTAAAACTTCTCATAGGCGTTTATGTGGAGTCACGGATGTGACATCTCCTTGTACACTCGTGCACAGTGTGACATCCCCATGCACACCCATGCATTAACCATGCACGGTGATGACATACCATTTAATGCAAAAATTATGCGACTTTGGTGTTTTAATGAAAATTTCACAAAATAACTCAATTAACATTCATGCAATATTCACACCATTTTCACTCAATTAATCTCATATTTGGATAAAAAACACAAAGATTTGTAACCAAAATCAAGATATGAAGGCAATTAAAAGTAATAGAAATTAGACACAACATGAATCTTAAGAAGTTTTGACTAGAAGTTTTGAGTGCATATTTCTTAGGGTTTAGCTTTATTTTATACTTCTTTAATGTCTCCGTTAGTCCCCAAAAGCATTTAAGAGGGGGTGAATTGGGTCTTTACAAAATTCAATATTTTTTCTGACTAATGTGTTGAATTAACAATAATCAATATAAATATGTGTTAGGAAATTGCTTAATAGAAATTAATCAAACAATTTAAAAATAATTTAAAGAGGATAAGGAGGTGAGAATGCAAATCGATTTATAGTGTTTTGATAAACAACGCTTACCTATGTCCACTCCCAAGACTCATTTTAAAATTCTATTCTAATTGTTCTTTCAAAACGAAGAATAACCTTTGTATAATCTTTCTTATTAAAAAGAGACTCTTCTTATAATCTGTTTATAAAGTGAAGAAGAACCTTAATCGCATTTTAAAAACTCATAAGTAAAATATCCAACACCCTGACAAAAGATTACAAGTCAAAAGTATCTTATTCATTTGATAACTCAAAATGGATCACTCACACAAATATGACACAATAGTTCTCAAATGATTGAAAAACTCTTTGAAATATGTATATATGATGCTCAAAAGCTTCCAGATGCTAAAAACATTGAGAAAGACACAAATTTATATTATTTTAGGACCTAAAATAGTCATTGGAGCCAAGAATTAGCCATTACAATAGATATATATAGTGCATTGGTCGACTAATATACAATAGTAGATTCACCAGCCATTGGACACTAGTCTATTAGTATACATATTGGTCAACCAATATGCCAATACATTAACCAATGTTGCTATAAATTCATGATACATCAAATTCAACTTTTACCGGACTTATTGTTCAACCAAGACATTAATCATTGTTACTACAAACTCACAATACATCAAATTTAGCAACGTTAACCTGCCTTAGTTGATTACTTACCCATATAGGTCAACCAATAACCCAAAAAAACATGATTTTAACAACCTCAAATGCTCAAAACCAATTTCTTTAATCCAAATGTGATTAAAAACACTTCCTAAAATGTTCCCAAAGATTATTTGAAGGGTTAAGATACTTTTTATTTAAATTAAAAAGCTTCAATGCCTTTTGATGAATGTAAAGATTTACACAATAAAGTAAAATGAAATGTTTATGTATGGTGAGCCTTTTGGATCATCAAATAATGAAGTAAGATTACAAATAATAATACAAAATGTAAAATATCCTTGATTAACCTTGATCTTCTTTTTTGTTTGTTCTGATCTTCATTTCATTGGTTGTAAACTTCAACTTCTTTTGTTCAACTTCATACACTATCGTCTTGAATTTATGGCTTCATTTTTTTTATATTTACGGTTTAGTTTTTTATAATTTATCTTTTCATCAAAATAATAAAAACATTAGTAGCAGTTATGTTTTTTATTTTCATAATATCAATTGGAATCTTCATTAGTTCAACAACCTTTAATCTTTTTTGAAAGTTCACTATGGAATCTCTCCTTGATTTCATTTTAATGATCATATTATCCATATAAACTTCTATATTTCACTTAATATGTCCATGAAGCATAGAACTTACGAACCTTTGATAGGTTTCCCCTGTATTTTTTTGTATGAATGACATCATCTTTTGATAATATGTCATCTTTTCTTCATTGCCTTCACTATATAGATCTAATGATAACTTGAGTATGTGTCCCTAAAATTGAAATTTTCACTATAACCACTTTAGTGAGTTAATATAGGTATATCACCTCCCTGATGAAGCCTACACTTAAAGGTTTATTCATATCTTCATACACTGCCTATTATCAATCTTTCCTAAATATTCCTTTTCTTTTATTTCATAAGTTTAGCTCCAAGTCTCACATTCAATATATATGATGTTATGTGTGGCTTAATTCTTTTCCTTTTTGAATGTGACCATATGAAAACCTCTTAATGTTCTTTTAAAAAATGTACCATTTTGGTAAGTTGCTCTTCATCCATATCGAATCTTATTCGTAGTACCCTGTTATAGTTCACACCCCTAACTTGAACTTCTCAAATTTCTTTTATGACTTCTTCCTTGTTTTCATTCTCTGTAAGTGGATTCTTTTTTTTTTGGACAACTCATTTAACTAAATTGGATTTAAAAAATAAATGGATATAAATAAATTATCTTTTTACTATCATTGCTCATACTCCTACTCCTACTTCTACTCCTACTGATATTACAGGCCTGTTCTTATTCCAACAAATAGTAACTAGCGATTGATAAATAGACTAACTTTTAATTACTACGACTACCGTTGTTGCTATTGCTATTGCTATTGTAAGTCTTTTTTGTTTCCAACAAATAGTAACTAACAATTACAATTTTTTTTATTCCAACAATTACAAACTATTAGAGAATCCGCATAACACTTTCTTAAAAATTCATAGTCCCTTTAGGCTTCTCCTATACCTTTATCACTGGGAAATTTATAAGTAAATAATATGGTGACAGGATATCAATATAAAAAATGGGCTTATCTTTTTACTACTGGTACTACTACTACTACTACTACTACAGGTTTATTTTTTCAACAAATATTAATCGACAATTATAGGTCTTTTTTTTTATTCCAACAAATACTAACTATTAGAGATTCCACATAACACTTTCTTAAAACTTCATAATCCCCTTGGACTTCTCCTATGCCTATCTCAATTGGGAATTTTATAAGTAACTAATATGGTGACAAGATATCTATAACAAAAGCTTATGCATGACATAGAACTCTACCATCTTAGGGATGTATCTAGGGCAATGGTCAATTGTAATTAGAAGATCTATTTTATCTTCAGGAAGGGCATAGTCTTCTTTAAACCCGATCAAAGTAAAATATATTTAACAAAGTTGTCACTGTTCTAGTCATATTGTTTTAAAGGCTTGTTAGAAAAGAATATCAATAAGGGTTCCATTATCCACTAAAATTTATTTAACCTTAAAGTTTGTAGTGTTCTCTTTTATGACCATCACGTCTTTATGAAGGTTACATTGGCATGACATATCCTCTTTATCAAAGACAATCTACCCTCTTCTTTGTCATCTTTTGATTTACCTTTCTACCATAGAGTTTACTTCATTATATTAGGTATACCTCTTTAACTAAGATTTGATACAAGTATTATCTCCGCCAAAAATTATGTTAATGACTCATGCAGATCTTCCTTCTCTTTTCCTCTAGTTTGGGGTCTTCAACCTACCTATAAGCATTATCAAGTCTTACCCTTGTGATGGATGTCTACATGTATAAAAATATATGTCCTTTCTAAGAAATTATTCTAGGTGTCTTCATTATAAGATTTCACTGATGGTTCACCTAAATCTTGTAATTTTTTAAAGTTATGGACATAATCTCAATGGAATATGCAATAACTTTGTTTAGATTTCTTCCTTAGTAGAATTGATCGAGGGGTTTTGCTAGGTCATTCCCTAATGAAGTTCAAAATTTGGTTCATGGACATATACAGTGTAGGCAGTTTCATTTATGGTTTTTCTTTAGAGCTACCATCTTTGTTTAGGTGTTTAGTAGTCTTGTTTCCCTCTGGTAGACTTGTAAGGTTATTTCTCTTCAATATGAAATTTGTACTACTCTCTATGACCAAAATGTTGTCTATGTTTTAGAGATCTAATTCAGCATTCTATAGTCAACTCAACTTCCTCCAAATTAATGTAACTTCTACCCCTTTCTTAAACCTCTTCTAAGGTATACACCTTGTCCATCTGAAATGATTTCTATAAGGATTGATTTCTCTTGAACCATGTCTCAAAAGCAATAATTGTAATAAAGTTAAGACTAAGTATTTATGTAATTCATAAACTGAATAGCCTCATTTAATCTTAGAAGGTATCATTTGACTTTTTTGTTATCTCAAATAAAGTTTCCGAGTTATATGGTATGTGTTGATTTATAAAAAGAAGAGCCTTAAATCAATTTTTAATTATTTGAAGGTTGCAATTAAACCATTGATGATTTTTTGATACCAATCTCTATTCACACATGTCAATATAAATGAGAAAGTGTAACACTTTATTACATTTTATGCATCGAGTAGATCATTTATTTCTCTAATATGTAATTTATATATTTATATTCATATGAATATTTCATACCATTGTAGGCTCTAATGGTGGTAGCTTGAATTTTAGTAGCAGATATTTGAGCAAAATGGTCCTTATAAAAGGGTTTTCAAAATCATCATATATAGCCTCTTAGTTCTACATTTATGACATATTAGGTAATGTACGTCTATAGTGGTATGTTGTGGGTAGGCCTATGAAATTGTTCTAAATTGTAGACATTTTTTCGTAATGAGAGCTAGTTATGGTATTGCCTCATCTAATATTGGTTTCACTTATTAAATACTACAGGGTAGTTCATATTTGATCTCATAGATTTTTATGGCTGCAAGTTTAGATTGTGAGTCTTGGTTATAAATAACAGTTGTTATTGTACATTGCTGATTATTGATGGCAAACTTGCTTATTTCAAGTGTAAAGGCAATTATAAGAAAGGAGGAAGTAGGCCTAAAAGCAGTTGAAAGGAAAGAGGAGGCAGGACTATTGGTTCAATTTATTATTAAAACAAAGAGAGATCTGATTTTATGATTGCTAATCATATATTTTGAACGAATTTAGGTCCTAACTCATAATTTTGATCATAAAAAAACATGTTACTATTAATGTTGGTGATATTAAAAAGATAATATGTGAAAGATCAAACTCAATGAAATGGTAAAATAAGGAAAGGAGCCAATTGAGCAATCAACAAATGAAGAAGATGAGTAAAGTGAAGCAAATGTATTATACAAAGTCAATCCAAAAATTTTATATATGTTAAATCTTAAATATTACACTAAAAATAAATTATACAAATTGCATTAGCATCTCTATGTAGATAGGTGATTGATCGTTTTGAAATGTAGAGAGACTAATTTTCAACACCAGATATGTGCAAATGCTTTTAGATTTTAGTGAGCTTGTCGAAATTTCAATGTCAAAGGGATTTTGTTGCTAAAATAATTTTAGATCTTCTTATTGAGTCTTGAGATGTAGCAATTACAAGTTAAGATACAAACATGTGATATTGGATAGTAAAAGAAAGAAAATGCAATAATATAATGCTCTTATCAATCGCATCACTTTCCAATAGCTGCGTGTAAAATACAAGCACTTCCACTTGTCGTTTTCTTCCAGATTTGACTTTCAACGCGTAGTCAATTGTTAGGTTCATGTCATGTAGCAGACATCTGTTTTTCACGTCTATCCACTTTGCATCTTCCATGCTGTTACGCAACTATTGATATTTGTCTGGCTCAGACTTCATCAATTGAGAATACAGGCATACCAAGTAGAAGACAGGCACCATTTAGATGCAATAGCAAGAATGGCCATTTTACATTTGATGGCAGCAGGATACATATTCAATGAACTTAAAATGAGTGTATTATAAGATCCACAAACAGCAAATCCAAGATTGCAGGATACGAAAAAAGTATGGCACAAACTTTAACTTGGATAGCATAATATATGTTTACACTTATTACTATTATTATTATGCGTTTTACATGTTAGTGATTGAATTAAAATTTTAACCAACCAGAAGCACTATTATTTTGTAAACATAGATTTGCACCCTTTTAATCCAATAACAGCGTGCAAACTGTAGCAGAGTATGTTTAGCTGGAAAAGGCTTCAGCAGGCTTTGCAGACACATCTTGCAATCCACAAACCATGTTTGCAGGAACAGCTATATCAATCATCTTCGGATACTGAAGGTTCAAATCTGTGAATGAAAATTGTGTGTTAAATTCACTAATATCAGCCTTAAACAAATGCTAAAGAGATGGAGCTACTTACTTGCCATGATACGCTTGAATGTATCCTGGCAAAAGGCATTAAAACAATTGAACCAATTAAATACAAGAACAATTCACAAAAAAAATAGCAGACAGACAAAAGAACGCAAAAGATGAACCTTATCCTTTGTGAGTCTTGGATTATAAAGCATTTCTTCCTCAACAGAGCTCACCTGCAACTCACACGATTGTTCAGAGTAAACACCTCCACTAATATGCTCAGATAACTGAAGAGCGAGCTAAGATAGAGTATCATACAGTGAACCCCCGGTAATCATGAGCCGGATAGATCAAAGTGTCCTTGGGCAATGTGAAGATCTGACAACTTTGACAGTTGGTATTTAGATATGTAAAGCGGTTTAACTACTAACAAAGAGAGAGTATCTGAAAAGACAATATATATTTTTCCTTACCTGCGAATGGACTGACTGGTATAGTTGATCTGAACTTCCTCCCTATAAAATAAATTGAAGTAATTGTATAAAAAGGAGTGGGTCCTAAAATGCCAGAGTTGAGCAGAGAATGAAAAATCTTGCAGAATGAATTAAAATGTAAGAATTAAAACCTGGAAATCTGTTCGTCCACATCCACGGATCAGCAGCGCATCACCAGTAAAAGCCATCCGTGGTTGTGGTTGATCAAGCCCATCTCCTGTAATATAGGTTACACAACCTTGTGTATGGCCAGGTGTGGCTCGTACCTGGCAATCCAAAGCTTAAAAACATTTAAAAGAATACTAGAAAAAAAACAAGATAAATAGGTGGATAAATAAAAAGTTGGAAGCAATTGTCATACTGAAAGGAGTGTACTCCAAATATTATGTTTTGGAAATTGTGAAATCACCAGATTGACACCAACATGAAAAATGACAATCACTGCTTTTGCCCAACATGATGGACATTAACTAGCAAAATGTAAGTAATATTCGCAACTCATGAGAAATGTGAGAAGCATTAAATTTTTAAAGAAATATCTCACTTCAACACCAAATAATGAAGGCAACTGTTAGATCCAAAATTTTAAAGAACTTCTTAGCGACTTTTACGATGTGCCTTAGGAGGAAGGTTAGCTGGATTACACGCATGAGGGAAGCATGCAAAAATATTAAGGCAAACATGGGCAAGTAAGATTGAACTTGGTGCAAATTTTAGTAGAGTATCGGACCTTGTGGAGATTGACTCGACCCATACTCGAATAAATGAACCACAACTAGCAAATTTGTTGTGGGAAACATTGGATTAGGCCAGTGTATTATGTGGGCTTCGGCAAAACTACACTACATCATCAGCGGATAGAGATCGTGAGGAGATCATAAATGATGTGGCTACAACTAGGAGTTAGAGTTGCAATAGACTCAATATCTAAAGATAACGGAAATCTTCAAGGATGAGGATACTAGTTTCCTATTTGAATCTAAACTCTATCTTTCCATTATCTTGTAGATTCTATCTTATCAATTAGAGTCCTATTTGGATGGAGATGTCATTTAATTGGTCCACATTATGTAATTTGATATAGATGGACGTAATCTTAGCACTATCTTAGGCAGTTCAGTTTAATTGAGATTCTGAATGTAACTTGACTCCCAACTCCCAAGTTAAAGTATCTATATATAGCCCATTCGAGTTTTACTCTCCTCATTCAGTTAGAGAGAGTATTCCTTGTATTTTTTTTACGGAAAGTAAAATAAGGGTTGGTTTTACCGTATCTTTCTTGTTTCCTTATTGTCTTTATTTTCTTATTACTTCCGTAGCATTGTTTCTTCGAGTGTGCAAGGTAAACACTTCGAAAGTCGTTGAAGGCTAAAGTCTTGCTTAAGCAGACCTAAGTATGACTGTCGTACAAAGGACGTTGGCGATCAACTTCGGTGAAAGTTTGAGTCCCAAAGTGGCATTTGTATCAACTAGTATCAGAGTCAATCTAGAGCGATGGTTGGTGGAAGTAATCTCACGGAAAAGGTTACCAGAATAGAGGTGGTTCTTGAGTCTCCAGTCCCTATGGATGAGAAAATAGTTCCTTTGTTAGACCGTATTGTAGCCTTGGAGAGGAAGCTTTAAGCAACTATGAGAGCGCTCGAGGAACAGATGACAGCTTGTGAAGAGATGAGCTATGATCTATTAGTGCTCAAGCATGCAATGGCAAGGCACTAGACAAGTGTCCGAGTGGAAAGCACTATAGTAAAGGTATGAGAGTCACAAGTTTTTGATGGCAAGTGGAGGCCAAAGAGCTCAAAAAATTTATGTAGGACATGGAATAGTACTTTGCAGTGGCAAAGGTAGCAGACTCAGAAAAGGAGTCAATCACAGCAATGTACATGGTGGGTTATGTCAAGCTGTGATGGAGGACGAGGACCTCTAATGACATCAGTGTGAGGTAAACACTTTGAGGGTCATTGAAAGCTGAAGTTTTGCTTAAGCAAGCTTAAGTGAGACTGCCGTGCAAAGGGTGTTGGCAATCAACTTCCGTAAAAGTTTGAGTCCCAAGGTAATATTTGTATCAACAACCATGATAGTATAAGTAATAGCCCATTGCATTTTATTGGAAGTCTTATCAGAAGTACCAGTTTTGCTTTTAGATCATTCGTATGCATAACCTTTTAGATGACTAATTGGTCTCGTTTATTTAAGAAAACACTAGAAGATAATCTCTTATTAGAATGACACTGTTACTACTTGCTTTAACCAATACCTAAACATATACTGTTAACTTCTAAACCAAAGGCTTCACAACTCTTAGGTCTCGTTTGATGACCAGTAATAAAGGAATCGGAATGAAAAATGAGAATGGGAATGAAAAATAGGAATCGAAAAAGGAATAGAATTACTAATTATGCGTGTTTAACATGCAAGCACTAGGAATGAGATTATAGAAGTTAATAGTTATATTAGTGTTTGATATCAAATATTAAGAATGGTAATGAAAATTTTTTACTTATGTTTAATTATGATGTGATTAATTTTGTAAATAATTAATTAAATATTTTCTATTATTATTAATTTATAAATTTTTTTATGTAATAAATAAATAATTAAAATTATTTTCAATGATTTAATATATTATTAATTTTTAAATAATTATGAAAGACATTAATATAAAACATAATTTTGATGATAATATTATGATAAGAATCAATATCTTGATAATATTTTGATAACAACTTGATAATATTCTAATAATATATTTATCTATTATTTTCGATTTTTCATTCCTGCACATACGTACACTTCCTTAGGAGGAAAAGTCTGGGATTATTTAAGATTCATTCCAATTTTGTCATTCTCTATTTTATCTATTCTAGGAAACTTAGAAATGCAGCTTGCATTTCCATTTTCACCTCTTCATTACTGATTACCAAACAAGACCTTAGACTTCAAAGTAAAAAGTAGTTGTTCAATTAAACTAACAGGACTTGAAACAACTCCATCGAAAGCTCTACTAACATTTTCATAGCAATATTATGGGTTTAATTTCTCCTTTATATATGTTGTCCTTTCTAGAAATTTGGTAATGTTGCAACGTAATTTAATAATAGTAGCAAACAAGTACACCCAATAAACTTGGTTAAAATGATAGCATAAACCGCCTTTCCTCGTTGAAACTTGTCTCTTTCATACCCTAACCGTCAGACACGATAACTCTTAATCCAAATTCCAAACAATTCAGTTATAGACAAGAATCTGGCTGAAACTTAGATGGATGATACATACCTCCAAGAACAAATCACCAAAATAAATTCTATCTCCGGCATCAATTTGAAGGTCAGCTTTTGCATCACTCGCTTTAGAGATAACAGATTTGACACCGGGAACTTTAGTCTGCAATCATATAAACAAAATTGATCACCATAAACTCACATCACAATCAAGGAATAAACTGAACCGAGACCTTTATCAAGCCAGTGCCAGTGACATGGTCTGCATGGACGTGGGTGTTAATAGCATAGATAAGCTTCAATCCCAATTCTTTCGCAAGGGTCAGGTCCCTATCCGCCGTCTTGTCAACTGGATCAATCAACTACAGAAAAAATGTCATCTTTCAAGTAAAGAAACAATCTAAACTTAAGTAGTAAGTAGAATATTGCATAGAAAGAGCGATGGTTTCTAACAAGAGCAGGCCTATCACGGTGAGAAACGTCGGCGAGCAAATAGGTATAAGTAGAAGATTCCTTCTCGAAAAGCTGACGGAATAAGAGCTTCTTGTTGCTCGTCGAAGTAGCATAATTCCTATGCGGCGAAACGGAGTGACTGTGAAGAGTTAGGCTTAAGGATCGGGAAAGAGGGGGTCGAAGCGCATTCAGTTTAAGCATTTTAGTTTTCGCAGAAGCAGAGACAGACAAGAGAGTGTTTTGTTGGGAGGGAACCGAACAAGTGACAGTGCGCCTGCTGTTTGGTTGATGTCATGTTTCAATCAGAAGCAACCTTTAAAAAGTCGGACTGAAAATTAAAATTGTAAGAAAAGAATTTAAAAGTTTAAAAATTACAACTTGTTATAAAAGATAGAAATAATATGGTGTACTACTAATTGTAAACGCACCATTTCATAATTAGTATACATATAAATTGGTTTGGTTTTACCTAACACAAGAATGAGGTAGATGGTTATTGGTTAGGTTTTACCTAACACAAGAATGAGGT
>JANJEY010000009.1:915809-927204 GCA_024703695.1 Erythroxylum cataractarum
GAAAGTTATGGCTTGTTAACTTTCAGATGGTAATTTATGTCTTAATGTGTTTTGGTGTGTGTAATGTCTCTAAGTATAGGTTTTGGTGATTTCTGTGTTTTGACGCTAATTTTGGACTGTTATGGTTGAAATTAGCTTAAGTGATCTCATTGAAAGTTGTAGAGGAATGTTTTAGCTTTGTAATGAGGTATAATATGCAAATTTTGGATATAAGGATTGTAAGTTAAGAATTTTTAAAGTTTGGATATGGTTTAGGTGATATGCTGAATTAACACTCTTTAACAGGGCAGCCACAATAATGGGAGAATTTGACCTAGTTAGAGATAGAATTTGCTTCTAAGTCTTTCATGAGAATTGTAACATGTTTTCTGATATTTCCATTGCTATAAGATATGGAATTTTTGGATAAGGGCATAAAAAGTTATGATTTTTGGAAGATTGTGTTACTGTTGAGAATGACTTATATAGGCAGAAAATTTGATTGAGAATTTGATTTGTTTAGAGATTGAATTTGCTTCCAAGTTGTTCATGAAAGTTGTATAATATGTTTTGATTTTTCCTTTGGTATAAAGCTTGGAATTTTTGGCAAAAGGGATGGAAAGATATGATGTTTGGAAAATAATGTTGTATTGTTTTGAATGGTAATGTGAAGCCAGTAGCTTTGATTGAATTTTTGACACCCTTAGAGGTGAAATTGGTTTTCAAGACATTCACGAAACTTGTAGGGTTTTCTATGATCTTTCCAATGAGAAAATATTTGTCATTTTTGGTTACTTGTGTGAAAAGATAGGGTTTGGGAAAAGAGAGGAGATATTAAGTGTTTTATAAAAAAAGAAGGAAATCGGATTTGGCAGGCGAGGGACTGACCCTAGCCCTCGCGAGGGTGAGCCGCGCGGGTCGGCCCGGCCCGACTCGGGTCGACCCAATTCGGCCTAACCCAAACCTTCTCCTATTATTTTGTGCATAACTTTTTCGTCCGACCTACGATTGACTTGATTCTCGAGACATCGGATTCGTGAGTCCTTTAATTTCATTTCTATGTGAAAATGTGAATTTTTAGAGTTGAGATTGACGTGGATTGATTAGGTCAAAGTGAGGGGACCGGATAATTATTTTTCTGGTCCATGTTTTGTCAATAATTAGACCTATAGAGGTCCAAATTGAGTGATTTTAGTGTTCATGGATTCTTAGAGCATAGAGGAATTTTTCTAAAAGGAGAGGTTGCCTAGGTTAATTTATGTGGACTGGGTCATTAATCGGGAGCAGTAAACCCAAAAGTATGGTTTTAGAAAAAGTGAAATAAGCATAAATTGTGAGTTTAAGGATTTTAGTGTGGCTTAACCCTAGGCATATATGAGTTTTGATATGAGAGCGGGTTTTGTGATGAAATTTAGGGAGTGTTATCGGGATTGTCATGAACATGCATCGTACATATATGTGCATAAATGAATGATTATAATTGTGGAAAATTATTAATGTGTGTGCAACATATTGCATAAATGGGTTATGCAGGTTTAAAGTCCGTAGTCAGGCGGTTCCAGAATATCGAAGCAATTGCTAATCAGGAGTGTACTGTGAGTAGACCGAGATGGTCTCATTTCACCCTTTATTTTATTTTGTTTCATTTTGTATAATTGATGAATGTGGTGAATAATGGTGGGTTTGTGAATTATTTCTGATTGAGGATTCCGGATAGAAGGTCCGATGTATTGGGGAGCTATGACATAGAAGTGCTACTTGTTTGTGAATTTGTGAACTACATGCTTGAGATGTAATAATTTGTGACACATGTGTTTGATTGTGATCATATGATATTTTGAGCAATGTGAAATTATGAAATTCGGGTGATGTGATTGATACGTGTCGGACTACAGTTCGATAATATGTCAAAGTGAGTGGAAGTGACTGCTGCATCACATGACATAAGTGCATAAAATATAATGGCTGTTGTGACTAGAGTCGCCACCGATCAGAGCTTTTAGCTCAACGAGTGAAAATGAGCTTCGAGCTCATAAGGGATTCAGAGCCTCAGGCTCAACGTTTAATGAGTCCTGTATCCACCAATGGATAAGGGATAGTTTAGGCACTCGGTCACAACAAAATAAGAATTAGAAAGTGAGTCTCATGTGCATGTATCGATTATGAATAATGTGAACGTGGAATTCTGTGAATGTGGGAATGTGAAATATTGTGAATATGTGCACTATGAAATAATGTGAGATGTATGAAAATTGTGTTATTTGATTGGGTGAACCATCGATGATGGTCACTCACTGAGTTCACAAAACTCACCCAAAATTTGCAATTATTTTTTAGAAACCAGAAGAATACACTGTTAGGCAACGGGCGCATAGCAATCGCATGAGAGTGAGAGAAGAGGTCGGGGATAAGTTTGCATCTGCATTAGTGTCTGATAAATTCTGTATAAAATTGTATTTTCTAAATTTGTGTACAAATGATTCATTCAATTTGTAAAGTCACAGGATTGAATTAATTTGTTTTTATAAAGGGGCCGATCATTGTACTTACTGGTGATTGTGTATATTATTTGATTTCTGCATAGTGTATGTCTATGTTTTCAAAAAAAAATTATATTGAGTTGTGACTGAGTGATGTAGCATGTAACTCTTGTAGGACACGAACTCGGATATCACCATCGATGTCGGGTTTGGGTCATGCGGGAGTGGGGTGTTACACTACGGAATTTAATGGTTACTTTTTTTTCACAAGTCATGACCTATGATCAAGTACCAGTGTTGGAGATTATATAGGAATTCTTGAGTATGGGAAAATGTTAAGGGAAGTCAATAAGACACAAATTTGTCTACTTCCAAAAAGCCTAACCCTGACTCCCTTGCTAGTTTTAGACTCATCTCCTATTGTAACTTCATTTACAAGGCAATCTGTAAAATATTGGCTACCAGAATGAAAAAGACTTCTCATAGCTTGATGGGAGAATCTTAGGGTGATTTTCTAAAGGGGAGACTAATTGGGACAAATATATCCATGGCACAAAAACTCATTAAAGACTATGCTAACACCAATTCACTTAAGAATTGTGCTTTGAAGGTGGATTTTAATAAGGATTTTGACTAAATAAGTTAAGAATTCATCTTACAATTACTTCAAGCCTTTTACTTCATAAATTTTGTGGCTAGATTGAGGAATATATCATTGCCACCTCCTTCATTATTTTAGTGAATAGAAAGCACACAAAGTTATTCTATGGAAGTAAGGAACTGAGGCAAGGAGCCCCTCTCTCTCTCCTTATCATTTTATTCTATGCTTGGAAATACTCTATAGACTCCTCAAATCTAATATTTCTCTTAATCCAAAGTTCAACTATCACTCAAAGTGTAAAATTCTTAACTAACCAGGGTATCCTTTATAGACAACATTTTCTTTTATTCTATCAAGCCATGGGCAGATCTCATTTTGCTATGACTACTGCCTTGAAGATGTTCAAAGATCTATTAGGGCTATAAGTGAACTCTAGTAAGAGCTAACTAATTTTGTCTAAAAGTTCTTTGGGGGATGCAAACTGAATAGCTACAATTTTAGGCTTTATGAGATTGCATTCCTCTTATGGAAAAAGTACAAAGGAGATTGAATCACTGGAACCATAAAGACCTCTCATGTGCAGGAATATTAATCTTGATTAAATCAGTGCTTAATTCCCTCTATGTATACAGGTCAACTCATATTCTTCTCTACAAAACATTTATTAAAACAATTAAAAAAATAATTAGATCATTCTTATGAAGAGGAAGGAGAATAGGGAGAGTTTAAGCTAAAGTCAGTTGGGATGAAGTTTGCGGACCTATCATAGAAAGCGGATTAGGTATTTACCAAGATCAACTTAACTAGTAAGGCATCATTGGCTAAAATATTCTAGAGACCAACATATGTTCCCTTTAGTAAAACACATCGTAGTCTGAGTGGAACAATTAAACTTGCATTGTTTTAGGCCATCCTGTATACTAGTTTTTTTGTCAAACTCAAAGGGAAAAGGATAAGTAAGGAATATCTCACCTTTTATAATACTACAATATACACTTTCCATAAAGTTGATTCAATTATTTTAACTTTTCAATAAAAAAGTTAAAAATGAAAAGAATCTTATATTAGTTTATCTTATTCTTTAAGGAAAAAGACATAATACATAGCTTATCTTTTGAAGTTTAAAGATAAACTATTTCCTAACTTCTTCAAGTTTTCCTTTTGAAAGCCTTTCTTATTAAAAAAAAAAAAACCTTTTGAATATTTTTTTTGGTCATGGCCAATATGTATATTTTGAAAAAAAAAGCTTATCTTTTGAAGTTTAAAGATAAGCACATTTTATAGGCAATGAATGAACTAATGAGCTCAGTAGGATAGATCTTCTAAATTGTCTTCATCTTTATATCACAAACTTTCAGTAACGTTCCAAGAAGCTTTTCAATATCTCAATTTATTATATATAATTAAATATTTATACCTTTACTTTTATATTCTCTTAATTTATTTTTTGTTTATAATTTTAAAATAGTATTATATTGAAATTAAAAATTTTAATATTTTTATGAAAAATTATATAATAATTAAACAATATCGGACGAGATGAATGGTATTTTTTAAATTATTAAAGTTAAAATTAAATTAAATCAGATTATAAGATAGATTAGTACATTTAATATTATATTATGATCATATGAAAACAACCTTAAATAAAGAAATGATGATAAAGAAAATAGAAGACGATTATTATTATGTGACGTAAGTAAAGAGGAAAAAAAGAAAAAACAATAGAGCGGTAGAGGCGGGGATTGTAGCTACCTGTAAGTCCATGAGTACGAAACAAAGCTAAACCTAACAGCCCTCCTATCCATACTCGTTCAGGGAAATCTCAGAACACTTCAACTCTCTTAAGTTTGATCTGTTGTTTGCTTACAGCTTTCATGGCTTCAAATGGTGCTTCTACGGTAAGTTATTCATCATGCTCTCTCTCTGTTTTTTTTTTTTTTTTTTTTCTATCCTATAATTTTGTTTTGTTGACATTTTCGGTGTTGATTCGATTGGAGACGGAGCAGCAGAGATCAGTTGACCCGGCGAATAGTTTGGAGAGGATCAAACGGCACTTGGCTTCTGGTTCTGGACGCAATTTGTTACAGGGTCCACTACTCAAGCGATCTGAAACTGTACATCATCCATACTTTTTACCCATTTCTCTCTCTCTCTCTCTTTTCTGCCTTGATGTTCTTCAAATTTTGTGATCCTTGATGTTTCATTTCAACTTGAATTGGACTTTACAAATCTTTTCGTTTTTGGACTCTGAAAGTTGTTTTCTTTATTGTGATATGTGATATGCCGGTGGATTTCTTTTTACCATGGGCATCTCAAATATTCTATGTTTCAACTCTTTTTTCTCTCATATAAATGGAATTTCAAGGGCAAATATGATCACAAGATGCTTAGATTAGGAATTAACCGATGTGATGCGTTAGTTGATGCTTGGATTATACAAAAATTGCTCCAGATAATCGTGCTTTTCCTTGACAAGAACTTGGGGGTTGCTTAATTAACTGATCCACTGATCCCCACCGACTGTTAGTGTTAGTGTGAGGTATATGAATAATACATGAACATATATGGAGAGTGTATAGGACTTGGCTTATGTGGTAACATGCTTGCAATCATGTAGTTCTCACATATGAGCACTTTTGGTCAGTAAATCACCCTACTATCATGTGCTGCTACATATTAGGGTAATATTGCTCATTTCCTTTTCAACTGCATCTGTTGAAATTGCAACTTTAACTGTTGGAGAAAGGGAAAAATTAGCTTAGTTTATCCTTTTCTTTGATAGCTGAGGAAATGGAATGAGCGATGGGTGATTCTAGACCCAACGACTGGGAAGCTGGAGTACAAGTGAGTGCGTTTGCTTATATTCTTATTTTCTACATTACTTGATTTCATTGGATGAGAATAATCACTAAATTTACCATTTATTTGCTTGCTTTAGGACTAGAAGAAATGAGCCAATGGTTAAGGGAACTATTCTCTTTGATGCAAATAGCACAATTACAGTTTCACCTGTAAACTTCCAGTAAGATTGTTTATCTTTCTGTATGGCTGTTGTTGGACTCTGAAGATTAACTTATCCTGTTAACGTTTTGTTTGAACAATTGTTGACCATGTTCTTTGTTTTCACATGCAAAAGTGGACTTCCAAAGTATGATGGCTGCTGCTTCTGTATCCATTTTGATCGAATTTATGTCTTGTAAGATCCATATATAAATTGAGTTTCCATTCTTTCGAGTGGTATGCTATCTTTATCTATTGCAATCAGAATGGAAGACTTGCATACTTAACAGCATTTTAGATATTGGTACCCCACAGAAGAAGGACTACTTCCTTTGTGCAGAAACTCCTGGCGCAGCTAGAGCTTGGGTAGCAACTTTACAGTAAGTTTTCTTTATACACTGAGCATGAATAATGGTTGGTTTTTCCCTTTCGTTTGACTATGCAATGGTTCATTGATGTTATATAGAGTTAAAGCGTCCAGATGAAATGTCTTTTTTCACCCTTAGTCTTTATGCCAGTTTGATAAAGCTCACCCTTAGTCTTTATGCAAGTTTGATATAGCTAACTGATGTAGAATAGGGAAGGGTTGAGAAGAGTAATAAGGGCAACTAGAGAAGGGGATGGAGAATTTGTGAGGATTAATGGAGAAAATAGAGAGGAGAAGGAAATCAAAGATTTGGAATTTAATGGTTTAATCAATTGATCATCATTATGACAATCAGATTATAAGTAGGAATTAGATGCATCATCCTCAACTGTATTTTTGGATTTTCTTTTTGGTATATTTTCCCAACATGCAAGGAAGAAATAGTTAATATACTTTTATAGGTTGATTTCATTCTAGTTTGGGAGCCAACATAAGCTTTTAAGAGAAAGAAATTGAGCCTATTTACATACTTGATGTAATACATTGATGGTGGAGATACTTTTAAACCTAAGCACGTCGTTACAGTATCGTATCTGAGAAAATTTTTATTTCCTTGAGTCTATGTCGCACTATATTTGTAATATTGTTTAAAGATCTTTTGATGTTATACTGTTTGACCTCCCATTAATCAGTGCAACACAACTGGTTCTAAAGGCCCACAAAGAGGCTGTGAATTCCTTGAGTGGGAGTGGTTCAGCGAAATTAGGAACTGTTGCCGCTGTAGTTGCTGCTGCAAATTCAACAGCCCTGGAATGCTCTAAAGAAATTGAAGCAGCCATGCAAATATCGCTGAGAAATGCCTTAGGAATGGTAAATAATAGGGCAACTGACGGTCCAATGGATGATCTTACAATCATGAAGGTATTTACTAATTTGCTAGTGTGCTGATATACTTAATTCTGGTTGCTAGCCAATCTTAACGGTCAGTACATTGTTGGGCCAATTGCTGCTGACATATGCAATGCCTTGAAGGGACATATGAAGTTTTGACTTAAAAGTATGAAACAACAATCTTCCAACATATATTGAATACTACAAGATGATAACATAAAGGGGACTGCATTTATGCAAAATATACTCAGAACTACATGATACTGTTATAGTGTCTATATTTCAGAAAATTAGACTGAAAGCACTCCGGAGAGGTTTTGGGATTATATATCCTAGAGCCAGTCAACTCCATATCAACAGGCATTATAAAAATTAGCATGCTAGATTTGGAATTCAAGTCTTTAAACTTGAACGGAATATCAATTTGGTGATGTAAACTGGTCTAAGTTCTCCTGAGTTCGATAATAAGGAAAACAGGTGGACACATTTGTTCACAATCTGTTTAAGTATTCTCAATCTTTTATCTGTAGGAGTTGGCCCTTTTTTCTTTTTTCATGCTTTATGGGCTGTAGCCCTTCAGGTCATGGTTTTGCCCATGGAAGGAGGGTATCGTTCTTGCACAGTGTTGTTCATTATCATTACCTTTTGGTACATCAGTACAAGTTAGCTTTCCATTCACAAGTCCACCATATCATAAGTGAATGCTTTATTGTTTTCTACCTGACCTGGCTTGCTACCATTCTCTTCTTGTTCCCATAGAAAAGCTTTATTTTTTGATCATCTGTTCACACTGCTTTTGTTTTACAAGTAAGTATAAAATGCAGGAGACACTAAAGGTCAAGGATGAGGAGCTACGGAATTTGGCTCGGGACATTCGTGCTCGTGATTCAACTATAAAAGACATAGCAGAGAAACTGTCAGAGACTGCTGAAGCTGCTGAGGCAGCAGCTTCTGCTGCACATACTATGGATGAACAGAGAAGAATTGCTTGTGCTGAAATTGAGCGTATATCAAAAGCTTCAGAGAAGCAGCTGGAGTCATCTATGTTGAAGGTATCAATTATTGTCTTCCCAGTTTTGTAGTTGATTAGATCCTAGTTCAAGATGCATATCATGCAGCTTGTTTTTTTGGGATGATCTCCTCCTTTCGCTTCTGCTGACAGATTGAAATGAAAATTGTGATTGAAGTGTTACAATGCTCATATTTATGCTGGTGGTTGATATCAGTACTTTAATCTGTTTTCTTTTCCTTTTGGTGGTTTTTACCTCTTTTGCAGCTTTTTTTATTTGAATTCTTTTTTAACTCTCACCCTTAACCAAAAAAAGAAAGAAAAAGAAAAAAAAAAGTGTTTTAGCAC
The DNA here is from genome assembly GCA_024703695.1 of Erythroxylum cataractarum. Taxonomy (NCBI): domain Eukaryota; kingdom Viridiplantae; phylum Streptophyta; class Magnoliopsida; order Malpighiales; family Erythroxylaceae; genus Erythroxylum; species Erythroxylum cataractarum. The sequence continues at coordinate 924,488 of JANJEY010000009.1, forward strand.
AGTTGTTGTCGATGGATCATCCGGAATTAGGGATGGCACTCTTGACTGTAATAACAGACTAATTGGGGTTTTCATTTGTTGCATGCATATAGCTGAAAGAATCTGAAGAAAAGGTCGTGGCCCTTAGTAAAGAAAGAGATCAACTAATTAAACAGAGAGATGCTGCTCTTCAGGAGGCACATTTGTGGCGGACTGAGATTGCTAAGGCTCGAGAGCGTGTTGTGATATTAGAAGGAGCTGTCGTTAGAGCAGAGGAAAGGGTCAGGGTAGCAGAAGCTGATGCTGCAGCTAGAATCAAGGAGGCTAACGAGAAAGAAACAGCTGCTGTGAAGGAAAAACAAGAGCTTATAGCATTTGTGAATATGCTACAGGCACAACTTCAAAGGTTTGGCATAAAATCCTCTTAAGCGCATTTGAAATTCATTCTGCCCCAATCCCCTTTCCACTTTTACTTTGTGCAAGGCTTGCATACTTGAGGAGACAATAACCCTGTATTCATAAACTGTGAGAGAGTAAGTTATTTTCTGTAAACTCTAGGCAACACATAATTGGGACAACCAAAGAGGATTGCCATATTGGTGCCCATGTATATTTTAATGGAAGAATACTGAGGTTCCATAATAATGTTTTCCATTTTGGGATCAAGAATGTGATATCGCAGTTAGTAAAAAAAAGATCTTTTTCCTTGCAGCAGACTAGAAATTTATTATTTTCAAGTCTTGTATGTACACACTATTTTTTTTTTATCATTGAAAGAGGAAAATAGTTGGAATTGATAATTCATCTCTCATGATGGGTTGAACTTTTATTTGCCACTATTTCCTTTTTGTAGGCAGCAGATTAATACGAACGAAGTTTTTGAGAAGGCCGAGACCTCAGATACTGGTGGCAATACACTTCCCTTGACTAAGCATGTAGACTCGTCTGAAGAGAATGTGGATAAAGCGTGTCTTAGTGTATCTAAAGCAGTTTCAGTTTCTGGGGAGAGTGTTGTGCACATGGCACTGGATCAAACTAATGTTCGGCCTGTCGGAGATGCCGAATGGAGTGACATTCAGGCAAATGAGTCAAGGATATCTGATGTAAGGGAAGTAGCCCCTGAGACTGAAGGAAGCAGCTTGGATATAACAGTTGTTAGCCCGCCTGTAAATAATCATCATGAGTCAGGGACAACATTTCATCAACCGTGATATTTCCTTCTTACACAATTTGTAGTCACCAACATTATTTAATGTAGGAAATGGAAAAGTTGTTTGAAGTCAATTTACGGAGGATAGACGACTTGTCTAGTTGATGTACGTCTTCTCTTTTGTTTACTGTATAATTGAAATGTCATTGATGTCGTATACCATTTTACCTCTGACAAGGGCTACAGTGAACTTTATCGACTCATATTACTACTTTCTGTAATAATGATATTACTTCTTTAATGATATTACTTCTTTCTGTACCACAATTTTCTTATAGGACTTTTAGGAACAAACGAACAGTTGATTACAAGTTTATTGTTTTTATTTTTTTTACTTCCTTGAAACAAGAAAATAATGCATTAATAGATATGTGTTAGTACAATTACAAATGAAATAATACTAGAGGAATCAGCTAATATGCAACATAGTGAACTTCATGGTCAACATTGAGATACAATTACAAGTGATATTAAGACTAGAGGAATCAGCTACTATGTAACATGGTGTACTTCATGGTCAACGTTGAGAATAGACGTGCTGAATACATGATAAGGAAGATTGCATAACTGTTAAATTTTCTTTCATATGCTTGCTGATAATTGACATTGAAAGAACAAATGTTTATAGAATCAGATTCTTGGTTGCATAATTGATAGGTAAGGCTAAGGATATTTGTGCTTTTGACTTTGTTGATTGTGTTCAATTTGTTTCTCATGACCAAACATAGTGTAACTTTGGGAGGTCATGTTTACACTAGACTAGCCTCAACTAAGGGATTTAGGAATCAAGGGTCTAAATATCGACTGACATTTCTTATTTGTTAACTCCCTTGAGATGTGCCTCCACCATAACACCGTGTCCTCTATAGTTCCATTAGGATTGAAGTTCGAAGCATCATTAAGTGTTATAGAGAACTCATATTATTGTATGACCGTTTATTGCCTTAAATTCCTTAGCTTGGTTTTGTAGCATAGACCTTAAATTATTCAGCTTGCTGACCATATAAAGAGGTCCAAAAAGAGTCCGCTATAGATTTTGTTATCCAAAAGTTATTACTTTCTGAGAATTAGGTGTGAAGTCATTATATTCAAAAGGATTCGTTGTTAATTAGGAGTGGTAATTAACATCTTATTTATTGTCTTTATTAAAGTGATTCTCATGTCTCCATTTTTAGCAGTGCAAATCTCATAACACTTGATTGTTTCTAATGATTATTATTTGTAGTTTTATTCTTACTATTTTTTTTATATTTGAGTTTTTATTAGTTTTGATTTTGCCCTTCTTATTATTAGTAGTAATAATAATATTATTATTATTAATTTTTTAATATTGGTATTAGTATCAGTGTTAGTTTTACTTTTAGTCTTGTTTTTGGTGTTAGTATCACGAGTGTCTTTTTATTTTACTACTATCATTACTATTTATCCTAATTATATTTTGTCTTTTCATCCTCTTTAATTATTTCTTGAATTTTCTAATATTTAGTTTTTGTTGTAGTACTATTTTCTTATTAACATTATTATTCTT
>JANJEY010000009.1:955939-969149 GCA_024703695.1 Erythroxylum cataractarum
TATGATCCGGTGAATTCATCAATGATGGTTCACTCATTGAGTTTGCAAAACTCATCAAAAATTGCAATGTGGCTTTTCAGGTACGAGACAGGAGACCTAGTTCTTTAGACGGGACTTAAGGAATCTTTTGGATAGAGTTATGGATCAGAGGTCTGTCAGCTGACACCAGAAGTGCTCTAGCATTATTTTTGTAGTTTTCCTGGAATTTGTATAAGTTTTTTGTAAATAGTTTTTGGTGGTAACAGTGTAAGCTTTATGAATGAATGGATTTGAATGGTTTTTAAAATTTAGTGACTTTGAGTGTGTTAGATGATGCCATGTGTAGGTTGGATTGCCATGTGTAAGTCGGATATGTTTTTGCTCTAACATACTATTATCATAAGGTGTGTACTTGAATGTCCTTCGGGTGTTCGGGTATTTGCCTTATGGTAGTTGGATGTTGCATATAGACAATGAAAGGAACAGTTGCATGGTATTGCGTATAGAAGGGTTCGTAGTCAAACCACTAACTTTTCGATCAATTGGGAATCATGAAGTATTGCTAGATACCACTCTTGACTTACTTGAATTAAATATTAATTTAAGTGGCCAACATAACTGAGAACCTAATAAGTGACACACATAGGAGATCCAAAGGATGAGTAAAATGGTCTTAAATGGTGATTCAAGATATGAGAGAGTGTTTTGGGATTGTATTGTGAAGTGATCGTGGTAGAAAACGTTGCATTGAATGGATTAGAAATAAGCATTGTTAGCTGTCAATTTGGTCATTAACTTCCTAAAACTTCTATTAATACATGCTATTCATGGTCAATAACTTCCCATAACTTGTATTAATACATGCTATTCATGATTATTAACTTCCCATAACTGCCATTAATGTATGTTATTCATAGTCATTAACTTCCCATAACTCTCCATTAGTGATGGGGATATGGAAGGTCAAATGGTGCAGAAACTAGAAATGATTTTCGTGCATCTTGTGTAAGATGCTAGAGAAAGAAAGGTTCTTTCTTACACACACACTCATTTTCTCTCTAACTCTCACAAGAGTTATTGTCTTTGCTAGCACAAAGAAATAATTCTAGCATTTCCTAGTAAGGTTCATCCTTCTATCTTCGTATGGATTTTCATTAGAGACGGTCTACGTTGATCATATCGTTGTGGTTTACGACAATCCAACACAGAGAAGATTAAAGAACGAAGGAAATTGTTGGAAAGGTATGTAAACATCTTACATTTCATGTTTTTGTTTTCTATATCTATATGCATGAGTAGATTTAGTTTTTGCGGTTTCGTTTTATTTTTTTACTGTGTATATTTGATATATATTATATATGAGATGCATGACTGCAACTTTATAATTTTCGTACAGAATCATATTCTAGTCCTTGTACTAGACATTTCTATTTTAAATTTTGAAATAAGAATAGGAATTGTACGGCCGTATATTAAACCATGTTAGACAAAACCTTAAATGAATATAGTATTACATATGGTTGTGTACCAAATCATATATTTCATAATTTCTTGTCAAAATTTCCATCAACAACATACTTGATCAGGTGACCATGTATTTATTAATGTTCTCCAAAAACTTTAATGGACGTAGTTTGCTGAAAGGCTGAAAATAATATATTTAACCATGTCAAACAAAATCTTTGTACAACACACTTTACTGCACGAGCATGCATCAATCTATATCCATTACATTGGTGCTTGGTATTATTATAACTTAGTTAAGGTATTCTTATCTTGCCCTTAAGTTATGATTTCTTTTAATCTATCTTAGTAAATATTGTTTATAGTTGAGATATTGAACGTACTAAGTGCTAATATTCAGGTATCATATTCTTTTCGTTCAATCATAATATTCACATTTAAAAGTGAAGATGCTACTTATTGTTAATCATCGACAGTGTTTTTAGTACTTAGACCCACTATTGACAACATATAGCAGTAGTATAGTTTGTATTAAGGCGAGCTATGATTTACACTCAGAGATGGTGTTCCTAATTTTTATTAAAATTGTAACTTATTTTAAATGCATCTTGGAAACTTTTTCTTTATGTTTTGGCATTAAATGTACCGAGTACTAATATAGTTTATATTGAGCCATATTATTTTTTATTCAATTAACAATTTTCTATTTAGAAATGTATGTCTTGCTTATCTACGATAAATGATAGGATTGTTTGTAAGAAAGTGTCATATTGAATAAATAGACTACTAGTAAAAGGGTATTGTTTGTATTAAGGGATAGTATTCCTATTTTTCACAAAAGTTGTTACTTATTTTAAATGTGTCTTATTAGTAACTTTTGCTTATAGCTATGGTATTGAATATACTGAGTGCTAGTATAGTTTGTATTAAGGTATGACATTCTTTCAATCAATCACTACATTCTCATTTAAAATAGGTGTTACTTATCTGTAATCAATAATGGTATTTTAGTACCTAGACTAGATATTAAATGGAGTACTAATATACTTTATATTGAATTAGGGTATCATTTTTAATGGTTGAGGGTGCTTTTATCTGTAATCAAGAATGATTAACGAAGAAACTATCTCATATTTATCTCAAAAATATTTTTCTTGTTGATATGAATGACCAATTATATTGTATAGGTGTTGCGGAAAGTGATAACTTCCTGCACATGCGCCTTTCTTATTATGTGTCCAGAAGCTTATATATAAAGCTGACGGCCATCCGTAGTGCAAACGCATAAGCACTATAGAGTAGCTATACTGTATTAATCTAGCAGTCGGGTTCTATGTTCCTTTTGCTACTTAGATTGACTGGTGGAAATTGGAAAAGGATTACACATCACATATTCTTAGTTAAACCTTCCAAGTCTCATGTCAAAAGAAGGAAAACACTTGCGTTTGTTCAAGTGATGATTTACTGTGTTGAACAACGTGTTTCTGATTCGTAGCGACTTCATTAGAGATTAGAACACGGCACTGTTGTTGAAAAAGAAAAAGTACTGAAAATGGTTGGCGAGAGTAAATGCATAAACCTAAAAATACAAACCAAGAAAAGAACAAGTGGAGAAAATTAAAGCAACAACACTTTTTATTCAACTTGCCTGTTTCTGTGGTGTTGTGATCACGCACGTGAGATACGCTGCCCTCATCTCTCAATTTCTGCAGTTCCAGTTCTTCGATATTCTACGACCACAGTTCTTCATCACGTCCACACCAGTAATGTTTTGAAGTGAAGTCCTCACTGCATTGGACAAAACAATGACACACGCATTCTTCTTTCTTTTATCACAAAGTGTATTATATATAGTAATCCAAGAAAAAAGTAACAAAATGAAAGTGACGCAGTGGCCATAGTTCACAGATTGAATTGGACACCGGAAATTGGCCACATCGGCCAAATGCACAAGAAGGATCAAGAACATGCTCTTTTTCAGTCCCCACCTGTCCTGTCCTGTCGTATATACTTCTTCAAGATGATACCGAATAAGTTGCAATTGACAATTTCGTCCTTCGGTGTTCTTGTCTTTTGTTTATTAGTACTTGTCAATGGAAAGGGAAAAGTTTGAACTTCAAAACGATTCGAAAACCTTAAACCTTTTCTTTTTCTTTGAAAAAGCCTATGGTTATGATGCGTTTAGTCTGAATCACGAAAGATTCTCTTTACATGTAAATGGTTATATTATTGCAGAGTAAGATGATAAATGCATTTTCCCATAGTATTCATCCGTCAAACAAAGCATAGATTGTTGAAGATGATCATGTCTTATTTCAAAACTTAATTGTATAATTTAACATAAAACTTTATGAATTTGTGAATTGCTTTTTCTGTTGCCTCTCAGTAGTCAAAGAAGCAAATCAGGAATTGTCAACAACGATAAGAATTAGGTGAAACTTGTAACTTAATCACCTGGACTTGTATGCACTTATGCCCATAGAAAAATTAATTAGCAACTACAAGAAACCTCGATTATGATTACTTTTTACAATGGTAATATAACTATTTTGCAAATATGACTTGCATTTTATTTGGGAATCATTGTAATGTGGTTGAATTCTCCATTCCAGCATAAATAGTAAAATAGTAGTCCTCCATGCCAAGAAGAACGGTACCTTTATTTCTGTTGGACAGGGAAAAAGCAAGAGGCAGAGAGTCCTTTAGGATGAGATGAGAAAGGAATGGCTGTGGTAAGGCAAGTTGTTCTATTACTAACTTTGGAGTGTGCTCTTTGTTTTTTGACAAGATCCTACTAGTCTAATTTTTGTAGGTTCTATTTATTAGATGAATAGATTTTTATGAAATAAAGTTGGAACAGAATAATATGAATAAGTGGTTAAGGTGCTTTAATTTTATATTAAAAATAAATTCTTTTGAAACTTTTCCTTATTTTAAATCTATTTATAAAATATTAGCAATAATCCTAGTTAGAAAATGAAAATAATATATTTTTGCTGAGTGTTACATATTTTAAGTTGAGACTATTATTTTTAAGGAACTAAGAAGTTTATCCTTTTGTACGAATCACTCTTATCATCAACCTTAGCTATAAAACGTGTAACTTGGATTACATGTAATGCAACAAACGAAGGCTATTGGCTACTGGATAATTCGTACTCAGGCAAGGAGCAATAAAAGCAAAGGTAGGAGACAGCAAAGAAACCAGATTTCTCACACTCCACATCTGCCACAACTTTACTTTGGCCGTCCATTGCTCTCCTCAAAGCTAGAACTGTTTTTCACAGAGAAAAACAATACCTTTTGAGCAAAAACCAGGGTCGTTCTGAAAAGGGATCGTAAATTACAGCTCTTTCTTTTGTGAGATATATGGCTGGTGTACTTCTTTGGGTGATTAGTCCCAAAGAGAATGCCGTTGGAGCTAGTCTTTTTAGTTTGACACCGAAAAGTGGGAAACAATTGGGAAGGTCTAAACTTTGCTCATCAACACTGAGATTTTGTTCTGGGGTCTCTGCCTTTTCCGGTGCAATGGCAAACCCAGTCAGATCTTCAGAGGATAAGGTTTATGAGGCTGTGTTGAAGCAAGCTGCTTTGGTGAAAGAACAAAAAGGAGAGAGAAGTTTATTAGATGTGGAAGTGGAAGGAATGTCCAACTGGGATCTGTTAAAAGACGCTTATGACAGATGTGGTGAGGTCTGTGCGGAGTATGCCAAGACTTTTTACTTGGGTACTTGCTCTTTTATCCTCTGTCTCTCCCTAGTTCTTGGTTTACGATATGCGACCAACATGCTTGTTCTTATTCTTGTATTTAACCTTTTCAAGCATAAAAGAAATCATTTTTGCGGTAAACAAGAATCTGAAAACGTTAAAAACTTTTTCAAAAGGGCACCACTTGCACATGGGCATCGAGTCAAAAGCTTACTGAATTTCTTTTAATTAATTGGTGTGTCCATAAACTTTTCATTTACTTATTACAAACTCTTTCTTGGAGCTAATGATCCTTCGGCTGCTAGTTCAAAACCCGGAACATAGGGATCAATTATCAGGGCATCGCAGCTATACTACTATTACTTTCAACACTTACTGGTGAAGTGAAGTGAAGATTGGGATTTTCTAGTATCTTCAATTTATGTGCTCAAATCTGTTAATTGATATTAAAAGTCGCAAAATATTCCTGAAATCTGATGTGGGTTGGACTCCATTGGTGCACGGTGAAAAATATTTGACCTGTTCTCAAGCAACGTGCGATTCGCAAATTGTCCTATCTATTTCTGCTGGGACACATTGCATGCTTTTGGAAATTCTGGAAGAAGTAGTCTTGCAAAATGGATATTCCAATATTAATTTTCTTACCAGTTATTTTCAATTCTAGGGACATTGCTTATGACTCCAGAACGGAGGAGAGCTGTCTGGTCTATTTATGGTATGTATATTTTAGGATTCTTTCTTTTTTTCCTTATATGGGCGTTGAGTAAAGCATATTCTGGTTTTCAATAGAGTTTGTGATGATCACATAACATTTCAAATGGCATTTCCATCGTCTGGATATCATGTGAATGTGGATTTTGCTTGATTGCGTGATTTTAAAGTGAAGAAGCTTTTGATATCTATGAAAGTCATTTAAGCTTCTGTGGTGAGACGACAACTTTGTTACTCCTAAAATAGATCGTCTTCACCATTTGATATGTTAAAGATCAATAATTCATGGCTAGTCTGCAGAAGTTTTGGATGTTTATTTTCTACTATAACAGGTGCACCCTGAAACTTGAAAGTTATCCTAACTTACCTTGGATAGCTTGCTTTCTGATTCCATCTTATTCATTTGATAAATTGCTGCATCTGACTTGACTAAAGCCACATGTTGCAAGCGACCTCTTCATCTTTTGAAGTGTCTATCTCCTCGAGAAAATTGTCTAAAGCTTTGAAGTCGCTGGTTTTTTATATTGTTCCACAGTTTGGTGCAGGAGGACTGATGAGCTTGTAGATGGCCCCAATGCGTCTCATATTACACCCAAAGCCCTTGACAGATGGGAGCAAAGATTGAATGACGTTTTCGAAGGTCGCCCATATGATATGTATGACGCTGCTCTATCAGATACAGTCTCAAAATACCCTGTTGATATACAGGTAAACATAAAACATGGGGCTAAATAGACATGCTTTCCTACTTGTGTTTAGTGTTGAGAACTTCCTGAGCGAACTGGTTGTCTGAATATTGGCAGCCCTTCAAAGACATGGTAGAAGGAATGAGAATGGACTTGATAAAATCAAGATATCAGAACTTTGATGAGCTTTACCTTTATTGTTATTATGTTGCCGGGACAGTGGGGCTGATGACGGTTCCTGTAATGGGGATAGCACCTCAATCCAAGGCTACAACAGAAAGTGTTTACAATGCTGCATTAGCACTTGGAATAGCCAATCAGCTCACCAACATACTCAGAGATGTCGGAGAGGAGTAAGTTTCTTATCCAAACTTCACGGGCAAATCACGCTGGATCCTTAAAGAGAAAAAGAGTATTCTTCTAATGCGATGCAGCAATGGGGTTGAAAGCATTTCCTAAGAGAAAATGATTACGTATCTATATTTGAGTTCATCAATTGTTTCCTGATTCCTCAACTGGATAAATACTCAGATTAGTTGGTTTGTTGTTTCTCAGTGCTAGAAGGGGGAGAATATATCTTCCGCTGGATGAGCTAGCACAAGCTGGTCTTTCTGATGATGACATATTCAAGGGGAAAGTGACCAACAAGTGGCGAAGTTTCATGAAGGGACAAATAAAGCGTGCACGAATGTTCTTTGATGCAGCTGAGATGGGCGTTAAAGAGCTGAATGGTGCCAGCCGATGGCCAGTATGGGCATCTCTGTTGCTCTATCGGCAGATACTAGATGCCATTGAAGCTAATGATTATGATAATTTTACAAAACGAGCTTATGTTGACAAGGCTAAGAAATTATTGTCACTGCCTATTGCCTATGGCAAAGCATTTCTTGGGCCTTCTAAATCCGCAGAATTAGCAAAATGTTCAATATAATTCCTTGCCTTAGCAAAAAGTCCTATATGTTAAAACCCTTTTTCCTTTTACACAAGATAAATTAATACTCAGGGGCCAGTTGTTAACAAGTGTTTGTAAAACACTATGTTAACATAAGGTATACAATTTTCTTTACCAGATCCATCTTTTGACACCATTATACTCTATGAAATATAACAATTTTTCATTGTTCTTGTTATTATATAAGCGTCTACCCGTGGCTGCACCGATAAGCATGTGTTATGACCCCGATCCCTTCCTTGATCTCTCCCTCTTCCCCGAGCTATATTGCGAATCAAATACCAGCAGAAAGGAAAAAAATACAGTATAACTCAAAGAGTCAAGTTTTTGGAATTTTTTGTGGTCCTATATTACTTATTTGGTCTATGGAATTTATAAACTTATAATCGTAAACACATGAATAAGATCAAATAACCACTTACACTAAAAAGTAGCAAATAAATAGCTAAAAGTAGGTAACTAAAGAACAGCTCAACAACTCACTATTGCACTGCTTTCACTGACTTAAGTGAATAAACAATAATGAAACCCAAAGAGACAATATAGATACGTATGAAAATCTAAAGAACCATAATATAGGCACGTGACATTCCATCCTTGATGAAAAAATCCTTGTCCTTAAGAACTAGTAAAATGTCTTGAAAATTTTCCTTGAATGAGTCTTCGTCTTTCCATGTAGCTTATGTTGCTGGGAGACATTGCCGATGGATAAGTAACTCATAATTACGACCTTTCTTGCGACTGTCCAAAATTGCCACTAGTTAGGGTTATAATAATCCACACAATAGGTAGGCTTGAGTCAACCTTATTATGAGCACTCAATTGTTTCTTGAGAAGGGAGACATGAAACATAGGATTAATTCTTGTTTCTGGTGGTATCCAAGTGATAAGCAACCGCTCCAATTCGCTCGAATACCCTTTCTACTTTGCCTTTATAGTATGTATATTTCATTCTAGCTTGAGTTTGCTGGAGTTGAAACCTTAAGTCTCAAATTATTTGATCTTTTGCTTGCAATGTGTGATCTACAACGTCAACTTTCGCCGTACGTAATACATAAGAACAATGGGGGGTCACCTGCCATATACCACCTTGAAAGGGATTTTGCAAGTAGAAGCATGTAGGCTTGTGTTATAGTAAAATTCAGCCTAAGGAAGCCATTGCACCCGTTCATGAGGCCTAGAACTAGTGAACAATGCAGGTGCATCTCTAAAGTTTGGTTTACGATTTCGATTTGTCCATCTATTTGTGGGTGATAGGATGAACTGTAGTTGAAACTATTTTCCTGTATATTAAAAATCTTCTTTCAAAAAACAATTTAAAAAGTAGAATCACGATCGTATATAATAGATGCTAACATACTATGGAGTTTGAATACATTTGCAAAAAAAGCTTGTGCCATTTTTGGTGCAGTGTAAGGATGTGCTAATGGAATAAATTGTGCATATTTAAACAACCGATGCACCACTACAAAGATAACTGTTTTCCCTAAGATGGGGGTAGTCCATCAACCAAATCCATACAGATGCCAGGCCATACCTGTATAAGAATAGGTAATGAGTAAAGAAGGTCCACTGACAATTGGCGGTTGACTTTGTGATGCTGGCAAACATTACACTGGTTGATGTAATTTGTTAGTGTCTTCTTTATTTGCTTATAATAAAAAACTTCCCTTACTCTGTGGAAAGTCTTATAAAATCCTTCATGCCCACTGCCATGTATTTCTTGGAGAATGATAGGAATTAAATCTAAATTTGAGAGAAGGTAAATTTGTCTCTTAAAGAACATAATACCATCTCCATTATCCCATAGTCCAATAACCTCTCCTTGCTCATGCAGCTGTCGAACTTATTGCAACTCCAGGTGTGATTGGTATTTATTTCCTCCCTTCATCATAATGCATTTGTTGCAACATTGTTCTTCCCCTTCTTGTACTCAATGGAAAAATCATACTACATTAACTTTATCAGTCATTTTTGTTATGGTTTAGTTGTTATTCATTGCTCCTAAAGAAATTTGAGGCTTCGCTGATCTATTCACACCACAAAGTGACAACCTATTAAATATGATAATTATTTTTTAATTTCCAAAACTAATGCATTCAGTTCCTTCTCATAGATAGATACCAAAAGGTTCTTTCCCTTTAAGGCGATGCTAAAAAATGCAATTGATCACTGCTTTTACATGAGGAAAGCACCAAACCCATTTCCAAATGCATCACATTCTACTATGAATAAAAGGTCAAAGCTGGGGAATGCTGAAATTGAGGCCCAGGTCTTGGTTTGCTTCAGTGCCTCAAATGCTTTGTCCATATCTAGATTCCAAAAAAAGTTTTTTTTTGTAACATAGTTATTAGTGGTGCTGCAATTTCCCATAACCTGTAATAAACTTACGATAATATCCAGCTAGTCTAAAAAAATCACAAGGCCTTCATAGTAGCAAGTTTTGGTCAATCCACTATTGCTTTATTTTCTCTAGGTCCATCTTTACGCCTTCTTAAAAGATGATATGTCCTAAGTATTGGTCTTTGGTTTGGACAAATTGACATTTCTCTTTTTTGATTGTAAGATGGCAAACTCTCAGAATAGAAAATGCAATACTAACATGTTTCTTATGCTTAACCTAAGTTCGATTGTAGATCAGAATATCATTAAAAAATACCAAAATTAATTATTGTAAATGTGCCTTAAAAATCTCATTAATAAGGGACTAAAGAGTAGAGGAAGCATTAGAGAGTCCGAAGGGCATTACCAAAATTTCAAAGTGCCTATGATGAGTTCGAAAGGATGTTTTGTGCATGTCCTTTATGCTTATCATGATTTAAAAATAGCTTGACTTGGGGTTTAACTTTGTGAAGAATTTGGTGCCCTGCTGCTCATCCAATAATTCATCAATGACTATTATTAGGAATTTACCTTTTATTGTCAAACGGTTTTCTGCCTTATAGTCCATGCAAAATTTCTAAGTTCCATTATGTTTTCTCACTAACAGAACTAAAGAAGAAAATGGACTTTGACTTGGACGAATTATCCCTTACATTAACATCTCCTCCACTAACCGTTCAATCTCATCCTTTTGAAAATGTGGGTAGCGGTAAGATTAGGCACATATGGGACAACCTCTTTGTTGGATAGGAATTTGGTGGTTATTGATAGTTGTAGATTGCATCATATTTATATGTAGTTTGGTGTGTGTTTAGCTGTTAAGTTGATTATTTAATATATGCTTAGGTTAGAGTGGTGTTACTTTATTAAATATTTGTGTTTTACGTGTTTTATGGATTAGAGCATGTTTTTTAGTTTCAATGTTGTATATTTGAGGTGTCTTGATGAGTTTGCCACTGTTTAGGGTCAATATTGAAGAATAGAGTAGTTTCAGAGGGAACTCGAGCTATAACACAGGCCCACAATCAAGGCAGGCTAGTCACAATTATGATAGAAGCACCAGTATTGGCCCACGATCATGGCTTGCATTGAAAAATTTTCTATTTAGGGTAACCTAGGGTCTTTTTGGGGTCTAAAAAGACCGAAAAGTCCTTTGAAAACTTGAGTACGGAGCGGGGACACTTCCAGAATCAAGTTTTCAAGGGACTTTTCGGTCTTTTTGGACCTCGAAAATACCTTACGTTACCCTAAATTAAAAAAACCCTAGGCTTTCCTTACACATTTTTAGAAAGGCATCAATCATCATACAAATTTTTCTCTCTACTATTCATAGAAAGTCACAAGCTTCTAGGGAAAAAGGTGAGAATTAGGATTGATAATCAAGAGCTTCCATCAAACTTCTATTTTCTAGATTTTCCGATACAAAAAGGGAAGAAAGCTACCATTGTATTTGTTTTATTTTTTTTTGTTTTCAGTATGTTTTGTATTATGGAGAATATGGATATGGTTGAACTTGTTTCTATTATGTGTGGCTGAATTTATTATAGAGTTTACTTTTAAACTACTTGTTGAACTCCTAATTTGTTCTTTTTAATGAATGAATGATTTTGATAAATGTTGTGCTTAAACCTTACAATATATTGAGAAATTAAGTTGGGTAAATTGTGTAAAGACGTACAATGAGAGTTGACACCATATAGACCTACATTTATCAAGTTAATTGATTAGTTAGAGAGAGATCTTGACTAATTAGTTGATTACCTATAAAATAGCTTCATAACTAGTTAAATTGGTCGATTGATTTTGTAGATTGAGAGATTGCATAGTCAATTCCATGTAATTTGGTTAGGGACATTTGATTATACCTTGAGAGAGGGTGATTGAAACATTAGGACATCTTATGTGAGGCATAATTCAATCAAGAAGGCAGGAGGGAGACAAGATAACGAAAAAAATGATCTCTAATCTTTAATTTTGAAATTAAAGTTTTTGCACTTTTGTTACATTATTTGTTCATTGCTAGTTTGATTGATTTAGTTTATTTTTCAGTTTTCCTTATTTGAATTTGAGTCTTAATCAAAGCACAACTTGAATTAAGTGGTGCCTAAGCATAATCTCTGTAGGTCGATATCTGTTTTTTTACTATAAGTAATAACTCGTATACTTGCGATTTTTACCATAAAACAATTAGTTTGTTTTACATTCAACAAGTTTTTGGCGTTGTTGTAGGGATTGTTTTGTTTAGCATTTTGTTTAGTTTTGGGTGACTTTGATTTAAGAGTGTTTGATACTATTCCTTGCGTATTTGTAGGTCCATGAACACAAAAAGCACGAGAAGGTATAACGAGCTTAGCGAAGAAGAGTTTTTAGACATTAGTTAAGAAGAGGTAGAAATCAAGATAGAGTACAAAAGAATATGACAGAAGAAGGAGAGCAAGGAGGAGCTGAGAGGACGTTGATGGACTTTATAAGGTCAAGTTTCAATCCTTAAGGAGTTGCAAGGCCTACAGTTCAAGACAATAAATTTAAGATCAAGTTGGCACTCCTCAACATACTTTAGAGCAGTGTGTAGTTTTATGAGTTGTCAAATGAAGATCCCAACACCCATTGTGCTAACTTCTTGGAGATCTATGACACCTTCAGGTTTAATAGGATGCTTGATGATGCTGTGAGGTTAAGATTGTTTCCTTTTGCCTTGAGGGATCGGGCAAAGGCATAGTATAACTCATTTAGTTTAGGGTAAATCACTGCTTGGGAGTAGCTAGCCTAAGCTTTCTGAGCTAAGTACTTCCCCTTGACTAAAACAACAAGAATCATCAAGTAGATCACAAACTTTCAACAAAGTGATGGGGAGTCATTGTATTAAGCCTGAGAGAGATTTAAGGAAATACAAAGGAACTATCCCCACCACATCGTTTCGAGGGAGTTCCTTTTCCAAGCATTCTATAATGGTGTGAAATAGAGCACAAGGGGAACCATAGATGCAGGTACAGGAGGGTATTTGATGAGGAAAACTATTGATGCAACTCATGATCTTTTGGAATAGATGGTGAGTAACAGCTACATGTGGTTAAATGAAAGGAGTAGACAATGGTTTAAGGAGCAAAAATTGATTATTCCAATTGACTCAGTGACAGCCTTGCAAGCACAGATTACTGCCCTTACTAAGCAGTTGAGCAATATGCAAGGAGCTTCTTCAGCCACAATCAAGGCTATGCAATTACTGTTGGATCACGTATGGTCCGAGTATTCACAATACGCTGCGGAAAGACCATACAAAAACATCACGTATAATCGAAAACACGAGGATTAACGAAAATACCTTATT
>JANJEY010000009.1:1101042-1113219 GCA_024703695.1 Erythroxylum cataractarum
ACAATTAAAGCATTTAACAACAAAACAAGACAAAAACACAATCTTACCTAATCAAGCTTTCAATTTTCCAAGTCTTCAAAACAATCCCAAAAGTTCTAACTTCCTCCAACACATACAACCATCATCTTCTTGAGAGCTTAGGTGTTAGTGAAAAAGGAAGAGAGAGCAAGTAAGATATAAGAGGTTTAGTGTGGTTGGAGATTAGTAATACAATTACATAAGGAAGAAGACCAACTAAGAAGGAGGGAGAGTGAGAGCTACGAAGGTGGAGAGAAACCTAACATACATCATCAATTTTCTTTCAAATGATAAGTGTCGTGGATGTAAGGACAAAGGGGGGAGTGTTTAATAATTAAAAAAATTGAAGGTTTAATACATGGTTAAACAAGTGCCATGTGTCCCAATTTAAAGCCTTAGCTTGGTTCCTTCATTTAACTAGTTCCATACAAAGTCAATTTCTAGTCTA
Source organism: Erythroxylum cataractarum (assembly GCA_024703695.1). Lineage (NCBI taxonomy): Eukaryota > Viridiplantae > Streptophyta > Magnoliopsida > Malpighiales > Erythroxylaceae > Erythroxylum > Erythroxylum cataractarum. Next base: position 1,101,509 of record JANJEY010000009.1, read on the forward strand.
ATTATCCCCAAATTTCCAATGGCTCAATTTCATAAATCCTAACATCATGTATCAAATTTTTAGTGCCATTGGACAGTCATTTCCAGTACCGAAAATCAATCAGTCTATCACTTGGTAATTTTTTCGGTCCAGAAATTTTCCCCGAAAAATTCTGGAAAATTTTCTAAAATTCTCCCAAAAATAGAAAACACACAAAAATTCACTCCTATTCATTTTTCAAGCACAAATAACACATTTTTCATAATAAATACATATGCCGAAAAATGTCATGAATGCATGTACAACCATGTGCATATACAAAAATTACAATTTATGTAAAAATAGAGGCCATCATATGCATGAATATGCTGAGACTAGTTTACACACTCATAACTCGTCCTGAATTACCATTTTACCCTTCCCATCGGTGATGGGATGTTATAACCTATACACTTGTGAAATATTGAGGTTAAAATATTAAAACTAAACATATTGGAAAACTTGATTAGTTTGATTGATATATTGTGATTCGATTATGTGTTTTATTAATGTTCTAATAAATCCGGAATATTAGATCATAACTTAATTTCATTTATAGAGATTGAGAAATCTTGTTTATAAACAGATCAACTATAATTAGAAGGAGTTAATTGTAGATCTAGAGATAGGATACAAAAATCTTCTGAATTAGGGTTAAACATAATAAAGGGATTCACAAATCAATAAAGCAACCCTATAAACTTTAACCTTAATAATTTGGTTGAAAACCTTATGATTAGTTATTAGTAGATTCAAGGTCAACAATTAGAATACCATTTATTCTACTCGTTTAAGTTTTATTTTCTTTTAATAAAAATCATAATCAATTCTTAGATTAGATAATAGGATAGCAATAACTATTAGTAATCACTGTCATCAAAGGATTAACCCGTGTTTTTTGGTACTAGCTACAGCTATGCTGTGCACTTGCGAAAATTCATAATTAACGAACATAAAATATTCAATCAAGTTTTAAGGATTTAATGAAATTATGAAGATTTATTTAAGCTTACTATAATCACGATGATTAAAATTTATCAACTAATATCTTAAGTTTGTTGAAATTTGTCAATGAATATTGCGTCTCATTGTTGAATATTGATTGGATTGGTAAGCAAAAGGATGAGAGCTAGAATAAAATTACCTTCTCAACTTATATTTTTAATAATCATTTAGATATTCAAGTTGAATGATATTGCATATTATTTAGGCACATAATACCCATCTTTTTGTGATCTTTTGAGCCTAAAAGCAAAATTTTAAAACTCTTGCTATTCTTTCATGTGTGATATCATATTTGGTAAAATAATTCTGGAACTTGCTTTTGTTATGCATATTAAGACCTTATTAGTTAAACTAGAAGCATTGACATAATGAAGGCACTTAGATTTGAAAACTTGTTTAGGCCTATTCTTTGAAAATTACCATATCTCTAGATTTACCTTTACGAATAACCAAGTACAACCTTAGCCTTTTTCATTTAATAAACACACATATTAACCTTTATCCTTTCTTTTTAAATACCCTTTTTTTAACCTTAAAGGTTATTTACATTATTTACTTGTTGTAGACTTCAAATTTGTAAAAGGTGTAATTGGTTCGATTGATGAGAAAGGAAAGTCATGAATAAGTTTATGGTACCAATATAGTTGCAATGAAAGGACCTATATGTATTTGTAAATAGTTCTTCAAAACTAAGCCTAATTACAACTTGTATAAAAAGTTGTAGATATTTGTTTCTAGTTTATACATAAATGGTGGAGATGTGATTTTATTGTAAACCTATGGTAAGAGTTCTATTATGCATTGATTGAGTGTTTCGATACTCTTCACCCTAAACACTTGAATGCTGCATTGAGTGACATCTTAGTGAGGGTGTAAAGATCAATTTTTTACTTCAGTAAGATTATGATGTGATTATTATTAATATTTCTTAGAAAAGTTAATTTTTGGATAATTTGATTCTATTTGTATGTTCATTTGATTCAATATAATACAATCATGTACAATATGAATGGATAAATCAAAATTGATGAGAGATTGATGATTTTTATTATGGTTTGCTTGAGGATAAGCAAAAGCTTAAGCATGGGGACTTAAAGGAGAAGAATTCAGAAGAAAACATGGCATAAAATGAAGATTTGAAGAAGAAAAGGGATGCACAACCATGTATCATCGTTTATACATTTCTCAAATCGTCCAGATTCATAATTTTTAAAGATTTTGGTTATTAGCCTGTGCATCAGTCAAAACACTAAAAAGGACATTTTTCGAGGTTGATAGGAGGAGTATAGTTATAGAGTTATTTTGAAACGCTTAGAGGCGACTGTGAGCTAGAGAACTAAAAAACATGAATAATTCATTACAAGATCCATCAGAATATAAGATCAAACCTCTACCCCCAAGAATACTTGATAGAATACAACCTAGAAAATTTAGAATTATTATTCATTTTTCTTTCTATTTATGTTTGATTTCATGTTAGATTATGTGTAACTAAATTCTTTTGGTGTTTAGGTTAAATGAACTCTATATTGATACTTTAATATGATTATATTGTTTTATTAATGTAATTGGTTTGATTGATATATTGTGATTGACATGAGGTCAAGTTTGATAAAGGAATTCACAAATTAATAAAGCAATCCTATAAACTTAACCTAAGTAATTCGGTTGGAAACCTTAGGATTAGTTGTTAATAGACTTAAGGTTAGCTCTCAAAATAACATAGGGATTTCTATGGTACAATAAATAAATAAAAACAATCGCATAAAAAAGATCAATATAATAAAGGTTTTAGGGAGGTTCAAAACCTAGGTACTAATTTTCTAATATTGAAAGTTTACTAAGTGTTTCCTTAATTATCTTATTCAATCTTACCTCCCATTTATTCTACATATTTAATTTTTATTTTCTTTTATTAAAAAATCATAATCAATTTATAAATTAGACAATAGGATAATGATAACTATTAGAAATCGCTATCATCATAGGATCAACCTGTATTTTTCAATACTAGCTTCAACTACGCTATGCAGTTGTAGTAATTCATAATTGACACACATAGAAATAGTCAATCAATAACCCAGTTTATATGGATTAAATATAAAATAGTTGTAATTAATTGAGCTATATCAACTAGAGATAAAGCTTTCATACTTCATCTAGCAATTTTTGTTTGTTTCCTATCCACCAAAGGATTAAATTTTCCATAGCTTAATCTAGTGGCAGTTATTGGAATTCTAAGATAAGTAAATGGTAAAGACATTTCTCTAAACCCAGTGACTTGTTCTACCATGTGCCTCTTATCCTCATCACTTTTAAAGATGTGAAAGGAAAATTTATCATTGTTTAAATAGAGACCAAAATATTTAGTAAATATTTTGATGGCCTTTATTATAGTTGAAAGATAACTTCTATGAACTCTAGTAAAGATAATTAAATCATCAACAAATATGAGGTTCTTGACATCCAATTTTTTTTCATTTGGAGTGATATTTGAAATGTTTGGCACTCTCTACAATTCTTTTCAAATTCTTTTTACCTCCACAATAATAGCAAATAAGCAAGGTCAAAAAAGATCACCTTATCTAATACCTTTGGAGCTTTTAGAGAAGCTTATGGACTCTCCACTTATGAGGATGCTAAAAGATGTTATGGTGAAGCTTAGGGTCATCCATTTAGTGAAACATTATGGAAAAGCTTATGCTCTCATGATGTTATAAAGAAATTTTTAGTCAACATTGTCATAAATTTCTTCAAACCAATTTTCAAGATACAATTTTTACACTCCTTTTTCCTAGAGTATCCCATCATAAATTCTTTTTTAAAAGATAAATTTAAATAAATGAAATTAAATGAGTTGCAAGAGGTCATTCAAAGGTAAGTTACCCAAAATATATCATGAATCTAGTAATCACTACATTACATCAAACCTTTCAAAGATAGGTTAGATCTAAAATTTATAATTTACAAAGTGTAAAAGATTTGATAATACCATACCTTCAACTCGAGTTTTGGGTAGCAAAGTGGTATCAGAACTTCCAGGTATGAGCTTTCGAATGAGGCAAAAGGCAGCGAAGCGTGGTGGAGCAGTGGTTGTGCTACAACTCGAACACGAGACGTGAGGCTGCCCAGGCCCCCGAACGGGGCAAAAGAGTTCAACAAAACGTGGTGGAGCAGTGGTTGTGCTATAACTCAAACACGAGACGTGACGCTACCCAGCCTCATCCTTGGAAGCTCTGCTACCACTTTGCTACCCAAAACTCAAGTTGAAGGTAGGGTGTTATCAAATCTTTTAAAAATAATTTATTTTTAATTGATTAAATATTATTTATAAAATTGTTAACAAATTCTACATATTTATAATCAATAATTTGTCGATTAATCAATACCTCTAATAAATAATAAATTTTATATAATCCTGTCAATTTGTTGATGTTTTACTTATCTTTTTGTCTTCATGTCACAAAGTAATTAAACGGCAAGTTCTCCATGCGTCATGAAAGAGATGTATATAAGTATTTAACTATGACTTATTTTTAAATATTAGTGTTGTAATTCATTTTCTCTTTGTTTCAGCCTTTCGGCATCATCATCTCCCTCACGCTTTCTTTGACTTTAACCACCGTTTGAATCTTCTTAATTGATTTCAGTTTCTGTGCACAATGTCTGTCGATATTTAGAGCCTTCTTCAATCAATGGCAGATATTGTGCTTTAATAAGCACGGGCCATGTTGTTAGCTATTTGATAACGGATAACGGATAAACATCAAAATCAAAATCAAAGCCATAAGATAACGGATAAACATCAAAATCAACCATAAAAGTAATGAGGGGAGGCAATATCACCCATCTTTCCGTCCCAATTTCATCCATCGGAAATGATCGAGTTCGATTTTGATAAGGTGATAAAACAATCCTTGCGTTTCTACTTCCATCATGTGAATTTGGTGCATCTTTATCTTGCAGTCCTTTGGAAATGTATTAAAAAATATGATTCATAACACCACCATACATATTCCACATATACTTTTGAAAGTAAAATGCTCTCATTTATTACAATTATTTCAAGTGTCAACGATGCAACACCAAATCAACAAATCACTTGTTACCATATTTCAATGATGCCGGTTTTTTTAATCGAAGATGAGGGCCAAGTCTCCCTTTCTATCTCACCAAACATTTTGCCTTTTCCTTGCAAGTTGTGCCATATCATATGTATCCTCTTTTATAATTGAAGATGAGGACCGAGTCTCCCATATTGTTATCATTTCACCCATATTCGAGCTGTATAGGCATGGCTAACAAAACAGAAGGTTCAACTAATACTACCATAGCAGGAGATAAGTACAGGTCTTTCTTGTATGATGAAGCTCAGACCACTGAGTGGAGACATGGTGGCCCTCCCAGTTACGATGGTGTCAACCATCTCTTTGAAGAAGGCCGAACAAAGGTCCTCCCTACTTCTTCATTTTCTGATCCCCGGCCCTCTTATTCTGCTTTGTCTTCAACTTATTATGTGCCTAACAAATAAGCAGGAATGGCCAAAAGGATCACTAGAAGAAATAGTGCAAAATGCTATCAAATCATGGGAAATGGAGGTCTCGCATAAGACTCGTTTACAAGACTTCAAAACTATAAATCCTGAGAAATTCAAGCTCGTTGTTAATGGTATACATAATTATAGTTGATTTTCTTCAAAGTTTGTGTAACTACTAGAACGAATACATCCACAGGAAATTAAAATGGTTGTATCAATAGATGTTCCTTAGAGTCAAAGCATGTAACCTCTCCCTTTCTTCATTATTTTTGTTTTTAATTTCTTTACTTTTAACTCTTTACATAACTAACAAGATTTGAAACAGCTCAACTTGTCAAACTTAATTCTGTGTTCTCTCCTATAGTTAATCTTAGACAGTAGTATCAACTATCAACTTATACCGTTTGTTAGGCACTTCTCAACAGCGGAAGAAAATTTCTGTTTTAATTAGGAAGGGAGGGGCTTTCAGCAGAAGAGGTATTGAAGATAGGCAGTTACAATGCCTTGTTGAAGAATAATTTACCGGAGGAGTTTCAGTACTATCAAGCACATGAAGAAAGCTTTGAGTCATCACATGAAGCCTTCAGAACTGCATTTCCTCGTGGTTTTGCATGGGAATTGCTTAGTGTATACTCAGGACCTCCTGTTATTTCTTTCAAGTTCAGGCATTGGGGTTTCTTTGAAGGTCCTTTCAAAGGCCACGCTCCTACCAGACAAAAAGTTGAGTTCTACGGATTAGGAGTGCTTAAGGTAAGAATTATCTATACATCCTTTAAGCCCTTTCTTATTTAATACGTTCTTGGAAAACCGGTTCTATATATCTTTTTTTTTCTTAACATATGTTTTCACCTTCTGTTGACAATTAAGATTTGCGAAACCATATATTTACTAGTTCAATTATACTCTTCGAAAATAAGGCCTATTATATCTCACTTCTATTTTTTAATTACATTTAAAAGTTTGGAGGTACTTTAATCGCACTAAAAAGTTATGAAATTTTGTTAAAAGACTGTGTGTTATTTAAATACATTTATAATTGTATTTGTTTTTAACTAATTCAAGATGTGTTATTTATTGAATTAAGGAAATTAAGTTGTATTATATAGATGAAATATAAAATGGTGTGGCTTTCAATTGCAAACTCCACCGTAAGGTAATGGATAAACATCAAAATGAACCGTAAAATTAGATTATTACTCTTTGGGCTTCTGCTATATGTCATGAAGTGATCATCAAAGTGCTGACTTGACAGGTGGACGAATCGTTGAGGGCAGAGGACGTTGAGATTTATTACGATCCTTCAGAGTTATTTGGAGGCCTGCTGAGAGGACCGTCTGTCTCTCCGTCAGAAATCGAAATCAACACTAAAACTGCAACTGCAAGTGCAACTCATGGTTGCCCATTCTCCAAGTGAACGGAGATTAATATTATATATGTAAATATCAAATAGTTCCTGAATATCTTATCTACTTTCGTTATTATAGCTTTTACATGTTCTAAACAAAATCAATACCAATATAATTATCAATATGCCTGGAAATAGAAAATAAACATGTGCGGTAAAGGCCAGGCATGCATATTATATTGGTATTAATTAAGCTTTTTCAAAAATTATGTTTATTTTCTATTTCCAGGCATATTGATAATTATATTGGTATTAAGCTTCACTTTCTCTCGGGGAGATATTTTTGCTTTCTTGGTGATTAGATTTAGTTTGATGAAAGTACGGGGAGGGATTAAAGAGTTACATGTTGCATCCTTTGTTCTCTTTAAAGTACTTTCCTGGTCCATTAAGTATTACATTTTCTCTATCGTTGCTTGGTAGGTTTTAGGGGTATTTAGTCAGGGTTATAATGGTCTTTCGAACATGAATTAAAATTTGATTTGCTTCAAAGTTGAGAAACTAGTAGAAATATTGTAATGAAAAAGTGGAATTCATTTTGGAGTAGATTGATCAACTCTAGATAAAGTTGATTGGTTTATGCCCTACACTAATCAAATAGTTGCAATTTAGTAATAAAAAATTTAAAGACATTCTTATCTTGTACATATTTAGATGTATATGATAAAATTTACGAGATAATTATATATTATAAATAAAATTATAATGATATTATAATTATGAAATGCATATTGCGTTTATGTGTTATCCATAAACTATTCCTAATTGCTATTTTATTAAGATTAAACATTAATAAAATTTAAAAAGATTAGCATATGTTATTGTTCCTTTTAAAGAAAGTAGTTGCTCTCATAGACTAAAGTATGGAGATACTTAAATAAACAAGAAGGTGTTAGATAGAGAACAAGTTTATATAATTGACACCATATGATAAATTCAGTTAGAACATTATTTGTACATTTGTGCAAATCCTGATCATGATAATTGTATAAGTAATCTTTTAACATTTGAAATAGGCGAGAATCAGATCCAATTCAATATGAATAAGGCCTTAAAGAATCCATTAACGAGCAGTGCAAGCATGAAGGTTTAAATTATGAACCAATATATGCAACAACAAGTTGAGAGTTGCATCAAAGAAGTACAATCAGTAGTAGCGGAGACAAACAATGGATATCAAAAACTTGAATCTAAAGGTGACAATAAGATGGAGGAGTCAGATGTTTAAATGCATCAAGATAAATTGGTTAGAACCGAAGCACTCATACCACCATGTGTTGCTTTATGTCCCACTATAAATTTTTTAGCTCCTTGATACTCTGCTTATTGTCAAATACTTGTGTCTCCTATACCTTCACTAAAGTGCTTTCCGCTCATCCAATGTCCTGTCTTGCAATGACATGCCTTAGGATCATGATCTAAAATCTAAAATCCTCCGGTGCCTTCACCAACTCTACCATTTGATGCCTCAACTATTAGATTCGCACCTCTAATATCTCAAATTGAGTGTTGTAAAAAGTGACATCCTCCTCCCCTTGAGGAATAAGTCGATGAGTGATTCCACTCAGTTGACACGTTCTATCAAATTGCTACCTCCCACCATTTTGAAATTAGGTTCTAATATTAGTTGTTACAAAGGTTTTTCTTTAAGCACGAACTTGTCCCATAAGATGTGTTAACCCCTTTGCATGAAAATCTCACTTAACTCCATTAAAGTAAGATTCATCCTTGTCTCATGATCATCAACCAACCTACTTATTCTCAAACACCTCACATCCCCTTATAGTATTTCACTCTCACACCCTTGTAAGAAAACTATGAAAGAACTAAATATTCATGGCAACAAAAGAACATGAAAAAGAGATACGACAAATGTCAACCTTTATTACTTCCCTCAAAATATACAAAGGAATGCTCTCTCACATCTCCAAATGTCTCCCACATTCACTTCTCTAAGTTTCTCTCTCTGAGAAGAGTAAGGTTCAAATGAGCTATTTATAGGTATCTCTAAATTATTAAGTTAGAATCCTAATAGTACTCTACTAGCTAAGATCACAATCTTAACCTATCTTATCCTCATCGAATTACATCACACTAACCAATAGAATGACATCCTCATCTAATTAGGACTCCATCTAATAAGATTAATCTACATCATAATAACAAGATAAAAGATTACATCTATCTAGGAATGATCTATCCATATCTATGAAGATCTCCTCTATCTTTAGATGATCCTTCCATATGATCTTTATCTCTTAGAGATGATATTCATCTACTATGATCTTATCTACCACATTATCCAAGATCTCCTCATCTTTATTCGTTGATGATGATTCATCTAAGCCAATAGCACACTAGTATGTCTAATGCTTTCCCATGCTAACTCCGTTAGCCATGGTCTATCCATTTGAGCACACATTAAGTCCTTAGTCATTTAAGAACCCAGTCTTAGCCATGTCAACTCATACAAGGTTTGAAACTCTCCCAAAACTCGCACTATGCTTGATCTACTTGCTAGGTCAACATGGAAATCTTGCATATTCCCATCATGTATATGATCCAACTACCCTTCCACTTAATGTCCACCTCAAGCCTTCTTTTGGTCTAATAATTAAATCTTGTATCTCATCAAAGATTTCCACCAATGTGCACCAATGCATATCAATGCCTGACATTGCCCCTTTTTCTCCTTGCCTTCTCACAAGGCTTGCCAATGCCCACAAAATTCCACTATCTCAGACTTAGGAGTCTCACAGTAAGACTCCTTTTCTGTCAAGATCATGATTTTAGAATTCATGCTCAAATCAGTTATAAAGATGGTGTATAACACCGTACTAATTTACAAAGTGAACACGGAATCTTTATAACAGAGTAAGTAGATAGGTAGAGTGCATCTCCATCACAAATTCTAAAGGATATTTCATTGTCTAATATTAATAATTTCCTTAAATCTGCAATACTTAGGGTAGGCAATATCATCCATCTTTCCATCCCAATTTCATCCATTAGATATGATCGAGTTTGATTTTGATAAGCTAATAAAACAATCCTTGCATTTCTGCTTCCATCATGTGATTTTGGCGTGTCTTTATCTTACATTCCTTTGGAAATGTATTAAAAATCTAATTAATAACACCACCATACATATTGTCGGAACCCGATCCGGGAACCGGATCCCAACAGAAAACGAAGAACAAAGAAAACGAAAGCGAATGGAAATAGAAATTTCGCATCGAAATTTTGAATCGTAAACAAAGCGAAAGCTAGCGAAACAAAAAACGAAAGTACCGAAGCAAAACGAAGCGAAGTGGAATCGATACTTAACAAACGAAGCCGACATCCGAGAACAATCAAGAACACAGAACCACATTCGCATTGGGAACCTAGACTATCCAAACAAGGTATAATTTATTCATTCCTTTTCTCTTTACTCAATCACATTCAAATCATACAATTTCATTTTTGGAAATTTATCCTCATATAACACTCAATTCATATAATTTGTCTTAATCACCCAAATCTCATCTTTACCAAACTAACTTCTTAATCATTTTCTTATACATTCATTTTTAAACCCTTTTTACCCATTTTACCAAAATTTCGGCAGCATAACGGCTGTATTTTGACAGCCCAAAAATTTTGCAATGATAAAAACACACTTCTAAAATCACAAAATCACATCCAACCTTAACAACCATCATCGGACCTCCTGTTCAGAAACCCAGCAAAAACAAACGCAATTCTATACCTAACCCTTCAAAAGTCTCAATCCGAACACAATACAATCATATACATTTGGGAAGTTCAATTAAATTGGAATAGATTTAGGCTTATTAGGAGGGGTATTTTGGTCTTTGACCACCCCAGGTAGGTTTTAGAGAAAGACTTAGAAGAAATATAAAAGATAGAGAAGAGGAAAAAGAAAAGAGGAAGAAAAGAAGAGAAAGAGGCCAACGGTGGAGAGGAAGAAGGGAAGAAAAGAGAGTTGTGATTTTTATGATTTCTGACGAATTTGAAGCTCATTCCGGGTAAGTTAGCTTCGTTTCATCTTATTTTCGGTTGGATTAAACCCTAGGATAACTTGAAATGTGGAGAATCGATGATTTAGGGTTTTGGTGAAAAGGTTGGGTGAACCGTTCGGTTGAAGATTTTAGGATGGATTGGAAGCTTAAAATGGGTTAGAAACGCATTATAAGCCTTGATCTATAGGTTGGTTGTGTTGCATTTGGATTTGGAAAGGATTTAAGATGGGAAATTTCTAGAAATCGGGTCTCGGAGTCGACCTCTAGACCTGCACATCGCGACGTGCGTATAAGCACGCCGCGACGTGCGTGAAGGGAAGCAACGTCGCGACGAGCAAATAAATAGTTCGTCGCGACGTGCTCCACTCGCACGCTGCGGGAAAAATTGGTGCACGCTGCAGCGAGACCAAGTTGTTCGCCGCGACGAACGCGGCCTTTACCGCGGCTAGCACAACTCGTTCGTTGCGGCGAACGAGGCTTCGTCGTGACGAGCCCCCTCTGTTTCCGAAAGTGTGATTTTTACATTTTTGGGGATATCTTTTGGTGTTGATATCTAATTGAGGTGATTTCAGATTCATTGTGATCTAGAAATAAAGGACTACGAGTTGTATGAAGAAGGAAAGTTCAGAAATTGTTTCAAAAAGTTCGAGAATTTCAATGGGAGTCGGAAGGAGACTTTTAGCGCTTTACTTTTTACTTTTCGAGCTTTATTGAATATTTAGAT
>JANJEY010000009.1:1194090-1216338 GCA_024703695.1 Erythroxylum cataractarum
TCTACTGTAGGCAAGTAAAGGATAGAGGTCGGGATCAGTCCGTGTCTGCATTAGTGTCTTATCGAATTGTATTTCGCCATTATTGTGCAACAATGCTTTGTATTTATAACGAGCCCATTGTGGTTGTACTGTTTTACACATTGACGGATTGTAAATTATTATTGGATGACTGTAATAACTGAAAATGATTAATCGTGAACATGGGCTCAGGTTTCTTACTGTTTTTGCCGCGCTATCGTGGAATCAATGGTTTCAAAAAAAAATGTTATACTGAGTTTTAAATCGACTGATGTAATACGCCACCCTCGCGGGGCACGGACTCGGATATCACCAACGATTTCGGGTTCGGGTCACTCGGGAGTGGGGTGTTACAGTTATTATTGTTGTGATCGAGTGCATATCACATACATATATAGATACTAGCCCATTAGGCTCAGTCAGAGCAGAATCACAGAGCATAGCACTACGTGAAGAATCAAACATCAAGGAGCAAAGCTTTATGTGCAAATGATTTCATATTGGCTACTCTGGTCACAATGCCTTTATATGAGCATGCATTTTATGGAATGCATCAAATTCAGAATATGCCATATATAAGTCATATATGATGCATAGTCAGAATCTCTTAGTCATTGGACCTAAATCTGACATTCAACTTTCGTTGAGAATTCACATAGTATAATACACAATAAGAATCTCATAATCTTCGGACCTAAGTCCAGCATTCAATTTTCGTTGAGAATTCACATAGCATTCATAATTTCAAAGCAATCAGAGCACTTCCAATACATTCCCGAATATTAAACTCCTCAGATTTTAAGTCTGAAAATTCAGAAACAATCTCAAACATATAATAATTGGAAGTTTAAAAAAATTCAATCAATCCTAGGAAAATCATCTAGGTTGACTCACAGTATGCCCCAATATGCTATTGCCTGGATGGTCCGGCAATGTTTGACTGCATCCAACGTGCTACTCTATCTCATACAAAACACATTTATAAATATCATACTTTTGCACAAATGTATAAATATTTCCTTATGCACATCTAGGTATATCAAAATTAGGCACAATGCATGTTCAATGACAATCCTTAGTATCATATTGTAATTCGTATCACCAAATCATTGACAAAACCCTCAAAAATAATTCACAGTTCAAGAGCTAAGTCACAGGCATACAGTCCAAATTAATTCAGAAATGGGTGTGAGAACTTAACTCATGCCCATGCATGTCCAAATATCATGGGTGTGAGATTTTAACTCATGCCCGTGCATATCGAATGACCCCTTTCAGATTTTATCTAACAACATACTTTCGGGTCAACTTGCATCATCATTCTGATAATGTAAATGACACAATTAGGCAATGTTTTCTTCTATACAATTTTTCTTCAATGACTTAAGTTTCTAATGACACTAAGATCATACAATTTGATTCAGAAATCTGAAAGTTATACTCTAATTATTTTGGATTATTCATAAACCAAAATAACATATTGTAATCAACAATCTGGAATCTTAGAAACAAGATTAAAATTCGATCTCCTTAGACAATTTGTGTCCATATGTCTCTCATTCAATTTAAATCAAGAATCATTCCATTTAGAAGCCTATAGATCAAAATATATTCAAAATACCGAAGTATGTTCAATAAAATCATTCCAGTTATCATACTTCAACATAGTCAACATTTTCATCTTAAATTCAACATTCAATCCATTTTAGATATTTATAATTTTTGGTAGAGATGAGGAAAAATGTGTGTTGAATCTAATGGTTCAAGAATCAAATAATTTGGACGTCAGGTGAAGAAGTTATAACAAAAATACCAAAGGATGTTTAGAAACAAACTTTCTTCAGAAACATTGAAGGTCGTGAACATGAGTCTGCACGACCGCGATATCCAACAAAACTTGCGAAGTCACGATTGTGCAAGAACACGATCGTAATTCGTGATCTTCATTAACAATGTCATGATCATGCTAAAGCATGATCGTGATTTGTGATTTTATTAACAAAGGTGCAATCGTGCTTCTTCACCGTATATTTTCTTCTTCTTCTTCCATTTTATTTTCATTATTTTCCAGATTACCCACTTCTAGCACATCCAGTATGCATTTCTAACTTCTATACATTCTCTAAACAAATTGTTTTCATTATTTTCTAGATTACTCACTTCTAACACATCCAGTATGCATTTCTAACTTCTATACATTCACTAAACAAAGCAAATTCAAGTCTACACATCAAAAATCACAAATCTTAAACTTTACAAATTCTCTCTCTTTATTGTATTTTCCATATTTTGCTTCTTACTTCAATCTTGTTCATTCAACACAAATAACACTCTAACCAATTCTTCTAACTAAATTTTAGGAGATCATCACAAAACAAATTAAAAATCCAATTCTCATACATACAATTTCTATTTTTTGCGATTTGTTTCTCTTTCTACATTCATCTGATGCATTTTCCTATTTTTTTTCCTACTCATTCATTTCTTCATAAATTTATTATTTAAGCAACTCTATTTCATGACCTCAGCAAAACTTCATTTCAGATCATTTACCTCATTTAAATTCATGTAAATCCATCTCTAAAAATACTTCACAATTTCATGCATAAATAGTGAAATCACCATATTCAGATTTCTCTAAACCAAAATTGAGTATATATTTTTACATCAACTTTCTAGCACTTTTGCATATCCATTGCAATATAAAACAGATCCTATTTCATATTTTGATATCACAATTCTTTCATCTAATTCTTTCATCACTAAAACTGCACTTCTTACTCATGCTTGTATCCATTTATGAACGTTAGACCATCATCAAGGATCACTTACTTGATTCAACAATAGTTCTAGCAATGAGAGTGAATCAAATGTACAGAAAGCATAACAATTTGCTATTCGGTGCTGAGTGTTTCTTTACAGTGAAGAACAATAGGTACAGTAAAAGTTCTTTATTCAAAACATCATAATATGTGTATGTTTTGCGTGTCTTTGACGTGTCACTATTCACGTGAGCCATTTGTCACAATTTGACTTGTTATATTTCTTAGTCCAAAATACCCAAAATTTTGAAAAATTTCCTAAAATTTACCAAAAATTTTGAAATAATCATAATATGCTCCAAATAAATTTTCACCATAGATAATTCACAATTCACATCTTAATCGCATGTGTAACTCAATTATAACTGGAAATTGTCAATGAATGCATGTACAATTATATTCATGTGCAATAATCAAAATTCTCCTGTATATGCAAAAAAGTGCATGTCATAATTAGCTTAAGCATGATATGTATTTTCTATTTTCTCGCTAAATTCTTATAATCACTTTTCTTGCCTTAACATGGTAACGGGATGTTACACAATATACGTTCGCAATCTAAATGATCATGTTCAAAGCTAAACTAATTACATTCAATTCTTGCCATTTCCATATTCACACAATGCACACATTATGTACAAAATATTCACGCTATGTCATCTTAATAAAAAAACAAACTTAATGCGAATGCCAATTTTCACACATATATAAGATCTGCAAAGCATATACATCCCCACACTTGAACAATACATTATCATCAAAGTGGAAAAACAAAACAACACAAATCAAGATAAATAAAGAACAATAAATAAAAAGTTAGAGCAAGAATACTTAGGGTGTTTCGGTGGTTTTGGTGTGGTGATGGAATTTGAAGACACTTAATGAAATAAAATTTCAACAATTCACTCCTTAGAATAATATTAGTAGCGTATCATAACGCTACTCAAAATAAACTAAACCTACTACTATAATAGTGGCGAGTCTAGGTTGATCCCACAGAGAGTATTTGGTCAAATTTTGAAATGAAATTAAATGGTGTTTAGGTTATGGCAAAGGGGTTGGTTTATTGAACAAGGAAATAAAATGAAACTAAACTAGTAAGGGCAAATTTAAAAAAAATGCAAAAAATAATGAAAAAGGATAAATTCCTTAGGGACTCGGTTCTTTGGTTCAATCTCGGCCTACACCTAATGAAACATATTTCATTGAATTGTTATGTTCACATCTCTATTTGAACTATTGGTGTGTGATTAACAACAGGCTCTGTTAATCCTATTTCTTCTTAGGTCATAGTTAGTTAAGAAGAGCTCGTTAATTAACCTTAGCTATTGGATAACCTAGAAGATGCTCTCAAATTTTAATCAAATAGTTGCATTGCGAACGAGAAAAATAGACCAATTTAAGCAATAACCACACAAGTTCGGACTATTTAACCTAAGTTACGCTATCCCTAATGATTTAATAATGATAGCTACTATATAGGACTTCAAACACAACTATTATGTATCACATTCAAATCAAAGACATTCTTATATAACGCCTAATCAATATATACAAGATAACATAGTCAATCCGAAAAGAGAGTAAAAATAACAAACATAATGAAAAATATGCTTAACTAGGTTCGTCGACATTGATGTCACCTCTAAATCAACGTCGGGAAGTCTAGTCTTTCATCTTTTCGTTCAAGCTCCAAGAATCAGCCAAGAATTTCTCCGTTAATGTTGAGAATTGACCAACAATGAAGAAAAATATAGCAATTCATTTTCTGCCCAAAGACTCTCTTTGCTCCAACCGTCCCACACCAAGATGAATGATTGTCTTGGTTTGTTCACTCTCTTAGTTGTTCACCTCCCAGCTGTCACAACATTTTCATTTTCTATCTTCCCCAACTATGTTCGTTACACATATCTATCATATAAAATGATAGGCTAAATGGAAGTGGGATATGTGGAAAGAACCAAAGAGGGCTTGTGATGATGCAGTTGCTATCTAATGCTCTCTCTTTTGTCTTTCTTGATTTCCATTTCTAGGCCCCACTCCTCTTATTTTATCCTCCAGTTGACATCCGAACACACCTTCCTCATTTTTATATTTAAAAGCTACCTTAAAAACATGAGGCAGCTAAGTTAAAATAAGACAACTATCATTGAATGGATAGTTGTCCATAAAATTCACGTAGCTTTGTTGTTTGGTGCTCTTTTGATTATTCCTTTTCTAGCCCCTCTTCACATCACACACATGTCTTCTTTATACCTTAAATTATAGGTTAAATTTGGAATGGCAATTGGGTCTTCTCACGTGAGCAAGAGATGTCCCACGGTGTGTGTGGTGTGTCACTCAAGTGAGACACCTTGCTTGGGACAGCTTGTATTTCATGCGACATCTTATATGGGTAGCTTGCATGGGTTGTAACGTTTTAATGCATTGACTCACTCACTTTGTAATCTTCTTCTTCTTCTTGCTTCATTAAGACAAGTGAGTGTGACTTTTAGGAAAACAACCCAAATATAGTGCTTTCAACTCATTTAGCTCCATCGTTTTCAAATTGTGCTTAAAACTATATATAAACTAAAGTGAGTATCTTAAGAATTTTCGTATCATTAGTCACTAAAGGTTATTGAATAAATATACAATCCATTAAACACATATCAAATATGAAAATAAAAATAAAAAGTAAATCATATCCTAATTATTGGGTTGCCTCTCAAGTAATGCTTAGTTAACATCATTAGCTTAATATGCTCTTCACGTTTATGCTCAACCTAAGTTTATTGTAAGTGGCTTACATCCACCCATATCCCCCAATTTTAGTTTAATAGCCTATAAATAAGCTACATGTTGGAAGATAATCAGAAGGATAAATTTGATAAAATAAAAAATGACAAGCATGTTCAATAATGTCCTTTTTTCTAACAAACTGTCAATAACATAGGGAATAATGAAACTCCTTGAATCATTGATCAAATCCAGTTGTTTGTCCTATAAGAAGGTGAATTGCTCTCTTTCTCCCTCATTCACTTCTTCCTTCACTCTATCCTCTGTTCTTCATTCTCATCTTCTTCCTTTAAAAATTTGACTACATCAATTCTCATGAAGGACCTACTATCCTTCAAATTTTTTAATACCTTATTCATATTGAATTTGACTCTTTCATCATCAATCCGAACGATGAGGTTATCTTTGTTGACATCTATCAAAGCTCATTTAGTGTTCAAAAATGGCACATCAAGAATTAGTGGAAATTTTTGATCCTCTTCAAAGCCTAGCAAAACAAAATCCACTGGAATGATAACCTTGTCCACTTTTACTAGCAAGTCCTCCACCAAACCAAATAGCTTCTTTATTGGATGATCCACCAACTGAATAAGCATAGAAGTTAGCTTCACATCTCCTAGCCCCAATTTCTTGAAAATTGACAAAGGCATAAGATTAATATCCACAACTAAGTAACATAAACATTTAGAAAACTTTAAATTACCAATTACACAGGGTATTGTAAAACTCCCTGGATTTGTCAACTGTGAGGGCATATGGTTGGTAAGGAGATGCAATTTTCTGTCATGGTGACTATTTGATTGTCATCCTAAGTCTGCTTGCTTGATAACATTTCCTTGAGAAACTTCACGTACGTGTGTATGTTCTTCAAGGCTTATATAAAAGGTAATGTAATTTGCAATTTCTTCAAGTTTTCTACAAACGTGGCAAATTGTACATTCAATTCATTCTTTTGAAGTCTTTATGGGAATGGTATTTTCAGTAGGTAAGACAGAGGAGGAGCATAGGGAGGGTCTTTATTCTTTTCTGCATCCTTTTTCTTCTTCTCTTGGTCTTTTATAAGGTGGGGCTTAACTTGTTTCTCTACTAGTTCTTTTATCTCTTTCCTACTTCTAAGTGTGATAGCCTTAAATTGCTCTCTTGTATTTTTTTTTTATATTGCTTGAGAGCCTCCTTACACTTCTTATAAATAATGTGTTTGATAGTTGGCTCATTTGAACCTCCAAGTTGTGAATGGAAGAGGTATGATTATTCACTACTTGCTTGAATTTCCCTTCAAGTCTTTTATGGGCCTCTTCCATACTTGTGAGTTTGTCCATTAACTTGTCTAATTTTGAATCATCTGAACTAGACTTGTCTTTCTAGTAGGCCTTGATTTTCCATTTGAGTCCATGCATTATTAGACCAAAAGAAATTTGAGTGGTTTTGTCACCTAATATTATACGTGTTCCAATAAGAATCATTACCTCCATAACTAAATTATGCTCCCATGAAGTTAAATTGTTGCACATTATTATTTTCCACCAAGAAACATTCAACTATGAAATGACTCTCTCGTTCACATAGGTTGCATCCATGCTGAATTGCTTTGAATGGAGAGAAAGAGGTGGCTGTCAGGTTGTTCAATTGCTTAGTGAGGTTGTTAATCTTAGCCTACATTGTTGTCACAAAACGATTGAATGCTATCTACTTCATTCCAATGTATAAAGACAACTATTGTTCACCATCACTTCAAACAAATCGCATGTTGCGTTACTTTATATAATTTTTTTTTTCGCTTCCTTTATATAATATAGTGTAAATTTAATACTTTTTTATCAGATTATAGAATAGATGAAGATGCAACTGTTGAGTGATTGTATTGTGAATGGTAAAGTTATATAGTGTTTGCTTTAATTAAAACCAAATACTTACTATATCAATATACATAATATTTTTATTTGATTTTAACTAAGCTTTTTAGATGATTATAGGTTAATAAACATGGATAATACTAGGTTGTTGTTCAGGTTATACTTTAATTTCTTTTTGATTTGAGCATGATAAATTATAATTTGTGATCTCTTTATTTATTGTTTTGTCTATAAGAAATTTTCAAATTGTCATTAATATTTTATATAGAAATAAAATACATTCCTTTAATGTTATTTTCTTTTTATTGGTAGAATTTAATGACATTTATATAATTTTACTTTATATATAATATGCTCAATGTTTTCAAGTAATAATTTTTTCTACATTTTAATTTTATAGTAAGCAAATAATTTACAGTTAAAAACATATCAATACATTATATATTATTAGATACGTTATAAAGACATAGCTAATAGTATATAGCTACAAAGATGAAAACATATGTAAAAACTATTAGCTAAGTTTTATTTTCATTTTATGTCATTTGACGCTAAATTTTTCCCAGCAAAGATTCAATTTTTAACTACATTTTTATGATATTTTAGCTAAAAAAATTTAGATAATACTTTTTGTCTATGTTTTCTAGAAATGTCGCTTATACATTTTAGCTATAGGGAATTAGTGACACTTTTTATGATGTAACAAAAACTTCATAAATAACTATAGGGGAATTTTTAAAACAATTAGCTACATTTTCTATTACATAGCCAATTGTCTACTTTTTTATAATGTAGTACCGATTCTCATAAAAATCACTCTAAGGAAATATATAATTACAAGTCTAATTATCCTAGAACTCTTGGTGAACTTAGCTTATAAATACGTTTATTAAGATTTTATAGAAGAATTTGAAGGTTAGTGATAACCTCTTTTAGAGGAGATTGTGATAACTCTTCCATTTATTTCTTCCTTTTCTTTCTTTTATGTTAAGATTGTCTTGTTTTAACTTTTCTTTGTTATGTTCAGTAGTTAAACAATTTATGATGGATCTTTCAATTATTAGTGCATGAATTGTTATTGTTTTTCTTGAATTTATTCTCTTTATTCTTAATCTTTGATTTATGCCTAATCATTATAGATTCCATCTTGGGAACTATATGAAGAATTGAAAGTAGAAGTATGATCCATGCACTAAGAGAATAAACACCTTAGATCTAGAGAATGAAAGTATTGTAGAATGTTGTGATAGCCAAATAGATTAACTATGTTTAATAAGTTTGATTAGGTTTAACTGCAATCAGGGAGAAAGTAACTTAATTTAATATAGGAGAAAGTTACTTAAGTGAATATACCTTTGTGCCTCGAGAGAGGGCAGAGATGCATTATTTTAACTATTATTTCATCCTTAGTAATTAATCTTACATAAAAATTATAATTCCTTATAAATAAACCTTGAAAGACTAGGTTTTTTTCTTTTTTTTTTCATTTTCAGTAGTCAATTATCTTATTTATATTAGATTAATTATTTGGTTACCATCCTTAAATTGTTTTATTATTTTATTATTTAACTATGATTAATATATATACTAGTATAGTTCTTATGGGATTGATATTATGGGGTACTCTATTTTTAATAAGTTTAAGGATTTCAAATGATTAATAGTAATAAATTTTGTAAGTTTAAATCCGAAAGGCCAAGATCCATGTGAATATTGAAACCAAATTTAATATCGAATTATACCTTTCTATAGCAGAAATAGGAAGAGGAATTGGTAGTGCGAGGAAAGAGCCCATTAGACATCATGCCTCTACCAATATCGACACATATGCAGGACTAAATATGACACTTACAGTGTGCTAGCACCAATCTCATCCCTATCTCTCCTGATGAAGAAGTGTGCTAGGGTTATGAACATAACCATCCATATTTTAATCACCCATATATCTATATATATAGGAAAACCTTAACCAGTTAAGTGTGAATTATACTGGGACCAAATCTGAATTAGGCCCATTGAATGTTTACCTTGTTTGGTGTGCAACCCTATAGGCTTATTTATTATTAACAGCAGGCCCAAACTTCTTTTAGGCCCACTTGTTATAAGCAGCCTCTAATAAGACATTATAACTACCCAATATTAAATAATTTCAGAATACGACACTACCTAAATCCCAACTAATAATTAGAGTGCATTCTTTAATTGGTTTGCGGGCCATACACTAACAATCTCCTACTTACATAAGAACTAATTATCCACATGTAGTCCCTTTGTCTCATTATATCTCGATTGAGCATAAGGCATGAATAGTGTCACCCTTATTATTCTCAATCTTGTTTCTCGATCTCTAAGTTAGACTGTGAAACAAACAACTGATATTCACCTCGTTTGTGCACGACCATGTCGCTTGTCAAACTCATCTCATCAAAGGGCCTAGAGATATCTTTCTCCCATTATATAGGATAGACAAATTCTATCTTGTCCATCCATATTCCTTCGAATGATTCATGAAGGCCTGAGTATTGATTTTTAATCACCTTTTATGGCTGGCATTTAACAATGTCAAAACAAACTATTCCACATATATGAAACTGTGACAAACTCAAGTCAAAGGACCATACTTAGCATCAATGATAAGAACCATTTATGAAACTTATATAACAATCCTTGAAGTGTTCTTATAATGGGTCGATCCAATTACATGTTCTCCAACATGAACCCGTATGATTAACTTAATATCTCCATATTAATGATCTGTGAAACATGGTCATTAGTTAATCAATGTGTTAGTCTCGACAGTCATTATTATCCCTTACATTAATGACATTGACTAGGGACTTTTAGAGTAATTATATCTATGTTACAATGGGATCTTACAATCAAGTCACATTGTGAGATCCCACATCGATTGGAGAGGGGAACGAAGTACGCCTTATAAAGGTACGAATACCTCCCCCTTACAGACGAATTTTCTATGGCCTAATGCACCGGATCCCATCAGAACTCTGAGGATAAATGTGCTTGGGTGAGAATAGTACTAAGATGGGTGACCTCCTGGGAAGGCTTCGAAAAAAGCAAAACCGTGAGGGCTTGGTTGGGCGAAGGCCCAAAGTGGACAATATCTGTAAGCGGGTGACCTGGGTTGTTATAGGTGGTATCAAAGCCAGTACCTGAACCATTGTGCCAGCTAGGATGGACCCCAAAGAAGGCTAAGCCCTAAGGGGGTGGAGAGTGTGAAATCCCACATCGATTGGAGAGGGGAACGAAGTACGCCTTATAAGGGTACAGATACCTCCCCTTTATAGATGCATTTTTCATGGCCTAGTGCACCAGATCCCATCAGAAATCTGAGGTTAAATGTTCTTCGGTGAGAGTAGTACTAGGATAGGTGACCTTTTGAGAAGGCTTCGGGAAAAGCAAAACTGTGAGGGCTTGGCTAGGCCAAGGCCCAAAGCGGACAATATCTGTAAGCAGGTGATCTGGGCTGTTACATACACACTTGATGACCAATTGTGATATACATATTATTCATGGGATCATAATCCTAATTTATTTATAACGTCATTAAATATGAACACAACAAAAATAATTGGGTATTATTAATGGATCATACAAAAGAAAACATATCCCAAAATTTCACTCTTACATGATCATACATCCGTATGTCTAATTCCTAATGCTCTAGTATGACGATCATGCTTATCCTATGGGAGAGGTTTAGTCAACAGATCAACTATATTATCATTAGTAAACATTTTTCACACCTTCACATCACCTCTTTCAATAATGTGTAGAATAAGGTGAAAATGCCTAAGTATGTGCCTACGGGGGAGGTTTAGTTAACGGATCAACTATATTATCATTTGTCAACATTTTGCACACCTTCACATCACCTCTTTCAATAATGTGTAGAATAAGGTGAAAATGCCTAAGTATGTGTTTGGTCTTTTGATAAGATTTTATTTCCTTAGCTTAGGCAATGGCTCTATTATTATAATGCTAGGAACCACACCACACTTAGCAATGAACTTTATATCCCAAATAGCCTCCTTTACTGCTTCTGAAGCAACAATGTACTCAACTTTTTTTGTAAAATTAGCAAATGTTTCCTACTTGGAACTCTTCTAACCCATTACTCCACCATTCTTGCATAATACAAGTCCTGACTATGATCGGAAGTCATTTTTGTCTAATTAGAAGCTAGAATTAGTGTAACCACTAATAATGAGCTCTTTCTCACCTCCATAGACTAAAAACATATCCTTAGTTCTTCTCAAGCACTTAAGAATGTTCTTAATAACATATTTGGTGACTTTTACCTGGATCTGATTGTATCTACTCGCCATGCTCAAAGCACATGCAACATCCACACGAGTACACAATATGGCATACATGATGGATCCTATAGCAAATGTATATAGGATTCTACTCATGTGGTCTCACTCATCTTATGTCAAAGGGCACTGAGACTTACTCAAACTTATGCCATGTGATATGGGTAAGACACCATTCTTAGATTCTTGGCTATTGAATCTATGCAAAACCTTGTCGACATAAGTGCTTTGACTTAGTCCAATAAGCCATCTAAATCTATCTTTATAGATTTTAATACCCAAGATGTAGGCTACTTTACCCAGGTCTTTCATCGCAAAACAAATTCCTAAATAAGCTATAATAGATTAAAGCAGAGGAATATCATTTCTAATGAGTAGTATGTCATCTTCAAATAAGATCAAGAAAATGGTTACACTCCCACTATTCTTCTTGTAAACACAAGGTTCTTCTTCATTTTTTAGGAAATCAAACTCTTTGATTACCTCATTAAAATAAAGATTCCAGCTTTGAGTAGTTTGTTTCAATCTATAAATGGATCACCAAAGCTTGCATATTTCTCAGCATTTTCAGGAGATATGAAACATTCAGGTTGTTTCATGTACACATCCTCTTCTAAATGCCAGTTAAGGAAAGTTGTTTTCACATATATTTACCAAATCTCATTATCATAGTATACAGTAATTGCTAGGAGGATGCGAATGGATTTAAGCATCACAACTGGGGAACAGGTCACATCATAGTCAATACTATGAATTTGCTTGAAACCCTTAGCCACCAATCACACTTTGTATATATATACATTGACATCTATGTCAACTTTCTTCTTGAAAACCCACTTACACTAAATGGTTTTTACATCATTAGGTGGGTCAAACAAAACCTATACTTTGTTTTAGTACATGGATTCCATTTCACATTCCATAGGCTAGAGTCATTTGTCGAAGTCAAGGCCCATTATTGCTTCCATGTAGGATGTAGGTTCATCATCCTCTATTAGTAATAGATCATAATGTTCCATCACCAAGAAATGACGAACCCTTTCAAACCTACATGGGGATGGTGTCATAGGTGCAATTTTTGCAACTCTTTGTAGATTTAGACGAGGCTCCTCTAGGGTTGGAGCATTCTCCTATCACTCTTGAATTTCTTCAAGATGCACTTTACTCTCACGAGTTCCTTTAAAAAGAAATTCTCTCTCTAGAAAGGCACCATTTCAAATGACAAAGACATTGTTCTCGATGGGATTGTAAAAGTAGTGTCCTTTAGTTTCTTTAAGATACCCCATGATAAAGCATTTATCAAATTTGGGTCCAAGTTTATCATATGTTAACCTTTTAACCTATGCTTCACATCCCCAAATCTTTATAAAAGCCAAAGTAGGAACCTTTCCTATCCACATTTCATATACTATCTTTTCTACCACCTTTGATTTTCGTTGTTCTCAATTGCGCTAAAATGTGGAAGTACAAGTTACCTATCCAATTAGGTTTGTCCCTATTTTATTACTATTATAATTTTGGTTCACACATTTCTTAAAATATTTAATAGGATTCGTTTCTAGAATATTACAAATTACAAATTAATAATAAAGAAGTGAGATATATGGGGTTGTCATTAATAACTTTCATTTTTTCTCATTTCTCTCTCCTTTATTTTTTGATCAAATTGAATATTTATTGTTTTTAGGTAATGATATTTAGAGTTATCCCCTTTAACATCACTACTTCTAGTTTTATATTTTATTAATTTTGCTATTAGAACCGTGACTGCTTCACTCTCCTTAAAACCAATTCTGTTGCTTCTCTTTTAGTTGTCTAAGTCAATGCTGGCTCAAACCCAGTATGCATATCCTCCTCCTTCCTCTCACCCCAACTATTCCCTGATTCCTTGCCTCAGATAGCGTATAGTTCTTGTCTTGTGCTCTCTCATCCCTTACTTATTCCCCGTGTTACAACTTTTATTCTCACCAGTTGGATTCTTAGAGATATCTTTTGACTCTCGTTTTAAAAATTCAAACATTGAATGCCTACGATTCTTGAATAGTGAACAAAATGTCCTGGTGACAAGACATCAGTGACTCATCAACATTTTTCAAATTAAGTTTCATACCCCTAATTTCTAAAAATGGATAGCATATTATGTCCCGAGATTATGTATGAAGGAGCCAATAAGTGGTCTTCATTATTGATGGAATATTTTATTGAGAATAGCTAGGCTTGCTTTTCCTTAACTTCAACTTTAGGTATCTACTAATTAAAAAAAGCTGAGAATAGAAGGTACATTGACTAATGAAAATGATGTCTTTATATCAATATTCTGTAGTGAATCTAGTGTTGATAAAATTATGGAAGTTGCTCCTTGGCATAAAAATGACAAGCGTCTCATGCTCCAGAAATGGACACCGACTCGCTGAGCTTTGTAATGGTTAAAACCAAGATGAAATACATACTTCAATTGATGTACACATTAGAGAAGGTGTAGTTGGAAGAACAAATTCTCTAGCTTACAGCTTTGAAGTTAACATTGAATCTAATGGCATGAATTTCTTAAGCAATTTGAAAGGTAAATTTTAGAAAAGTACGTTGATGCATTGAAAGTCCACTACTCTCTATTTAAACAAAAATCTATTGGAACGATTAGATAAGAGATAGAGATAGAAATACCAGCAAAAATCTCAACAAAATTGCCAATAAAATTCATATTTAAAGGTAAGTCTTAGTTCATTTATTTAGGATTATAAATAAATCCAAGTTCTAATAATTCAAGATCTTATGAAAAAGAATATTCAACTAAACATATAATTAGCATTGTACAACAAGGAATTCTATAATTTCTTATTGCTATATATGGTAAAATACTTAGTAAATTACTATAATAACTTAGACTTGTTAACTCCAATCAAATTAAAGATAAGAATTCTTGTACACTGAGAGTCATGCATGTATATATGAAGAGATCGAATTCCCACGAGTTCAAACTGCAGGAGGCGGAAAATTTTTTTAAGTGCACATGACTGTTAATATTACAACTCATGAAGAATTGTATCCAATCCAATACAACTCACCTCCTAACATTTTCTTTTGTTCTAAAGAATAAAAACTAAATATAGACACATATATGTATTTATTTGAATTCCATCGAAAGATCTCTATACTTTAAAAAAAACTTGTAAGGAGTCCTTATATTTTATGAAATGTTTAAAATATATAAATCCTTCCATTATGTTAAGATTACTTTAAACACCACTGCTACTAGCTTCTAGACTAATTTCAGACTTTTGACAAAGTATAAGGATTTTATATGAAATTTTAAAACATATAAACTTTTGTAGGAATTGATTAAATTATGAGGAAAGTTGCTTTCTTTTATTCAATTTATAATAAACTATCAAAAATTTTTTAGCGCATTTATTTTTTAATTGATAAGAAGGTGGCGAAACAATTACAACGTCTAAAATAAGTTATTTAGTGTATATTCCTTTTGGAGAGTTAGTAAATTTATTTTTTTAAGTGATAAGAAGGTACAATTGTGACAATAATAGGGCAGTAAAGTGCATGCATATTTGCAAAAGAGATGGAACATATAAACAGCGAGGAAACTTGTTCTGTGTTCCCATTGAAACCACAGTTTGCCACTTTTTCTTCAACTTAAGTACGGAGAACAATGACATTCACTTTCAGACACTGTATTATTCCACATTCAGTTTTGCAGAGCTTTTCCTTACCTAATTAGTTCAATGATGGACAGCTTGAACTCCTAAACAAAAGATATTTAAATATGTGGAAGCCTCACTTTTGGCATTCCACAATCTTCTTTGTGTTAATTGCAGTCTGACTGACATGGGAATATAACGCGTGTTTGAATTATATATCTTGATAGTTCTATATAGATCATAATAAAAAAATGTAACCAAGGCTTAAGAGACGCTAGCGATCATTAGGTATGCATGCTTGTCTATGATTAATTGCCAACTAACAACTAGCATGCCTGTTTCATTATCTACAACGACTTTCGAAGTGCCCTTTTAATCCCTTTTCTATTTTGAGATGATGATTGAGAAAGTTTGCTCAGCAGATTTTGGCCAAATTAGTATCAAATTTGTTTTTACCCCTTTTTCTAATGATTACCACGCTAATTAACTCAACTAACACAACCATTATTTCTAAACAGCGGTCTGACTCAGTAAAATTCCTCAATCTGGCTAAAAGGGATCATGCATACAAGAGGGCGATATTGAAGATTGTAAGTCTTTAGATATTTTTCTTAACATTTCACCAAAACAATTTTCATTTAACTCCAACATGTGCTCATTAATCCATTTGTCAGCCCCAAGGGCAAGTAGATACATTGAGTTCATACAATATCTCCTACACTAATTAGTACAGAAGTTTTGAGCTTATATTCTATAAAAGCAATCAATTTGATTGTTCATTATGAAATATTTATAAGATGCCTGATAAATGTAACGCCACGTGATTAGGAAAATGAAATAGTTAAAAATATTTATCTAACAAAAAAACAGTAATTATTGCACGTAGAAGTCAAAAGTAATAAAATATTGAAGAAAGGACAAATTAACAACCACGAAAGTGAGCTGCGGGCAGCTAAGATTGGGATCGAGTAGGCATCTCTTTAAAACATCCAAATGGATTGAAACAAGGGCTCATTATTCTCTTGAGGATGATTGCCTACTTGCTCCAAAAGAAGAGCCATCGTGATTGAAAAATCTATAAAAGTTTGGCGTCGACAATAGACATTATCATGCAAAGAAGATATGTTGTAAACTACACCCTTATGAGACCAGATTTAATTTCGTTATTATGATCTAAAATATCTTATAAGGAGATATTGATATTCTGTATATATTTGTAATATTCGGTGTATTTTGTATATATGGCTAAGAGATATTATAGGCTTTAGTTTCCTAGTTTAGCTAAGGTGAAACTCTTTTTTGTACTGTACCAAGAATTTCTCATGGAATTAGAGCCTTCAAAGAGACAAAACCCTTAAAAAACTCATAGGAAGATGAGTGATTCCTTCTCTGCACAATAATGGCGAAAGATGGGAGCGATTGTAACAATAATATACCAACGGAGGAGAATAAGCAAAAAATCAATGACCCTTCTTCCCCATATTTTTTGTGTAATTTGGATATACCCTAATTGAATATTTATGAAATTTTTCTTAAGGGTGAAACCAATTACCGTGAATGGGCTATGACCTTTAAGAACTCCTTTTGTGCCAAACAAAAGTTAGGGTTTCTTGACAGAACCTTGAACAAACTGACCCAAAATGATGATGATCTTGAAAGTTGGTATAGCATAAACTTAATGCTTGTTGGTTGGATAATAAATTCCGTTAAGCCAGGTCTTGACTTAAACTTGGCTTATCTTGAATCGGCCAAAGATTTATGGGATGACATAAAAGAATGATTTTACACACTCGATGCAATGATTTTACATTAGTTGAAAGAAGTCATAGAAAATTGCAAGCAAAAGGGGTAGACCATGATGCGATATGTTGGACGACTCAAAGCTCTTTGGGATAAATATGCAAGGTATTGTAATGTGCTCATATGCAAATATGGTAGGTACACAAATAATTTGGCCAAGGAATTCATGGCAACTATTGAAATAAAAAAAGTCATTAATTTCTTATGGGTTTAGATGATGATTTATATGACAGCCTTTGCATAAAACATCCTCACCATATACTTGCTTCCCTCTTTTAATAAAGCTTATCAGACGGTGGTTAAGGAGGAAAACATAAAAATATCACTCAGTCGAAGGACAAATGAGGTGATGTTATGGTGTTTGCTATCTTGAGCACACCCGGGAAGAATTAAATGTAACAAGGAGGTTCCAGGCCCTTTTGCACTCACTAAAATAAGGAAGGACATAAAGTGTCAAATTGTTTTACACTCACTGGAAAATATCTAGATTGGTGGTTTACTAATAACAAGGGACGAGGATGGGGAGCAAACTGAGGGGGAGGACATGTTGGTGAGATAAGCCGAGGATGTAGAGTACCAGGTGCTGTTACTAATGCGGCCTATTTAGGTGAAACCATCAATACCTCAGGCTCCATATTATTATAACTGAGGCAATACAATCTCCATTTTTTACTACTGAGTAGTGGAATTCAATAAGTACAGAAATTCTATTAAAAATTGACTGGTAAGGAAAATTTTAATAATTGATTATTGATAGTGGAGCCTCATATCATATGACCAGAAACTGATCTTATTTGACTGATTTGATTGAATTCCCTAAGCCTCCTATTTGTTTTCCAAATGGAAAACTTATGTTTACCACCCTTGAAGGTAATGCCTATATTGAATGATTGATTTTAAGGAACATGTGCTTTATCTCCCATAACTGGAGTGTGATTTGATATAAGTTTCTTGATTAATAGATGTCTTAACATGTCATCTCATGTTCACTAACCAACTTTGTGTGATAGAGGACCACGCTTTAAGGATGTTGATTGGAATGGGTTAGCGACGTGGTGGGGCCTATTACTTCCGTGGTGTAATGAAGGCTTTAGCACATCAAGTGAAGACAAAGGACTTTGTCGACTTGTAGCATCAACATATAGGGCATCCCTCTTATAAAATATTATTTTTACTACCTAATGCTTCCAGTAGTAGTTTTCTTGATGGTCAAAATAAGCCTTGTAATGCATGTTTTCGAGCTAAATAGATATGGGATGTTTTTGGTATTAGTAATAGTTGTGGTTTGAAAACTTTTGAATTAGTACATTGTGATGTTTTAGGTGCTTATCATGTTGTCTCTTCCTGTGGAGCTCATTATTTTTTGACAATAGTTGATGATTTTTCACATGATGTGTGGATTTATTTGATGGTTGAAAATAGTGAAATGATTGCTATTTTCAAACAAAATTGTGCCATAACCCGAACCTAGTTTAATAAATATGTTAAAATTATGCGTTGTGATAATAAGAATGTGTTTAAATCTTTAAAATCATACATTAAGGGGAATGGGATTTTATTTCAAAATTCTTGCACTAACACCCCTCAACAAAATGGTCGAGTTGAACGCAAACACTGTCACATTCTTGCTTATCTGCCTATTGAGTTTTTAGGGGAGTGCCCTTTTACAGGAGGATATTTGATAAGTAGAACTCTAATTATGTTTAATAATGAAAAAAGTACCTATAAGATGTTGTTTAGTAAACCTTCATCTTATGATAATATGCAGGATTTTGGGTGTCTATCTGACGTACATTACAAGTCTAAGGATTAAAAAATTGAAGTGCGAAGTAAAAAATGTGTGTTCTTAGGGTACCTTTAAGACAAAAAGTTAGAAAGTCTACTATCTTGAAATTGGGCAACATTTTGTCTCTCGTGACTTCAAAATTGTTAAAAATAGTTTTCCTTTTTTTGGTCTATGATGCTTAGCCCATAGCCCCCTCTTCTTCTTTGATGATATATCTTTGATTGTTTTGTGTTGTTCTTTTGATGATGATTAGAATTTTGATACTATCATACCCACTGCTACACCAGCATCCACATCATAGCCTTCCTCAACCGCTGCACACCCCACATCTCTACCTTCCCCTTGTGTTCAACCACCCATAGCGTCATCTGCACCCAAGCAACTAGCCCCCATTATAGACCACTAGAATGACACCCATGAGTCTAATTTGGCTTTAGATCCTAACCCCTTGAAGAGGAGTGATACTCTAACTGATGTTGAAACTGGATAACCTTCCACAACGGATATAAGCATCATGTGAATGATACCTATGAGTTAAGTATGGATGAAACACTAGGTCAGGGTCATCGCACCAAAAAAGTCTATGTTCCTTTCCTTGATTATGTTTCCACTAACACAGTGCAATAGTTAGACCCCACTCTCTTCTCCTCCTTCAACATCCTTAGGTACGCCTTTTTGCATTTCTTTTTATTTGAATTATGATAAATTTTCTCCATAACATCTCAATTTTTTGGTAACCACTTCTATAAAGATAGAGCCCACTAGTTACTGTGATGCTGTGTGTGACCCCCAATGACATGAGGCCATGTGTTAAGAGATTGACTCTTTTGAATGAAACGGTACCTGGATGATTGAGGATTCTCCTCCTGAAAAAACAACTATTGGGTGTAAGTGGGTTTATCATGTCAAATATAATTCTAATTGCTCTATTGAATGTCACAAGGCTTATTTGGTTATTTTAGGCAATCATCAAGCAGAAGGCATTAATCATGATGAGACTTTTTCTCTTGATGCCAAGATGGTTACTATTCTCATACTTTTTGCTATAGCCACTACTAAAAACTGGGAATTATATCAAATGGATGTCTACAATGCCTTCTTACATGGTGATCTTGATGAAGAAGTGTATACGAGTTTACCACCTAAGTTTATTGCTTCCTCTTTCGGAAAAGTTTGTCACCTCCTTTTCCAGAAAAGTTTGTAGCCTTAAAAAATCTTTATATGGTCTCTGTCAAGTGCCTCGCAAATAGTTTGCAAAGTTGGCTACTTCTCTTCATGACTATAGTTTCTCTTAAACTTATGATGACTACTCTCTTTTTACCATGCATGAAGGAGGTGATAGCTTGTGAGCCCTGGTATATGTTGATGATTTAGTCATTGCAAGTAGTAATCCTGTTGTTGTTTGTAATCTTAAAGTCTACCTCAGCCGCTACTCTATATGAAGGATCTTGGTAAATTAAAATATTTTCTTGGCCTTAAAGTTGCGCATAGTTTTGATGGGAATTTTCTCTGTTAATGTAAATATGCCCTTGTTATTGCTACTAAAGTAGGACTTTTTAGTGCCAAACTTGCTAGTTTTTCGATTGAGAAAAATCATCTTTTGGCTCTTGCCTCTGGTCTACTAATGATTGACTCGACATGATATGTTTGACTAGTTAGTCAATTAATCTATTTAACTATCACATGGCCAGAGCTTAGCTACTGTGTACATATCTTGGCTCAATTCATGTAAAATCCATCCAATGATCATTAGGAAGTAGTTCCACATGTTATATGTTATTTTAAGAGCAATCATGGAAAAGTTGTTAGCCCCCGAATTCTTTTCTTATTGAATAAGCATGATTTCAATTTGTTTTGAGGTTTTAATTGATTACTTGTTTTTGTTTGGAGTTTAATTGGCATGTCAATGATTGGGAGATTTATTACTTAGATTGATGGAATTAGAAGTATTAAATTGAGAAATTAAGGTTACGCTAGAGTATAGTATCGTGTAAGTGAAATTGAAGAAGTAAGAATGTATAAGGGCAAAATGGGTAGATCACTTATGGTTAAGAGGTATAAGGCTTATATTGAAGGGTATAATAGACATTTGATGGTTATTAGGAGTGGAAATTAGAAGAAGAAAAATAAAAACAAGAGGGAAAGAAGAGAGTGTCATGGAAGAGAGGAAGAAAAGAGAGAAAAGCTAGGGTTTTGGGAAATCTTGAAGAGTTTGAAGATTTTGAAGCATCAACAAGTAAGTATAAGCATAAACCCTTCTTGGTTGTTGAATGAAGCATAGTTAGGGTTAGTTAGAAGTGAAACCAAGGTTGAATGTGGGTAGGAAGTTGTTAAGGAATGGTTTATGTGAGGGTTTTATTGTTTGGTTGATGATCAAAGATAGATTTTGATGTTTTGTTAATGATATTGGGTTGGAATGAGTTTAGAAATGAAGTATAAGAGACGGTTTAGGGTTTAGATGTGTTATATTTGAAAGATGGGAGGACTATGGTTAAAGAATGTGGGAAAAACAAGTTTTCGGAGGATTTTGGCCTCGCACATCGCGACATGCTTATGCGCACGTCGCGGCGAGAACCCATTTTCCTGCACAGACATGCTTTGATATTTTGGGCATAAATTTTGATGTAGAAGTCCAAATTGAGTGATTTTTGATTTGGTATAAACTAGAGACATAAGGATACAAATTGTATTAAGGAATCAAGTTTAAATTCAGTCTCTAAGAATCTCAAATTTTGGATGGAATTTGAGCATATCATTTTTATTTCA
The DNA here is from genome assembly GCA_024703695.1 of Erythroxylum cataractarum. Lineage (NCBI taxonomy): Eukaryota > Viridiplantae > Streptophyta > Magnoliopsida > Malpighiales > Erythroxylaceae > Erythroxylum > Erythroxylum cataractarum. The sequence goes on from JANJEY010000009.1 coordinate 1,215,901, forward strand.
ACATAAGTTATTGTTCGAATTGTTAAAGTATGAATTTCCGATTTCTACACCAAATTGAATGGAATCTTGGTTATTGTTTAAGGAAATTAAGTGAGGCAAGGAGCAAGAGGAACAAGAGGAAAGACATCCCTAAGCAAGATTATAAGCAAGGAACTCAAGGTAGGTTCACATTTATAATAGAGTAAATAAGTCACTCATTATTTTCTTCAAATCAAGGAAGCTTCATGATTTAAATTACATCATCAATGTTGCCTTTATTTCTTTTTGAATGAATTGTGAAATATGTTATATGTTTGCTATATGAATTGTGTGATGTTTTATGAAAGTTTTTTTCGTTTTAAAGGAACGCATGTTTATACAGTCATGTTTTCAAGAATGATTTTCAAGACATATGTCAAGTATATGAAAAGAAAGTTTTCAAGAAAATGTGCCATTTTG
>JANJEY010000009.1:1216438-1237320 GCA_024703695.1 Erythroxylum cataractarum
CGTTAGAGACGGTCTCCTTTGGCCGTTATGGTTTGAGTTTGTTGTATAGACACATGGATCCTGGCTTTCGGGAAGGTTCCGGAATAAAATTTTTTGTTTTTCTCACCATGGGCATGTGATTCTCACACCGGGATTTTCCTACAAAAATAAGAATCATCTTATTTGGAGGTCGGATGATGTAGTTATGGCCAAAAGAATCAAACATGGTTTTATCCTCAATCATATTGAACCTATTTTAGGATGATTAGCATAACTTTCACTAGAGATATTGAATCAAGGTCATTCTTAGACATTTTGAAACAGAACTTTTAGATCTACAACGTTTATGAAGACTTTGAAGATATATTCTATCATATAGAGGGTCAAAATTGGACTAGACTATAGGGACTTTTCAATCTACAGTGAATCAGACGATTCAGTATGAGATGGAACAATTGGCATAACTTTCTCTAGAGAATATGATCAAGGTCATTCTTGGACGTTTTGAAAGATGAATTATGGATATACAATCTTCATAAAGACCTTTAAGATAGATTCTAGCATCTAGAGGGTCAAAATTAGACCAGATGATAGGGTAAGACGATCCCAGATGAAAGGTCAGATGATAGGCTTCAATCTAAGACCTATTTTGGAACAATTATCATAACTTTCTCTAAAGATATAGGATCAAGGTCATTCTTAAATGGTTTGAAAGAGGACTTATAGATCTACATCTTTCATGAAGAACTTAAAGATGGATTCTATCATATAGAGGCAAAATTGAACCAGACGATAGGCTAGATGATTTAGTCTATAGTGCACCAGACGATTCAATCAACAATGCCACAGACCATTCAGTCTACAGTGCACCAAATGATTCAGTCTATAGTGCACCAAACGATAGGGTTTCTACAGGGTCTTCCTCACATCACCAAAAGCTTTGAATCGCTAACTATACTCTTGAGAACATCTGTACTTATAAAGATCATAACTTTTGACTTCGATATCCAAAAATTTCATACTATATATTATCGGAAAGCTAGAAAGATAAGCTACAACTTTCTAGAGGACAACTTTGTCTAATTTAACCTAGATTAATCCAGATTTTCCCCTGAAGACAGAACACGAATTTTACCCCTATGGAAGACTTAAAATTTCCACTGTACAACTTTAGAATGTTCTGAGCATAACTATTCAACTACCAAATTGAATTCCTTAAACCCTCAAATCTTAACTCATTTGACTCATCACATTCAAATACACGTCATCGTTCATAATTCCTATCTTTATTTTCCATAACATCTCACTTATGTATATACATATATATATATATAATTTATGCTCAAAATCATAAACTCAAGTTGATAAATTATTCACGTATATCTAATTTCAACTCTCATCATCCATATACAATTCATATTTCATTAACAACAAAAATAAGAGTTTGCAAAGCCTTAATGACATTCTAAGCCACATTACATTATCGATATCAAAATCCAAAATGCAAAAGATACAAAACCTCAATAATTCTTTAAATCCATCTAAGGTCTTGCTTATACAAAATCTAACTTAATTTACAAAACATTTCAAAAGTAGAATGATTCCTCGAGTTTTGGTTACTCAATCTCATTTTCTTCACTTGAAGATGGGATAAAAAAAGGGGTGAGCTTGAAAACTCGTGGGTAACAAGTTTATAACGGAGAATACAAAAAATCGTTGAAATATCCATTTGTCGTATAAAAGTCATAATGAATTCATAAAATGCTTCATTCTCAAATTCTCAGTCAAATTCGCAATTCTAGCTCAAAACTCATAGTTAAAATATCATCATATTAACATTGCATATTCATTTAACCATCAATATAGAACACTCAAATTATGCAACATACTTGACAATTCTAAGATGCAATGCACAAACAAATGGCTCAAGAGTTTCGTGGAACAAAACGGAGAAACAAAATTTACATCGTGAATAAAACGAGTCCGATTTCTTAGGATCTCATGGCCTCAAATTGATAATCGGGAGAAGGCTACGGGTCAACGTGCACATGACTAACAAAATGGGTTCCTCTCTTACCCAAACTAAAGCACATATTCATGCTCATACCATTTCATCATATGCTCATACTTTCATTTTCTTTTCATTTATACAAAATACCATAACATATTTGAAGGCATAACATAAATATTTCAAAACCATTTTCCATTTCATCATCAAAATTCATACACCAACATGTAGCAATTTCGCAAAATCACTCAAAAGCATTAAAAACAACATTTATGAAGTAATTGAAATCATTTTATTTTCTTGATTTGAGAAAAATATTAGTGGATCATAACTTTATTATAAACATGTAAACCATCTTAATTTCTTTGCTTAAATACTTGCCCAAAATGCCTTTTCTCTTGCTCCTCTTGCCTTTCTTGATCCCCTTATACACAAACAAAAATCTCACTTAATAGGGTTTTCAATTGAAAATCCCATCAAACACAATCACTAAAATTGGTTCTAGAATACTTAAACCCATGCATTTTCTAAACTCCATGAACTAAAATCCTTTCAAAAATAAAAAATTCAAAATGATCTTACCTTGATTCTTTACCAAATGAAGAGATCTTTGGCTAAAATGGGAGTTCTTCTCTTCCTCTATCTTTTTCTCTTCTTAAACCACTTCAAAATCTTTCTCAAAAGCTAAGGAGTGATGAAACCCTAGCTCAACTATATTTTTTTTCTCTCAAACCACCAAAACTCTCTTTTCCTCTCTTCTATTTTTGTTTTTTTCTCCTTCTCTCCCTCAATTCACGTTTTTGCTTCTTCATTTAAATGCAAGACAACCTTTTCATCTTCTAATCCTACCTTTAATGAATGTAAAATGCCCATTTTGCCCTTCCTTATATGTTTATGTTCTTTTAACCTTAAGTGTCTTGTCAAAAACACCCTTGAACATTCTTATAACTTTAACACTTTAATTCCATTAACTGATGCAATAAATTCCTAATAACCTTGACATAATTAAATAATTACAAAATGATTAATATATTAAAACCTCAAAATTATTTAAATCATGCTTATTCATCAAGAAAAAAATTTTGGGACCAACATTTCTCCCCCTCTTAAAAAAATTTCGTCCTCGAAATTCTTATCTAACTGATCAAATGGCAAGGGTATGTCTCCTCCTCTTATGCTCCTCCATTTTCCATTTAACTTCATCACTTAAATAATTTCTTGCAAATCACCCTAGTTAATGGATTCAATCAATCCTTCTATGACTTATTTAGATATCAAACTATCTTATATGTTTCCTCAATATATTTCAGATTACTCACAATTTTTCACTTCCTGTGTCGATAACACCAATGTCATATCATATCAATATTTCTTAGCATACTCACATATCTCACATTACGAATCTAAGACATCTTTCATCATTAGCATTTCTCATAATTATTTTGTATAGACCAATTATTGTAGGGCTTAGCTAATCTTTTTTCCTAACCTGAGCACACCTTGGGACAGTGATACTCTCAGAGATAATTTATCTTTCAGTTAATAATTCACACAAGTGTAGTGTTAATACACTTAACTCTTATATCTATCTCACTATATTCCATACCTTTGGTGTTGATCCACTTAACTCATTTATCTTTCTTGAATCACTTAATTTCTAATACAGATCAATTTTACTTATCAACAACCTCTCGATCAATTCTGGCCTTCAACCATTTTTAGGCCTTAATCATCACAATACAAAAGCGATGTCTCTTTCTATCATTTAACTCCTCATACAGTGTTATAACGAAATCACTATGATGATGATTGTGATGCTTGAAGTCAAATAGAACTATACATTGATCTCATGTTCCTATAGACTCTAAAATATAAGCTTTAAGTATATCTCCGACATTCAAGACTGTCGGCAAATTGAAACATTTAGTCACTTGATTCTACATTTTTAGCCATTAAATGTTGTTTTAACGCATTTCTACTAGGATGTATACCATAGGTTGTTATTTATGCTTATCTAACAATCTCTTTGCTCAATAGTCTTTATCGATACATGTACTTCTTATTTCAACCACAATGTATCATTCTTCCTATTCGAACCCAAAATTCATATCTATTTTCAATCTCTCAATAAGATTCACAATTTTCGAATCCTCAATTTGGGCTTGGTTAATCTTTTCATGTGAAACTGATCTTCAATTCCATAGCAAATAACACTTTGATTTGTCCAAAATTCAACTCCACCTTCTATGCTCCTCTTTGCACTAGATCTGATAACCTCAATATTTGAATTCGCGCTTCACTACTATTGGGATTTTTGCTTAATGCATTAGATACAACTCTAAATTTACTATAAAATATTCATTTGTACAATCATAGTCTTTTAGTAATTATACCAATTCTCTCAGTCTCATATTCAATTCTCTCAACTTAATAATTACCTCAAACTTTAATGATATGTACATGTATATATATATCCAAGATGTTGCTATAATATACTGTCTCTAAAATTTCAAGCAATCACTACTATAGCAGCTCTAAATCATGTATCAAATATTCAACTCATAGGACTTTAGTTGTCTCCATACATATAAAATCACTTTATTATGCTGCATTGAATTTTATCCAAATCTCTTATACAACATCATTGTATACTATGAAATCTCCAAATCCATATGAATAATTAATATCAGTATAATTCCTCAAAATTCTTTTTACTTTCATTACTCATATAATTTACACGTTTTTCTTCAACTGTTCAACTATTCTTCTTAACTTTTCGAATACCTTTAATATATCATCAATTTTTGCTTGGATCACTTTAATCTTCAATACCATAGGACTGTCGGAGAAGTTGTTAACTCAGACAATTATTATCAACTCCATGTGCCCCCTGATTAGTTCTTGTAATACTTTAAATAACTAAATTCTCAATGAGGTAACATTGTCTTAAGTTATTTTCAATTTTCCAATTGACTTCCAACAATTCACCAATTTATATCTTACACAATTGATACTTTGATCTCCATTAATCCTAGATGATATTTTTCTCTTTATCTTTGAATTCATTACTCATTGTAACATCATCTACAATCTCAATTCCATTAATATCTTCTTATATTGGATCATAATTCTTATCATAGCAATTAAACAATCATTCTAACTTTCAAGTTTAACCTTTCAATTCCACTTTGTTTGTACACCTGAAATCTGGTCATTTCTACCAATATGTCTATTTCTTCTTAGTCAATTCATAAAAATATTTTCAAATCCATATTGATTCAAGTACAGATCCACCACAAAATTTTGTCACCATATTCACTGAGATAACCAAAAATACTACATCTATGTCTAACCTATCGAACCACGTAATATCTACAAGCTTTCATTTTCTCATATCATGAAAGAGTATCATTTTTCTCATAAATTCTACTTGACACATATTTCAAAAAATGCCTATGTAAGATACTAAACCAAGGCACTCTGATATCACAACTGTTGGACCTCATTTCTAGAGTCCAACTATCCAGAATACCATAAGACTTGAGCATATTGTCTTATTGGGTTATTTCAAAGAACCTTCATTAACCATCATCCCACAAGAGTGGCATGCTCACACCAATCAAACATCAGAAACCACCTCATTTCTCCTATTTCAGGATAGATTTTGGGAAACCTCCATCGGAATTGCAATTCTATTTCTTCCAGACATTTATTCCCCCTTGTCTTAGGTTTCTAGTGAAACCAAAATCATTCCATTTGGTTCAAAAATTTGAAAGTTAGGGCCCAAACATTTTTTACTGTTATTAACTAAAACAACAAACTAAACCCAACTTCCATCCAAAGGTCGAAAGTCTTAAGGACTGAATTAAAATTCAATACCTTCAGATAATTTGTAGCTCTATCTTTAGTTTATTCAGAAATAAGAATCATCTCATTTGGGGGTCGGATGATGCAGTTATGGCCAAAAGAATCAAACATGGTTTTATCCCCAATCATATTGAACCTATTTTGGGATGATTGGCATAACTTTCACTAGAAATATCATATCAAGGTCATTCTTAGACGGTTTGAAAGAGAATTTCTAGGCCTAAAACTTTCATGAAGACTTGAAGATAGATTTTGTCATCTAGATGGTCAAAATTGGATCAGGAGATAGGGTCAGAAGATTCAATCTATAGCAAATTAGACAATTCAGTTTGAGATGGAACAATTAGCATAACTTTCTCTAGAGATATCAGATCAAGGTCATTCTTAGGTGGTATGAAAGAGGACTTATGGATATATAACTTTCATCAAGACCTTGAAGATAGATTCTATCATCTAGAGGGCCAAAATTAGACCAGGCAATAGGGTAAGATGATCCTATATGAAAGGTCAAAAGATGGGCTTCAGTCTAAGACCTATTTTGGAACAATTGGCATAACTTTCTCTAGAGATATCAGATCAAGGTCATTCTTAGACAGTTTGAAAGAGGAATTATAGATATACAACTTTTATGAAGGCCTTGAAGATAGATTCTATCATCTAGAGGGAATTGACCTAAACTATAGGCTGGATGATTTAGTTTATAGTGCACCAGATGATAGGATTTCTACAGGGTCTTCCTCACATCATTAAAAGTTTTGAATCACTAACTACACTCTCCATAGCATCTCCACTTATAAAGATCATAAATTTCAACTCTGATGTTAAAAAATTTCATACTATATATCGTCGAAAAGTTAGAAAGATAAGCTACAACTTTCTAGAAGACAACTTTGTCTAATTTAACCTAGATTAATCTAAAATTTCCCCTGAAGTCAGAACACGAATTTTACCACTCTTGAAGACTTGAAATTTGCATTGTACAAACTTAGAATGTCCTGAGCATAACCATTCAGCTACCAAATTGACTTTGTTAAACTCTCAAATCTCAACTCATTTGACTCATCACATTCAACTACATTGCATCGTTCATAATTCCTATCTTTCTTTTCCTTAACATCTCACTTATGTATATACATGTATATATATATATATATCAACAATTTTTGTTCAAAATCATCAAATCAAGTTGATAAATTCTTCACATATATCTAATTTCAACTCTCATCATCCATACACAATTCATATTTCATTGACAACAAAAATAAGAGTTTGCAAAGCCTCGAATTCTTTTCTTATTGAATAAGTATGATTTCAATTAATTTTTGAGGTTTTGATTGATTTATCACTTTTGTTGGAGGATTTATTGCTTAGATTGATGGGATTAAAAGTATTAAGTGGAGAAATTAAGATTAAGTTAGAGTATAGTATGGTGTAAATGAAAATGAAGTAAAAATGTATAAGGGAAAAATGGGAAGATCACTTAAGGTTAAGAGGTATAAGGCTTTTAGGGAAGGGCATAATGGACATTTGATGATCTTTAGGAGTGGAAATAAGAAGAAGAAAAATAAAAAGAAGAGGGAAAGAAGAGAGTGTCGTGGAAGAGAGGAAGAAAAGAGAGAAAAGCTAGGGTCTTGAGATTCTTGAAGATTTTGAAGAATTTGAAGCATCAACAAGTAAGTATGAGCATTATTCCATCTTGTTTTGGTTAGATGAAAACCAAATATAGCTTAACATGTGTGGAAAGTATTAGTGAATGCAATAGGCAAGTGTTTCTCTTTTAGGGTTAGTGATCAAAGATAGATTTTGATGTTTTGTTAATGAAATTGGTTTGAAATGAGCTTATAAATGAAGTATAAGAGATGGTTTAGGGTTTAGATGTGTTGTATTTGAAAGATGGGAGGAATATGGTTGAAGAATGTGGGAAAAACAAGTTTTCAGAGGATTTTGGCGCTCCAGCATCCTCGTCGTGACGAGGACCCATTTTCTCGCACCAATATATTTTGGTATTTTGGGCATAACTTTTGCTATAGATATCCAAATGAGGTGATTTTTAATTCGTTGTAAACTAAATACATAAGGATACAAATTGTATGAAAGAATCAAGTCAAAATTCAGTCTTTAAGAATCTAAAATTTTGGATGGAATTTGAGCATAGAATTTTTGTTTCAACATAAGTTATAGTTCGAATTGTTAAAGTATGACTTTCTGATTTCTACACCAAATTGAATGGAATTGTTAAAGTAGAAAGATTCCTCCAAAGTGATAGGATCCTCCTCAATTTCTTCAAAAATATGTGCCTTGCCCTTATTTTTCTCCTCTCTTTCTTTTTAGAGACACTTCTTCCTATCTCGGTGCATTATTAGTGCCCTTTTCTTTTTCAACCACAAGCTTTTTCTTAGCCTACATGTTGGAGATACTACCTCTAGTTTGTGTTATTCTGACCAGAAGACCCGATTCTTTTTTAGAATCATCATCAAAGATGATCCAACATTCTTCAAACAAACTTAGAACAATGGATCAGGGTCGAGGTGTCGATGATGGTCTAGGTGAAGAGATTTTAGAAGTGGGAGTAGGTTGGTGCTTTGGTTGTGGTGAAGGTGAAGGTGAAGGTGAAGGTGAATGTAAAGATGAAGGTGATGGTGAAGGTGAGGGAGTAAATAAAGGACATAAGGGTCTTGATACTCGAGAAGGAGAGAGGAAAGTAACTTCTCTTGGTATAATAGGCAACTTTCCATTACTAGAAAATCTCCCTACACAAGTAGGATCCGCTTCACTAGAAGATTCGTTTTCTTCTTTTTCTTCTTCTTCTTTTGATGAGCTAGGGATTATGTCAATAGAAACAAGGTTTTCTTCATCAGAATTATTTGAAGATTCATATCGTTGTTTATTTTTTGATTCTTATTGTTCGGTGGATGAATCAGAATCTGATTCTTCTAGTGGAAATAATGAATGAATATTCTTCTTCTTTCTCCCATATGTATGTAAAGGTTTATTCAAAAAATTGGGGCTTGTTTACAGAAGACGCAATAATGGATTCAACATAGGTTTATAATGATTCTTGTGTAGGTTACATAGAAGTTTCAGAAACAAAAGATTTAGACGCTTATTCGTGGCATAGGGTATTGCTATGGTTAGAAGTTGGTTTCTATGATTTCTTTTGACCCTTCAATTTTGTTCATACCATTTTAAAAAGGTATGCTGGTAATTTTTGAAGAGATTTGATAAAGAAAGAGTTTGGTTATATTGAGATAGAAGAAGCTTCAAGGGATGAAAAAGATAAGATGTAGTAAGGAACCGTTTCAAAGTATGTCAAACAGTTTCTAAGAGTGGGTTTCATGTGAAGATGAAAAAGCCCACAGGTTCCCATTGTTGTGATTGTTTCCATGTCTTATTTCATTCGTATGAAAATATGATAACATTATATGTGTGTTTTTTTAAATCTGAAATGACATCATCTAGTGACTACGATCTATGAATAAATTTACTCTTCCCCTTTTAAATTGATAGGAGCCTTTTAAGTAACACATTCAAAGGAGTATCGTAATATCTGCAACAAGAAGTACCATAACATCTCTGAACAAAGTTAGCTGTCTACTAATCTAGACATACTAAGCTCTTTTCTTAACAAACAAATTATATCTTTTGAAATGGCTTAGTAAAGATGTCAGCTACTTGAATTTTAGTATTAGCATGCAATAATTCAATAGTTCCTTTTGAAACATAATCTCTAAGAAAATGATGTTTAACTTTTATATGTTTAGTCCTAGAATGATGCACTAGATTTTTAGATAAATTAATTGCACTTAAGCTATCACACAATATTGGAATATGACTAAAGTTTATAGTGAAATCTTGGATTTAATGTTTCATCCACAAAATAAGAGCACAATAGCTAGCAACTATTCTATATTTTGTTTCAAATGTGGAAATTGTTGTGAAAATTTGTTTCTTATAAGACCAAGATACTAAACATCCACCAAGGAATTGACAATAGCCACTTGTGTTTTTCCTGTTGACCTTATCACCTGCATAATCTACATCAAAGTAACCATCCACGTTATATGAATCTATTTTTGGGTATCGTATTCCAAATTCTATAGTTTCAAGAAGATAATGAAAAATTCTCTTGATTACTTGAAGATGACTTTCTTTAAGATTGATTGAAAACGTGCATAAAGACACAAATTAAGCATAATATCTATTTTTCAACTTGTGAGATATAGAAGTGAACCAATCATTTCTTTTTATTTTGTTTCATCAATAGCCTTGCTTGCTTCATCCTTATCAAGCTTAATTCTAGTATAAATTGGAGTTCCCATTAGTTTAGCATTTTCAAACTAATATTTCTTGATAAGTTTCTTTATGTACTTATTTTGACTAATGACAATTCCTTTCTCTATTTGTTTTCTTTGCAACCTAAGGAAGAAAGATAGTTTACCCATCATACTCATTTCAAACTCCCCCCGCATTAAAGCTGAGAATTCATCACAAAAAGATGGATTAGTAGTATCAAATATTATATCATCAACATATAGTTGAACTCTAAGTAAACCCTTGTTTTTCTTAATAAATAAAACTTTAACTACCTTTCCTTTTTCAAAGTTATTGTCAAGAAAGAAGTTATATAACCTATCATACCATGCTCAAGGAGCCTGTTTTACACCATATAAAGCCTTTGTTAATTTCATCACATAATCTGGATGGTCTATGTTCTCAAAACTTGGGGGTTACTTAACAAACACTTCTTTAGTAATATATTCATTTTACAGAGCACTTTTGATGTCCATTTGAAATAATTTGAATTTTCTATAACATATAATAGCAAGTACAATTCTGATAGACTCTAGTCTAGCAACAAGAGCATAAGTTTTATTAGAATCATTACCTTCCTATTGGTTAGTTTTATTTCTTACTAACTTATCAATTTTGTCAAGTTTGTTTCTAAATACGTAACAAGTTCCAATGATTGACTTGTTTTCTAGATAAGGTAACAGATTCTAAACTTAGTTCCTATCAAATTGGTTTAGTTCATCTTTTATAGCTGAAGTCTAGTTTTCATCAATAAGTGCCTCTTCAATAATTTTTTGTTTTAGTTATGAAACAAAGACAACCTAATTATTTTTAAAGGATTCCCTCTTTCTTAGACCATCTGAAGGGTCTCTTAGGATATATTGAAGTGTATCAAGACCTCACCATTCTCTTGGTCTTCTACTACTATGAGTATATGGTGTCCTTTGCAATATAGGAGCCTATTGAGGTGTACTTGGAGAATGAGCCTTCTCTATCCTAGTTTCAAAAGGACCTTTTTGATCTTGTGAATCTAAATACACTACTGGTGCAATTTGAATTTATAGTGTATGTTTAGGAACTAAAGGATACTCTTTATTATCTAAATTAGCAGTTGTTATTAAGGGTAATGTTTCATCAGATACTACATGTATTAATTATTCTATCCTCTTAGTCCTTTTTTTGTAGACTCTAAATCCTTTGCTAACAGTGTTGTATTCTAGAAATATTGCTTCATCTAATCTTGCATTAGATTTGCCATGATTGTCCTTACCATTATTCAACGCAAAACACTTGCAACTAAAAGCTCAAAAGGAGGTAATATTTGACTTTCTTCCTTTCTATAGCTCATATGGGGTCTTTTTAAGAATTGGCCTTCTAAAACACCTGTTCAGAATGTAACAGGTAGTAGATGCAACTTTTGCCTAGTATCTATAAGGTAAATCACTTTCACATAGCATGGTCCTACCCATATTAGTAAGGATCCTGTTTTTTCTCTTAACAACTTCATTCTGTTGAGGATTCTTTAGATGAGAACTTATGAGTAATACCATTATCATTATAGAAATCTTCACATTTTTTCTTAACAAATTCTCCTCTGTGATCACTCCAAATTGAAGTAATGCAATATCCTTTTTCAATCTGAATTTTTCTGCAAAACTTCTCAAAGACTTCAAAAACATCATCCTTATTTGCTAGGGAATAAACCCATGTAAATATAAAATTATCATCTATTATAACAAAACAATAATGTTTACCACCAAAATTTTGAGTTTTAATGAGACCAAACAAATCCATATGTATAAGCTTAAGTGGTTGGTTATTAGATACAACATTCTTGGGTGCAAAGCTACTTCTAACTTGCTTTCCTTTAAGCATGCTTCACAAACCTAATTATTCTCAAAGTTTAAATTTGGCATACCTCTTACTAATTCATTCTTGGATAGTTTTGATAAAATGCTCATACTAGCATGTCCAATCTTCTATACTAAATTAATTAATCATTTTTTAAAGAAACAAAACACTTAACTTTTTGAGAGACATGTCTTCTAATTGAGCATAATATATATTATGATTTCTAGGACTAAAAAACAAAATTTCATTGTTATTATTATTATCAATTATTTCACAATAAGATGCATAGAATTTGGCTTTATATCCCTTATTACATAAATGACTTACTTTGAAATCATCAACATGTAGAACATTATCAGTAGAAGTAGAGTTTGAGGCACCAATTTTACCAATTTCAGTAACTTTTGCCTTGTTTTTGTCTGCAAAGACAACATTACCTCCATCTTTGCTTTGAATATAGTTAAAGTGTGATATTTAACCTACAAGTGTCTTGAACAACCACTGTCAACTATCCATTAATTTTCTTTTATCATTTTTCTAAAGCATATCTACAAAATATATTATCTCAATTTAGCTACCCAAACTTTTATGGGTCCTTTCAGGTTAGTAATATGACCTTTTGGTCTCCAAGCATATATTTCAAATAACTTCATTTTACAAATGTTATAAAAATGAATAATATGTCTATGTTTGACACAGTAAAAACATTAAACAAATGAATGAGAATTACTGTCATTTTTGTCATGCAGAAGGTTACTACTTTTTGGATTATAGCTATTGTTGTTTTTAAGAAAGAAACTTTTGTGTAACTTAACATTATTGTCTTCATCATATCCAATTCCTGACTTATCAAAGACACCTTTACCATTACTAAGTAATGCATCAAGATTGTTCTTTACATTTAGAAAATTAGCTAGATCCTTTTCTAGAGAAATGATTTTTTTCAATAAATTTCTCTTTTTTAGGTTCTAGTTTGGCAACCTTTTCTTCTAATTGTTTTACTTTTTCATAATCATTTTGAAGCAATGCATTTTCTAATAAGGTCACTTTTTCTTCCGAATTTTTTTTTGCAGATACCTTTTGTTTATAATCATTTTCAAGGGACATATTCTCAAACAGCAAGTTCTTATTCACTGATTCTAATGATTTAATTTTATTTTTCAAAGATGCATCATTATTTTTAGACTTCTCATCCTTTTTGAAAAAATGCACATTTAATTTCTTATATTGAGCATATAGTTCATGATATGCATCTCGTAATTCATCAAATTCAATATCAGAGTAAGAACGATATACCTCATCTTCTGCTAAATTAGCCATAACAAAAACATTGCTTACTTCTTTAGACTCTTCTTCATAAAAATTCTCAAAATCTTCATCAGACCAAGCTGCATTTATAACTTGCTTTATGGATCTTCTATTTTTAGTTTTGTCCATTTGAAGAAGAAGGGGACATTTTGGTATGGTATATCCAGACTTCATGTAGTGATAACATGTAATTTGATTATTTTGTGTATTGTTACTACTACTTCTGCCCTTTGAAATGAACCTACTATTTTCAGTTTTCTTATTTCCTTCTCTTTTCTTTATCAACTTCTTTTTGTAAAAAAAAGTGCATATTTTTTAACCATATAATTGAATTCATCATCTTTATCTATCTACAATTTAGTGCCTCTTTCATCACCATTGGATGGAGATGATTCATCAATAGCTTTCAAAGCCATTCCTCTTCTATAGGAAGATCCTTCATCTCATCTAAGCTCTGTCTCATGGATCATCAAGTTTCCTCTTAGCTAATTAAGAAAATAATGTCTAGATCCTTTGCAGTTTCTAGAATTGTTACTTTGGGTCTCCATTCATTTGGTAGTGACCTTAGGATCTTTATTATGAACTCATCATTAGGATATATTTTTCCTAAGTTCTTCAAGGTTATGATGATGTTGTTGAATTTTCCAAAGAATTCATCTATGGTCTTTCCCTATTTCATACCAATAGTTTCATATTGTTGCATTAAAATACTTATCCTATATGTCTTTACCTCATTTGTTCCTTCAAATGTAACCTGAATTTTGTTCCACATTTCCTTTGCTGTAGAATAGTCAGATATCTTTTCATATTCTTCTTTAGAGAGTTCATAAATTAGATGATGTCTTGCTTTAACATTTAACTGTGTATTTCTTCTATCAACATCAATCTATAATTCTATATCATCAGTAGTAGGAGATGTAACTCCCATTTTGACAGCTTGCCAAATTTCAATATCCACAGATTCAATATAAATTGTCATTCTTTCCTTCCAATAGAAAGACAGATTGTCCTTCAAGACTTTTTAATTTGTTTGCCATGATCTAGCACGTGCTATAAAACACGATAAATTTGAAACCTCACTCTAATACTAAATGATAAAACAAACACACACAAAAGGGGGGTGAATTGTATGTGACTTGAAAATTTTGCAAGTTGCCATCAATTCTTATAAGCGACAGGAGCTTGTGAAAATTTAAAATAAAAGAAGACTATTAAAAAATTGAAATAAAATGAGCCTCTTACAAATTAAAAATAACAGTAACTATAACGTGGAAATTTAAAAGTTAGGAAAAGAGGAAGAATGATACAACCAATTTATACTGATTCGGCTTATAACAAAACCTACATATAACAAGCCTCTTCAAGCTTACAACAAATGAAGATAAAATTTGCTTAATATGAGCTTCGATGAATATTGATTTCTGTCTTGATAGAGTGTTTTTCACTTTCTAAAGCACAAAAGTATAAAGTGTAATTTTTTGGGAGTAAGTTTTAATGTTACTGATGTATTTCTGAAATTTGGTATCTATTCAAATGCAGTAGCTCTCCTTTAGAATTCCTCCAATTAGTCATTATTTCAATCAACTAGTTGACTAAATCAGCTTTGAATCTATCAAAACATTTTTCTCATTATCTTTGACAAAATCTCCAAATATATGGTTATTGGGAAACTTTTTTGATTACGTCTTGAAATTGACTATCAAATAAGGTGAATTGAAGAATCCTTTGACTATACAGAAGAGATAGTAACTTATCCATTCCAAATTTTGTGGAACCGTTTTTGATTATTTGGATAAGTTTGTTCAATTGATTCTTGTAAAAAATGGAATTGTTAAATGCTTATCCTTTAATTTTATGTAGATAACTAAATTTTATAATTTTTTAAATATAAAGTTATCTTTTCTAAAATAATCGAAATAAATTTGACCTTTTAAAATGTAACTCAATTTGAAATATTATTGATTGTTATTATCAAAATAATTAATTTAAAAACCTCGATCTAACATAATTATGGTCAACTTTATGTTGCATGACTAGTTGGTCAAATCAAAATGTTGGTAAACTTGATTCATGTTGTAATTGATCTTATTAAAACAGCATTTTAACAATATGAAGTTAGCATACCACTAGGAATATTTGAGATAAATTAAAGATTGTACGATGAACTTGGGTAATTAGGCTTTCCATTTGATTTTTAGTCCACTTCGTATTTAGTTTAAATGAACAAATTTCGGAGTTTCTTTTATGGTAGTTATTTTTCTAGTGAACTTCATTCTTGTTTATTTGTATATATAGGCTCCAAGTGCTTTATTTTGGGTAATTAATTAAGAAAATTAGTAGTTATTTTTTTCTTAATTTTCTTGGAAGAAAGAACATTATTAATTGACCGTAAAAGCAGAAATTTAAGAATCTGTATCTGCCAAAAATGAAATTTAGAAGATCAAGTCTAATATCTAACTAAGATAACATTTTGTGGACAGGACAACATATATTTGTCAAGATTATAGTTAGAATATAGACACTAATACACGAAAAGTTCAATCTCTCGGTACAAAGATATCGATGTTAAATTCAATCCAAGTTAGCCTGACCAAAAATTTAGTCTGGTGGTAATAAAAAAATTCACGACCTAATGCAGGGACCGTGCTTAGCCTTAGGCTAGCAAAAGAATCTAGGGTTTTGAATAGAACAGGGATTTTAAGTGCAAAAGCTACTCACTGGTAGGGGACAGGAATTGTGTGAATCATCAAAATTTTGATAGCATACGGAATGAGGTAAGCATTAGAGAAGAATCAAGAGCATATGATTGCACAAGAAATAGTAGCTGTAATTGTAGCCTTGTTTTATTATGGAAAGGTTTTGAATACATTATTGTTTATGTAAACTAATATATATATATATATATATATATATATATATATGTAGTTCTACTCTGTGTACCGTTGTTAATTTACCTAGTGGTTGGTGAAAGGTATAGTAACAGCAATTGCCTCCTTTGAAAAGAGAAGGGAAAGGAAAGATGAAGAAAAGGTTTAAAAGATACCGACTGTCATTGCTCCAACAGCACACTAACCCTACGATGTGATCGATCTTTCTGATCTCTCGACCATTTTCCTTGCCTTAATTGGCAAAGCAGGTAAATTTTAATTTCTTAATTTCATGCATAAACTTCGTAACAATGTCAAGCGAGAGAGGGAAAGAGTTAACAGCGCAGGAATCAGACGAGCATGTTCATCATCAGCAACCAGCAGTTCTGCTGAATCGATATGAGACTCAAAAGAGAAGGGATTGGCAAACTTTTGGGCAGTATTTGAAGAGCCTGAGGCCTCCAGTACCAGTGTCTCACTGTGATTACAATCATATTCTTGACTTCCTTCGCTATATTGATCAGTTTGGAAAGACCAAAGTTCACCAACAAGGCTGCATCTTTTATGGACACCCTGAGCCTCCTGCTCCTTGTACATGCCCACTAAGGCAAGCTTGGGGTAGTTTGGATTCTCTTATTGGCCGGTTACGAGCTGCTTATGAGGAGAACGGAGGCCCGAGGGACAACAGTCCTTTTGCCAACGCTGCTATACGAACATACCTTCGAGAAGTGAAGGAGTATCAAGCCAAGGCAAGAGGGATTCCAGAGAAGAAGAAAAAGAAGAAGTCCTTTGATCAAAATAAGGGAAGTGATGAATCAAGCTCTACGATGCAACTTCCTTAAGTTTATCGAAGGCTTCTCTGGAATATTATCATGGTAACTTCAACATCCTGTTATAAAAATTTATGGGTACTTTGTTGCTTGTTAGAAGCCTGAATATAGCACTTGCATGCACTCGGTTCGTCTCCAGAATGCATTTCAAAATATTGTGTCTGTGGTTGACATTTATTCTTCTTCCTTGAGAGTGAAACTGGGGCAATAGATAGAACCAAAAGCATATAGATGTGTGAAATAGGAACCTTGCAATTACATGATTTCTTTATGATACAAGTTCTTTCCGTAGATGATATAGATCTCAAAACTGTCTGCTGCTTAAATGCATAGGTAAACTTTATCCAACTTAGCACTTTTTATTTATGCAATTGTAAATGTGATAACTAATTCAACAGCGAAGGCGGTATTATGACAGAATTATGATTGCACTTCGCAGTTTAAAACACTGTTTAGAATACAAAGCCTGAGGTTCACCTTTTATCTTTTGAGATATCATAATTGTAAGGCCTCTAAAATATATAGAAAATCAAACGTGAGTGATCTATGTTTTGTCATAATTGCTATTTCTAAGTATATTGATCATGATCTTGGCAATAACTGTGGCATTCTCCACGTAAGGGAATATTTAGAAAATAAATCTTCATAGCCGTGATTCAGGTCTTACATACACGATATTACAAATGAAAAATCTGAGTGATGGTGTAAATTGCTTATCCTATTCTTGTTATGATAAGGATAGGATAGACAAATTCACACTCCGACATTTTTCAGCTTCCTAATCATCTTCTTGTAATTGAATATTCTCATCACTACCATGCTTTAGGTGTGCACATCAGCTGTAAGTGAGCCATGGGTGTGTATGTGGTGAGACTTTGAATTAATCCATCTATAACTTTGAAATTATGAATCCTTCTATCTCCTATAGCAGATTTGCACATTTAATGTGAAAAATGAATCACAATGTCATTATGTTCTTTTCATCCTTTTGCTTTCTTGATTTTCTCTACTTACACAACCACCCTATGATTTCATGTGTTTGTGTTGATCTTCAGTTATTCTCGCTGCAAATTTTAAGAAAGTAAGAAGAAATCTAGCCTGAACCTTATCCCTTGTTACATTTGAATGATCAAAAATCTGGATTCCTACACGTTGATTGTACTAGAGATGCATGTTTCAGAATCTAGAAGTCATGATGGCCACGAATTTGTTACTAGTTACATTACAAATAACAAATACATTAAAAAGAAATAGTTTTACAACATGATTATTCAATTATAAATTAGAAGTTTCTTTTCCAAGTTAAAGAATTCGTAACAGTACTATTGATATGTATATAAGAATAGTTTAGAAATTTGATCTTGCTGTTTTAATCTGCTACATCAAATTTAGGACAAGAATTTCATAATTGTCTTCCATCTTGTGAAGTTTTGTCAAGAAGAAAAGTTACAATAAGAGATCCCTATTATATGGGGACAGATCTTCTGTCCATTTTTCTCTATCCTTATCCTGTCTCATAAGTCTCAGTAATTTATTTATGTAGATCTCACATAAATGGATGACTGAGATTCATAAGACAAGGTAGGGACATGAAAAAATGGACAGGGGATCCTGGCAACTATTATATGTGTGTGTGTGTGTGCTATTTTATATATTTATTAGCTAAAAACGCAATGTAAATTGTAGACAAACTATCTAATAGGTACTAAGTTTTTAAATCTCCTATCTCTACTGCCCAAGAGTGCTTACAAGTATGGATGATTCTTGGCTGTTGCCTTATCGCGAGTTTTACCCTTCAAACACTGTCCAGTCATGTTGGTTTTCAATTTTTAAAATCTTAATCTTCTGAGAAAACTTATATATATAGTCTTCGGAGCTAAGAGTTATTCATTATCTCTTAAAATCTGTTAAGGTTCTTGTTATTGGTTGGCTTATTAATTACTTCGTTTTTAGTTAGTTCTTAAGTTCCAACACTTGATTTGATCGCACTTTGGAGCACACTTTTGGACTTAGTTGTCTGTACTATTTGTCTAGCAAAAATTATCAAATAGTTATGTTTATAAGCTTTTAGTTCTCTTCTTTTCAATATTTGGTTGATAAATAAACCACAATATATATTAGTTTTATATGTGTCATTTGATTTTACTTCTATTTTTATTTTTGTATTATACTTTTTATTCTTATTTAAAAAAAATCTACTTGAATGTTAATATGAATGTAATTGCATTTTACTAATGAAAGTAACAAATTATTAAATAATTAGAGATATATTAATTTTTAATAATTTTTTTTTGAAAAATGCTAACAAAAAATTATATTTTTTATCAAAATAAATAATTTTATGAGTTGAATAATTGAATTTTAAAAACCATAATTCTTAGTAGTATTTAATTTTAAATAATTAAGTAACAGTTATCTAGATAATAATGAAATTAGATTATGACAAAAGGGCCAAAACATAAAATCAAAATCTCTTATTTTGGTTTTCATAAGTAATAAAAATAGGAAGAAATAAAAACAAAAATAATATTAAAAATCAATTAAAATATTTTTACTATTTTAGAAATGAAAACAAAAAGCAAAAATATCTTAAATGAAACATGCCCTATAATGTCATAATAATTGTATGAGATAAAAACAAACGTTGAACATTTTTAGATTCTTTACTTCTCTGTCCACTCTTTAAAGTTTTTTTATTAATTATCCAAACTTTAAGAATTGGACAACTAATTTCAAAATATTATTTTTATTATCATTTTTCTAATGTTGATGATATATCAACATAAAGACTAAAATTTGGAGAAATAACTCATTTTAAAAAATTGTCTTTATTAACATTGTGTTGATATAGTTTATATAGCAATGGAAAGACTAACTTTGAGGGTTTAACACATAAATGATTATGTGATGGAAATATTGTTACTTATTTAATAGTCAAACTATTTGGGGAAGAAGATGTCATGTAGCTTTTTCAAACGCTAGTCTTTACATTGTTCTATCACCCATATCAATATAATAATTAATAAAAAATTCTTTTAAACTAATTTTTTTGTTTTAAAAGTTTAGATATTTAATTGAAAACTTTTAGATTGGACACTAAAATGAAAAAATCTAAAAAAAAATTTAAATTTTTTAATTTATAATCCTTAATTAAAATTCATAGTATAATGCAATATAAAATTCAAAACATAATAATTAAATTAAAAACACCTCTTTAACTAAATTCTTTTAAGAATTGTCTTTTTGTTTTTGACAAAGAGTAATTTTATAAAAACCTTTAATTATATTAAAATTTTGTATTATTCAACTTATAATACTTTAAGGATTATTATGTTATACAACTTCCATATTTTCCATCCATATTTATTTTTTTTGTTAACATAGTAATTTCTGATACTCATTATGTTCATGGGGTAAAGTATTTCTCAAATGATAAATTGGTTATACAAAAATGTTAATAGGGGTACTTTAATCCTCTCCAAATTCTCACTATCTACTCAATTCTTAGATTGGAATATGATTAGTCGATAATGACAATTTTACTCCATGCAAATTACGAACTGTGGATCTTATAATCATCTAATAATTTTTTAAATATTTATATGATATATTTTTTATGATGTTTAATTTTTTTATATTAGTTAATTTATTCCTAAGAGTATGTTATACCATGATCTTATCATATTGACAAAAAGTGTAAAGTAAGTGTTTAGTAATTTCTAACTTTATTCACCTATAAAGATGTGGACTTAGTTAATAATGTATTCTTATTGGAAATAAAATTAACTTTTGAAATTATCAAATTTTTTTGAATAAGTAATTAATAGTCAAATCTCAATCAATTCAAGTAATTTAAGAGTTATTTTTAAAATGTAGGTGTAT
>JANJEY010000009.1:1317200-1329467 GCA_024703695.1 Erythroxylum cataractarum
GACTGTGCATGGTGCAGAAAAAACTATTTCATAATATAAAGGAGAAAAATACATAGGTTTTTGTAAAGAATGTAGTCATAGCATCCAAAAGTGAGGAAAAATATAAAGAGGACAAATAGTCTTATATTCTCATCGTTGTTTAATTAGTTTGGGGATTGGTTTGAGTCTTCGTTGACTGTGATAACAAATTTAGTTTCAATCTTGAAACTTTGTGACATAATTTGTTGTTATGAGGTAAGAGATTAACTTTTTGTAAATCCTTATTGAGTTTAGTATATTTTCTTATAAGTTTGGCCTATAATTTTCCCTCTACATTGGAGGGTTTTTCATGTAAATCTTGGTGTTTGTTTCATCATTAAGTTTCTTATTCTCATATTGTTTTGCTGTTGCAAATTGAAGAGTTCTTTCTTGTCAATGATATTTGGTTGATCTTTTAGAGAGTTGTATTATTGTCTCCCAATTAGTGGTATTAGAGCCATTGTAATAGAAGGTAGAAACATAGATATCATAAATTACTCGATTTGGAGGCCCATGATGGAGAACCTTTTTCATTGCAAGAATGATGTTCCTTCAAAACCTAAAAATATGTCAGATAGAGAATGAAAAAAGATGAAGCAGCAAACTTTAGGAGCTATTAGACTATGGATTGATATTAGCATATTCAACCATGTATCTAAAGAAAGGATCTTTTTGAGCTATGGAAGAAACTAGAAGGCCTGAATGAAAGGAAGATTGCTCATAACAAGGTCATTTCAATTAAGAGGCTTATGAATTTGAAGTTGAAAGCTGAAAAATCAGTGCCAGAGCATCTGAGTGATTTCTATTGCATAATCAACTTACTTACTATAATGAAGATCAGTCTTGATGATGATCTTTAAACCTTGCTCCTGTTGAGTTTGTTACTGGATAGTTGGGAGATTCTAATTATGACGATTAGCAACTCAGGTCCTAAAGATGTGCTTTCTTTGGATGTAATCATAGAGATTATGTTTAATGAAAAACTAAAAAGAAAGGAGATTGGAGTTAACAACTTGTAGGCTTTCTTGATAGAAAAGAGGGGAGGGAACAAGAGCAGGGGTCCCAAAGGTTGTGGCAAGTCTAAGAATCGTTCAAAGTCTTAAGTTGACAAAGATTTGAAGACATACCATTATTGCGATAAGTCAGGACACATTAAGAGGTTCTGTTATAAGTGGAAGAGAGATCAGAAAAAGAACGATCATTAGAATGATAACAACAATAAAAATACAACAATAATAGCTTCAAGCACGAATGATGAGGTTCTTTTTTTTTGTGCAACTAATGAATGCTTCAATGTTAGCAATTTTAGATCTAAATGTGGAGTACTTCTCCAACTACAAAAGAAAATATTTTAGGAGTTTAAAGATGGGAAATTAAATTTTCTCCAAAATATTCGATATGGGTAATATCTGAGTTCAAACAAATATTAGATGCTTAGTTACCTCAAGAGATATATGATACATCCCCGATCTAAAGCTAAATCTATTATCAACTATTGATTTAGATTAAGAACGATTTCATCACACTTTCGGGAATAGGAAGTGAAAACTATCTAAAGGTGCAAAAATAGTTGTCAAGGAGAGTTATGTTAATCATTATATAAGACACACTCAAAGTTGTGTGGTGGTGGAGAACTATACACAACTGAAGAGGAAACTTCATAAAATCTATGGCATTGATGATTGAGACACATGAGTGAGAAGAGATTAAAATTGATAATTGCTAAGTCCCTTATCCTAGTTAAGAACTCGCTACCACTTAATCCTTGCGATCATTGCTTGGCTGGAAAGTAGTATAAATTTTCTTTCAAGAGAATATATAGAAGGAAATTGAAGATATTATAGTTAGTCCATTCAGATGTCTATGGCCTTACTGAAGAGCAGTCACTAAGAGGTAAAACAATATTTTATTGCATTTATTGATGATATTTCAAGGAAGACTTGGGTGTACATGTTGAACTTTAAAAGTTAAGTATTTGAAACTTTCCAAAAGTTTCATGTTAGAAGAGAAAGGGAAGTTGAGAGGAAGATGAAATGCCTGTAAACATATAATAGAGGGGAGTATAATTTCAAGTTGTTTGAATAATACTATACATCGCATAGCATTAGACATGAGAAGACACTTACAAATACTCTATAGCATAATGGGATTCTTGAGAGGATGAATAGAACCATTATATAAAAGATTTATTGCATGCTTAGAATGTTTATGTATCTAAGGAGAAGCGATCTGAACTAAAGTCTACCTAATTAATCAAGTTTGCTTAATTTTGTTGGATTTTGAGATTCTCGAGAGAGTGTGGACTAGCAAAGATCTCATATATCATCATCTGAGATTTTTTGAATGTAAGGTATTTAGACATTTACTAAGGATAACAGAAAGAAATTTGAATCAAAGTAAATACCATATATCCTTGTTATATATAGTAATGATCAATTTGCCTTCAAACTTTATCACCCAGATAAGCACAAGGTTGTTAGAAGCAATGATGCAGTATTTTAAGAGCATAAGAGAGGTACTGATCTTCTGAGAGGAGTAAGTTATCACACTACTACTCATCATATGGCATTGTTAGCTCTTCACCAATTCCTTCAACTATTGAGTAGTCTTTAGGTGAAGAAGATGAAGTGTGTGACCAAACAAATATTGGTGGTGATTAGATACAATCTGGTAATGATGAGATATATGAAAGACATCTAGAGAATACTGAAGATGAATCCATTAAGAATAATGAGAAGGGGAAATTGGATTCAATAGTTCATGGAACATATCTTCGAAGGTCGATAAGGAAGAAAAGGCCTTCTATAAGGTATCCAAGTTCTGAATACCTGCTACTTACTATTAACGAGGAGCCTAAAAATGAACAAAAGGTTGCATCTTGTAAAGACAAGGATCTGTGGCTCGTAACTGTAAAGGAGGAGATGGATTCTCTGAAGAAGAATAATACATAGGAGCTTATAAAGCTTCCAAAAGGCATGTTCAAAATAAAGAGAGATGGTGATAAGCTGGTATAGAACAACACAAGGCTAGTAGTGAAAGTATTCAGTCAAAACAAAGGTAGTAGATGGTGATAACCTGGTATAGAACAACACAAGGCTACAAGTTGAAGAAAAGATTATATGGATTAACATAAGCTCCAAGGTAGTAGTATCAAAAGTTTGATTCCTTTATGAATGATTATGGTTTAAACAAACTTATATTGATGCTTGTTTGTATTTTAAGAAGTTCTTATATAAAAACTTCTTCATTCTTCTTCTTTATGTTGATGATATGCTGATTGTGATTCAAGATATTAGTAGAATCTAAAAGTTGAAGGAGTATTTATCCAAATCTTTTGATATGAAAAATTTGTTACCTACAAAGCAAAATTTTAGGCATGTAGATAACATGAGATAAGAAGAATAAGAGATTGTGGTTATTGTAGGAGAGATATATTGAATGAGTGACATAAAGGTTCAATATGAAGCTTGCTAATTAACTTTTTTAAAAAGTTTGTTATTTATGAATTAACCACAAGTGCATGTCATAACTGTAGCTAGTATAGATAAGTACAAGTCAATCCACAAAGACTATAAATATTAGCAGTTACCATTATCCTATTATATAGTCTACAAATTTGGTTGTGATTTTAAATTAAATAAATTAAAACTTAAGCAAAAAAGAAAGTGGCAACAAGATTGAACAGAGAGTTAAGCAATCATTAAGGAAATTACCGATATTGATAATTAGAGTATAGGTTTTGAATCCCCTTAAGTAACCTTAATTGATTAATCTTTTATTATGTAATTGTTTTGTTGATTTATTGGGCTGTGAAAATTCCTATGGTATGCTAATAGCTTGCTCTTAAGCCTAATAACAACTAATCCTAAGGTTATCAACCAAATTACTCAAGTTAAAATTTATAGAATTGTTTTACAAATTTGTGAATCTTGTTACTAGATTTGTCCCTATTCCAAAAGATTTATGTTATCCTATCTCTAGGGTTGCAATCAACTCCTTTCAATTACAGTAAATTTGTTCACACATAGGATTTCTCAAATTTTATGTTATAAAATCATATTATGCACTAATATCCAAATCTATTAGAACATATATTAAACACATAATTGAGTCAAAATATATTAATCCAAAAAAATCCATTAATAAAAGAGTTAAACGTGTTTTTGCATAAAACTAAGGTTCATCTAACCTAGGAACTAAAACAATTAAGTTACACGTGATAGAACATGAAATCAAACATAAACAAAAGAAAATTGAATTGAAAACAATGGATTCATAATTCTAAATTTCCTTGTTTGTCTCCTATCGAATATTCTTACAAGGTAGAGGATTGATCTTATATTCCAATGGATCTTTTGATGATTTCTTTGCATTTTCCACTTCTCTTAATCAAAATTGCCCCTTTTGAATGATCTTAGCCTTTGAAATCACCTCCTAATGTCTGCTCCCCCTTTTATCTTAGAATATATCTTTTTATAGTAATTTTTAGGGTTCTGGGCAATACACGGTTTGATACATGGTTATGTGTTAAACCAAGTATAACCCAAAACACCCAGAATTCGTGATTCTAAACGGCCTTAGAGAAGTACAAGGGCTTATGCACGACTGTTTATCCGTTTTTTGCTTCACATCTTTGTTTTATGTTGCACTTTCATCTGAATTCTTCTCCTTTTAGTCTATAAAGGCAATTATAACCTATAAACACACGTAGAGCAAATTAAGTACCAAATATACAACAAAGTATAAAATATTAAGCAAAACTACATTAAATATGGGATTTAAATATCATTAATTATGCATCTACTAAACATCCTCACATTTGAGCTTTTGCTTGTTCTCAAGCAAACCATAATAAAAATTATCAATTTTACAACATCAACCCCTCATCAATCTTAACTTGTCCATTCATACTATAAATCATCATATCCTATTGAATCAAATTAACATACGATTAGAATCCAATTTTCCTAAAATTAACTTTCTAAGTTGATATTAATAATAATCACAACAATAATCGCATTGAAATAAAAAAAAACATATACCTTTACACCCTCACCAAGATTTCACTCAATGCGCTTAAGTATTTAGGGTGAAAAGTATCAAAACCCTCAATCAATGCTTGGTAG
Organism: Erythroxylum cataractarum; assembly: GCA_024703695.1. Classification (NCBI taxonomy): domain Eukaryota; kingdom Viridiplantae; phylum Streptophyta; class Magnoliopsida; order Malpighiales; family Erythroxylaceae; genus Erythroxylum; species Erythroxylum cataractarum. The sequence continues at coordinate 1,322,345 of JANJEY010000009.1, forward strand.
AACTCTTATCATAGGCTTGGAGTATTATCATATCTCCACCACTTATGTATAAACTAGAAAAAAAATCAAAAAAATCTTCATATGGGTTATAATAAGGCTTAAGTATGGTATAGTTGGATGTTAAAAAGGGTTAAATTGAAGGAAATTTATTAAGAGAATTTACAAGAAACTTGTTTACAATTTACATAGGTCCACTCTTTATAAAAAAATATGATATTTTATACTTTTCTTCTCTTCTTTTTCTATGCTCTTTTTTTTATAAAAACAAAAGAATCTCGAACATTCATATTGTACCACAATTAAAGAATTGTGGAACCTTTCAACAATTTCAAGTCTCAAACAAGTAAAGAATGTAAATGACCTTCAAGGTTTAAAACAATAAAAAGGTCTTTACAGAAAAATAGGAAAAAAGGTTAATAAGTGGGTACAATAACAATGGAAAAGGCTAATGCTCAACTTGGTTATTCCTAAAAGATAATTTTATAGGTGTGGTAATTATCAAAGAAATAGGCTTAAATAAATTGTTGAATCTAAATGTCTTCATCGTGTCAATGGTTCTAATTTAACAAATATGATCTTAATATATATAATAAAAGCAAGTTCTATAATCATTCTATTATACATGATAACACATATGAAAGAATAAAAAGTGCTTTAAAATTTTAAAATTTTCACTCTTAGGCTCAAAAGCTCACGAAAACTATGGGTTTATGTATGTTTAAATAGTATGCAATTTTTATTCAATTTGAATATCTTAATGATTAATGAAAATATGACTTATAAAAGCATTTTCATTCTAACTCTCATCCTTTTGCATACTAATTCAAATCAATACTCAATAATGAAGTAAAGTTTTGATGGACAAATTTCAATTAATTCAAGATATTAGTTAATAAAATTTAATAATCAAGATTATAATAAGCTTAAAGAAATCATTAAAGATCATTAACCCCCTTCCCCACACTTACATTGTCCCCTTTGTAAATAATATAAGTATATATAATAGGTGAGAAGGTTTAGTGGTACTTCCCTAAATATGATGATTTTTTTAATTATGATCCATCCAATATTAGATAACATCCTTGAAAAATATAAGAAAAAGGAAAAAAGGAATAAAAAATACATAAAATAATTAAGAAATAAAGTATTAAAATGACATAACAAAGTAAATCCTAATTCTTGAGTTGCCTCAGTAGCATTTGGTTAACGTTATTAGCTTGATGTACCTTTTATGTTACCCTCATTCTGGGTCTATGATTAGTGGCTTGCTTCCACACGTTTCTCTGTATAAGGGTTTTATAGTTTGTAAGCAATACACCTATTGCAAGATAACAACAAGGTCATATTTTATCAAATTAATTAATCCAATTGTATGCATTAACACCCTTTTTAATGACAAATTCTTAATAAAATATGAAATTAAAAAAATCCCTAAATCATCGATTGACTCGAACAGTTTGTTTTTGAGAAAATGGGAACCCTTAGTACTTAAAGTCACTGCTAACGCCTCATCAATAGTTTCCTTACTTGGTTCCTCTGCTAGTTCTTCCTCGACCATCTTTGTCCATTCTTCTTCTTTTTCTTTCTAGACAAAGGATTCTAGCTCATCTTCATCAATTACTTCCTACCACTCCTCTACTTGCTCTTCTTGGATGCATGTTTCTTTGTCTTCTTATTTTCAAAGCTCTTATTGAAATGTCCCTCCATTCATGAAGCTGACCCTTATCTTTTCTTAGCTCTAGAATTTGTGTTAGTTAGCTTTCATTTTTGTAAGGAGTTCCGTTAATTTGTTTGAAATACTCCTTCCTTTTCTTCTTCTTCTTCTTCTTTTGGGAGCTCTTTTTCACTACTAAGGGTGATTGCCATCCCGTACTCTATACGATATGTTTAAGTAGGAATGGGAAAACTCTCTTGCATCTCGTCAGATATAATCCTTGCCAGTTAATCGATCTAATTCACCATATTTTGAATATAAGCCTCAACTTCTTGATGCCTAATGATTGACTCTTGAATAAAATCGACCATCATATCTTCTAAAGTTGGCTCCTAGACTTGAGGTGCTTGGTACTGTAAATATTTAGCTGGAGCATAATCTTTCTATCTACAAGTCAAAGAGTTACTCCATTTTGAATTGTAATTCTTCTCGTATAGTGCACCTTGAGGTTGATTGTACACGTTCAATTACTCCCCCATATATGTTAGTACTCGTCATTCATAATTGTAATAGTTACTCCCACAAGTGTCAGAACACGGTATGGATGTCGATGAAGCCTCTGTTAACATGTTAAGAAACCTCTCTCTCCTACATGGTGATATTGTATATTGCGAAGACACATCATAGCTCCCATAAGAGTATTGTTTGCTTTATCCTTCCATCATAAGTTGTGGTATTAACGTTAAGCTTTACTCCTTAAAATAAACCATAAATACATTATTATTGTAGAGAATTTTAGAAGATATAAATGAATAAGCCAAAAGTATAACAAGATACAATAAAAATATAATATAATATAATAAAATACGATAAGATAAATACAAAAAATAATGAATAGAGTAATAGCATTCAAGTGTTCCTAATATCAAAGTCCCCGACATTGGTGCCAAAATCTTGATTGAATTTTTCTAAGATTTTCAATTATGAATTAACTACAAGTATATGACATAGTTGTAACTAGTGCCAACGAGTATGAGTCAATCCTATGAAGATGATAAATATTAGTAGTTATCGTTATCCTATTATATAGTCTACAAATTTGATTGTGATTTTTAATTAAAGAAATTAAAACTAAAGCAACTAAAATAAAACAAATAGCAAGAATGAACAGAGAATTAAAAAATCACTTAGGAAATTACTAATATTGAGAATCAATTTCTTGATTTCAAACCCCCTAAATATCCTTAATTGATTGATCTTTTATTATGTAGTTGTCTTGTTGACTTACTGGACCGTGAAAATTCCTATGATATGCTAATAGCTCATTCTTGAGTCTAATAAAAATTAATCATGAGGTTATCAACGAAATTACTCAAGTCAAAGTTTATAGAATTGCTTTCCTAATTTGTGAATCCCGCTATTAGGCTTAACACTAATTTAGAGGATTTATGTCATCATATCTCTAGAGTTGCAATAAACTCATTTCAATTACAGTAGATCTATTCACAAACATGATTTCTTAATCTCTATGTTATGAAATCATATTATGCACTAATATTCTAGATTTATTAAAACATATATTAAACACGTAACTGAATTACAATATATAATCTAAACAATTGCATTAATAAAAGAATCAAAACATGTTATTGCACAAAACTAGGGTTCATCTAACCTAGCACCAAAATAATTTAGTTACACATGAAATCAAACCAAAAAAAAGAAAATTGAATTGAAAACAATGTGTTCATAATTTTAAATCTACCTGTTTGTCTCCTACAGAATATTCTTGCAAGGTAGATGTTTGATCTTATATTTTCATAGATCTTTCGATGGTCTCTTCGTGTCTTTCACTTCTCCGAATCAAATTCGCTCCTTTTGAATGATCTCAACCATTGTAATCATCTTCTAAAGTCTTCTCCCCCTATTACCTCCAAATATGTCTTTTTATAGTAATTTTTAAGGTTTTGGGTGATGCATAGTCTGATACAAGGTTATGTACTAGACTGTGTATAACTCAAAATATCCAGAATTTATGATTCTACACAGCTTGAGAGAAGTGCAGGAGTTGATGCACCACTGTGTATCCCTTCTTTGCTTCACATTTTCGTTTTATGTCGCATTTCCATCAAAATCCTTCTCATTTTTAGTCCATGAAGGAAATTATAACCTATAAACACATTTAGAGCAAATTGATTACTCAATATACAATAAAAGTATAAAATATTAAGCAAAAATACATCAAATATAGGGTATAAATATAGTTAATTATGCATGTATCACATGTTAAACCAATTAGCATGCCGCTGGCATCTCACTTTAAGTTGTGTAAGCGTGCATGTCCCTCGATAGAGAAGGAGAAGTATTGGATGTCCTCTATTCTATACGCAACTGTAATAAGGTCTTTGATGTATGCAATAGCGTGCACAAGGCCAGATATTGCTCAAGCTGTTAAGATGGTGAGCAAATTATTGTCAAATCCAAGGAAGGTTCACTATGAAGTAGTGAAATGGGTTCGAAGATACTTAAGAGGCATGTCGAAGTGGAGTTTGTGATGGTGCGCCAACTCTAGAAGGTTTTACAGATGCAGATATGGTTGAAGATCTTGATGGAAGAAAATTAAGGCTTTTCATTGAAGTTTGTAGGGGAGTCATTGATAAATGTATACTGTGTTTTGCTAGATGATAGGTTTATACTATGTTTTGCTAGATGTTCAAGTGTATTTTTAAGTATTTCCTAGATGATTATCATATGTGTAGGCTTAAAATTATGATATTATTAATGTTTGTATGTAGTCTAAGTGGTTATTTGGTTTAAAGCAAGAACGGATCTTAATTTTATGTTTCATGAGGTGGTTGTTGATCCTAGATTTCCTAAGAGATTGATTACTCTCTCAAAACCTAATCAATTAATCCTAATTTAATCCAAAATTTTAGATTTTGCAACCTTTTGATTCACAAAACTTCTTAACGTTTTCAATTAAATTTGAAGTGATCTACTGAATAATCAAATTCTCACACAAGATCTTCCTTCGAATGATCGTCAATTTTGTAACTTCGTGACTTATTGAATTGTCAACTCTTATTGTAAAACCAAATTAGATTACTTTTGACTCACTCTTTTAATTTGTTGTCAAAGTATGAGCATGCACAATTATCAGCCATCTCAGCAATTCAAGCTATAAAAGTTGGCTTTATCGACGATTAAAGCAGGTTATTGTAGTGGAAGTTTATAAGAAGATGCTTGGGCTAAAAAGGTTCCTTTAAGAGTTGGATGTGAAGCAAGAAGACCATGTAGTCTTTTATGATAGTCAAAATGCTATTGACTTGAGCAAAAATGCTATATATCATTCTTGCATAAAGCACAAAGATGTTAGGTATCATTGCTTAAGGTTTGTAATAGAAGAGCAACAATTAATGTTGTAGAAGGTTTATACAAATTTGAATGGTGTTAATATACTGACTAAAGTGGTTTTTAGAAACAATTATAAGCTTTGTATTAAGCTTGCTAGGATGTATCTCAAGTAGATAATTGAGAATAACATGTATTCACTATATTTGGGCTAGAGGGGGAGATTGTTAAGTGTCCAACCCTATTTTTGAGACTTTTGGCGATCATAGACATTTTTGTAATTGTGGGAGTGACGAACAAGTAATGGAAACATGGACAAAGCTCTTCAACAATGTAAGTCCCTAGAAACATATGAAGGAATGTGCAAACAGTGAAGAAATACAAGGTCGTATACACACCTATGTTTGGAGGCCGTGTAACTCTCTGTAACCTATATAATTGCAAGTGAGGTGATGTTGAAGATACAATATTACTTATATGATCATGTAAGGGATCATGTACGATTCAGAAAAACATATTTTGTGATATAGAAGAGAAAAATATGTAAATTTTTGTAAAGAGTGCAATCATAATGTCCAAAAGTAAGGAAAAATATAGAGAGAGCAAATAGTCTTGTATTCTCATCCTTGTTCTATTATTTTTTAGATTGGTTTGAGTGCTTGTTGATTGTGATATCAACTTTAAGTTTTATCTTAAAATTTTGTAAGATAACTTATTGTTGTAGGGTAAAAGAACAACTTTTTGAAAATCTTTGTTGAGTTTAGTAGACTTATTTACTGATTTAGCCTATGAGTTTTTCAGTCTACTTTAGAGTGTTTTTCACATAAATTTTATGTTTTGTGTTTTATCGTTAAATTTTTTATTCTCATATTGTTTTGCTAGTGCGAGATGAAGAGTTCTTTTTTTTTAGTTAATATAATTTGGTTGATCTTTTAAAGACTTGTATTATTACCTCCAAAAATTTATTGTAAACTTAAAAGGGAGAAGCAAATAATTAGAAAGGGTCATTAATTCCCTATGGCCAAGTATGTGTTTATGATGTGCCTAAGAGTATGTCTTAAGGGGTGAGTTACAAGTTTCATCGTGCTATCGTTTATATAAGCTAGGTTTCAAAGTATGCTAATTACAACGATAGGACATTGAAAGGGCAAAAACAACAAATTAAGCAACAGGATATCTGATCGCTGATATTGTATAGTTGAACAAATTTACATTGAATATGTCATTCACTTATAAACACCCCCATTAACTGCACTAAAGGACCATTCCATTTACATTGAATATTACTGTCTGAATATATCTTAAGCCTCCAATAAGTTGCAGTTATTTTGGAGCACCAAATTGGAAGTCTTAAAATAACCACAATGGGGTGCTATGCTATAGAGGAATAACCTTAATATTTTATACATATAAAATAGTAAACCTGGAGGGAATTTATTCACTTAAATTCGGTATTTTAACCAAATAAGACTAGGGAAGTGACTAGATTAAGGGTACTTAAGTCAATAAGGATTCAAAAGCATCACAGGATAAGACTCCGGTTGACAAATGACACACCAATTATTGTATGCCTAAATAGGGGGAGGAAGCGTATAGTTGATGCTAACGGCGACTAATTAAAAGAAATGAAAAGAAAGAAGCAATGGAAGATGAAAGAAAAAGAAAGTAGAGAAAGCAACTTCATTTCATTTGGCCCATGCCATGTCCACCCCGTAGCCTAATGATGTGAAGTCATCAACTTCTTCTCTTCTTCTATCCTTCTTCTTCTTCTACTACTACTAGTACTTCTACTCTCTTCCTCCTACTCTTTTCACCTTCTCCACACGCTTATTATTCTTTACCTTTGTTTCGTAAACAAATTACAACAAAATTTCTCGCTCATAATCCACACCATGTCAACTGATAGGGGAAAGGACATAGCAGAAGCATCCGACGAACATCAACAACCAACAACCCCTAGTCGCTATGAATCACAGAAGAGAAGAGATTGGAACACTTTTTGCCAGTATCTTAAGAACCAGAGGCCACCAGTCCCACTTCCCGAGTGCAATTGCAATCATGTTCTTGACTTTCTTCGATACCTTGATCAGTTCGGCAAAACTAAGGTCCATCTGCAGG
>JANJEY010000009.1:1386498-1405961 GCA_024703695.1 Erythroxylum cataractarum
TCTTCTTCCCTACTCTTTACGTTTAGATTTGATTAAATTGTTTTTGTGTGAATTAACTTCTGATTTTATTGTAGAAAATTACAAAAAGCTTAAAGATCTATTCAACGTCCCTTCTAGATCGCTAACACAAAAGAGTTGCGTGTTAGAAAAGTTTAAATTCGTTGGAATTGTTATCTGCTCTCCCTGTCACGATCCAGCTTCCATACTTCCAATTCTTCTCTTTTCTTGAATTTCATATTTCCATACACTCAAACACACATCAAACACCTCTTGAACAACTCTTATTGGATATGAAAAGGTAATAACTTAATTATGGGAATTATATTTATAAAGATAGATTGGACGTTGTTAACTTATTCTAAGTCTAAGTGTATAGATAATGTACTAAAGATGTTTAGTATTTAAGATATCAGATACTTGTGAAGTATTAAATATATCCATTACTCTATGTGTGAGTTGATATTTGAGTTCAAGATGATAAGGATATAACTTTAGAAGTAAATCTAAATGAAAGCTTATTTACTTAGAACAATATCATTTAGGATTGGGAATGTTCCAATGTAGCAATTGGTTGCTAATTAAGCTATAATACATTTTTTGTTTAGTGGAAATGATTAATTATATCAATAAGTTCTTCAATAAACTTGGTATTGTTTTCTTTGCTTTGTCCAAGACAGTAATGTATTGTAGAAAATTAAAGCCATTGGTCATGCATAAAGAACTAATGTCTCATTGAAGATCCAAGAATATATTTAGGCAAATTTTTTTAATGATGATGACAATTAAGATGGGTGTTGTAAGATTTAATCAAGTGCTAACTATAGAGAATCTTGTAGAATTCTCTCATTAAGTCACTGCCCCAGTAGTAAAATAACCATCATATGATGATATGGTATAAGATACTTATACGATTGGCTTAGTGCAAGTGAGAGATTATTGGTTTATGCACTATAACTAATGGCTTTAGTTATAGTTTAGTAACAAATTATTTAAGGCATTCTTTATCTTGTACATGTTTAGATATATATGATAAAATTCATAGGATAATTGTACATTGCAAATGAAATTATAATGAGATTATAATTATGAGACTCATATTGAATTTATGTATTATTCCTAAATGTTTCTAATCATTGCTCTCTTAAGTTGGACCTTAATAAAACGTAAAAAGACTAGCACACGTTTTGTTTTTCCTTATAAAGGAAGTAGTCAATCTCATAAGTTAAAAATGGAGATACTTAAACAAGTGTGTGCATGCTTGTTAGAAAACAATTTCACTAAAGAGACCTAATTTGAAAAATCCATTTGGAATATTACTTGTATGTCGATGAAATTCTCATTGTGATGATTGTATAAGTGATCCTTTAACTTGAAGTTGTCAAAGTTATCTTGTATAGGGATTGTTACATTTTGATACTACTTATGATCTATTTATTCATAGGTCGTTTAATCGATAGTTATTGGATGTAGCATGAACTATATAAAGATAGTTGAATGATCATGATAAGATTCATCACCCTTAAGTAATTGGAGATAATGTTTCGTTGTTCTCGATTAGTATTGATTCGGGAAGTCCTTTGCCAAGGTGAAATAATGCTTTGTAAATAGTTTACAAAACTCACTAATTGAATTAATAACTAATGGAAGAGAATTAATATGATTAGATTCAAAATAGAGTAGACATCAATTTCATATTCTATATCTAATTAGAACATTATATGATAAAAGGATTGAATTATACAGAAAAACTATGCACGGAAAGATTAATAAAAACTACTTTAACATTCCTAAATATTTGGGTGGTCATGATGCATTGCTATGTATCAATCTTGATCTATGATTATAAATTATTTAATTGGAGAATTAAAAATAAATTAAAAGGAATTTTATCTAATATAACTATTACCAATATATTTGGAAACTTAATAGGTCTCACATATAAAATGAATTAAAGAGAATAAAGTTAATTTAATCAAGTTGGACTTGATTGTAAAGTTAAAGAAACTTTATAATTAAATATGAGATATTTAATAAATAAGTATCAATATAAAATATTGAATCTTATATGGGCATGATTAGTATTTAATTAAAATTATTTATAACTCATTAAATTTTAATTGAAATTAGAATTTGATTTTAATTAAATTACCAAAACGTTCACAGCTTATTATAAATAGGTTTAAGATCTGTAGTGTTAGCATTTCATGCTTTAACTCTTTTTATAAGAGTTACAAAGTTCTCTAAACATGTGATCAGGAACCTATCCCGACCGGGTTCAACAATTTATAGTTCCCATGCATGTAAATTGGTATGCGAAATCCAAAGGTGAAAATTTTCTTGCAAGAGTACAGTTATCCATTCTTTGCCCTCTTCTATTCCCCCGATATTGCAGAAAAGATGGAATAAATTTGTCCCATGGGAAGCCAAAAAGTGGCGCGTTACAAAGTTATCCACAATGATGGGAAAAATCATTGGAAAACAGTTTACAACTTGGCCGAGAGGAACACAATTGTAACAGCTCTACCATGTTTGTTTTTTATACAACATGAAACGACCTGTATCAACAGAGCGAGTACTCGCAGTCTAGCAAACGAGACAGTATCTCTTCGCAGCTGGGCCTTTCATGTGGTTCTCCCCAACAATCTGCAATCAACAACACCATTTGAACGTTTCAATTGATAGATAGCCTTCTCTTTAAGGATTACTACTACCAACTTTTGTCTAAAAATTCATTTAAGTGAGCCAATAAAATTTCTGAAGGTGCGTTATATTTACATTATTCTTATTTAGTCCCCTGATAAAATTCATACCTGAAATTAGCCGGCCCAGAGGACCTTCAGGAATCTCCAAGCGGGAACCCTCATTAGCCACAGCATAAACTACCTGAAATCATAGATCGAAAGGGCATAAGGGACTCAGAATTCAGTTGAGTTGTGATAATTTATGTTAGATGAAACGAAAGCAAAATAGGTATTAGGGAAATGAAAATTGTACAAAAAGCTTACCCTTTCTGGTGGTACACCTTCCCAAGGTCTATTTAATGTACAGAGTTCCCACATTATCACCCCAAGGCTGAAAATATCACACTTCTCGGAGAAGGATTCATTTCGAATAAGTTCAGGCGCCATCCATTCTGGAGTTCCAGCTGACGATGAGTCCCTCATAGACGTATCTGTCATTATTCTGGATAACCCAAAATCACAGATCTTGACAGTCCAATGCTTATTCACAAGACAGTTTGCACTTTTAAGGTCTCGATGGACTATCTTCATTCGATGTATGCACATCAACCCCCTTGATCACCCAAAATAGACATTGTCAGCATGCAGCTAAATGCTTACTTTCTTAGGTTTAAAAATCAGCTATATCACAGATATTAGAGGTAGTATCAGTCCATGGAAGTGCAAAAGCATGGAGGACAAAAAGATATTAGGCAGAGCAGAAAAAAATTAAACAATTGAAAATAGAGAGCGGGAGAAGATAAATGGAATTAAATAAAAGAATTGGTCCTTAAGGTCAATTATCTAAAATAATTCAGTAAAATTGGATGGATAAACTAATGGAAAAAGAAGAAGAAGAACAACACCTAGTATGAATCCCGTTGCTTCGCGAGATCTAGAGAGGTCTAACAATACGCAGTCTTACCCCTAACTAGTAGAGAGGCTCTTTCTAAATGACCCACATATAAAGAGAGGAAGCGAAAGAGAGGAGAGAGAGAGAGAGAAGAAAAGAGAAAAGAAAAAATAAAAAAGGATGAAGAAGGAGAAAGTTAATACTAATAATATTAATAATGTGAATATGAGTAGCTGTAGTAGTAGTAGTAGTATGAATAATAATAATAATAATAGTAATAGTAGTAGTAATAGCAGCAGCAGCAGCAGCAGCAACAGTAGTAGTAGAGCAGCAACAGTAGTAGCAATAGTGATAATATTAGTAATAATATTAGTAGTAGTTGGGTGGGTGGTGGTGATAGTGATAGTTGCAAAAAAAAATAAAAAGAAGAAGAAAGGGATGGAGGAAAAAGTTGACACTAACAATATTAATAATGCGAATATTAGCAGTAGTATGAATAATAACAAAATAATAATAATAATATTAGTACAGAAATAGTACTAGTATTAGCAATATTATTAGTAGTGCTAGTAATAGTAACAGTAATGGAAAAAGAAGTTATAGCTAAATATATGAGATCAATTGAGAAGTTCCAATGATTTCTGAGAAGCAGGGAACTAGACCAAAATGAATTCTAAGGTATGGAGGTCCAGGCAGCACTTCATAAGAGAATAGAAAACTTGTTTATGCAGTATACACGAAACGTATCTGAAAAAAGTCACATGAAGGGTCGAGAGAATAGTAAGTGCATTTAGAAGGGCTTCTATCACGAACTAGGTATAAAAAATGAGGATGGCAGTTGATAAAAGCTTGCTAAGTTACACCACATGTGAAGGAATTGAAAATATGAAATCAGGGTTGAGACTACTGATTCTATCTTCAACAAGTATAAAATCAAGAAAAACTGGTCATTCCTTTCCTACAAACCATTTTATCAAGTTCCTCACATAACAAATGACTAATCGAACATAGACCACAGAAAATCACTAACGCCCTAACTAGGTTTCTGCAAGTAACTCTAAAAGCAGCATATCATCTCATATGTGTGGGGAACACACCTGCATATATCCCGCAGCATCTTTAACCTTCTCCGCCAACTAAGCCTCTTCTTTTGATCGCTCAAGTGGATCAAATAATACAGGGACCCCATTTCCATGTATTCTGTAACCATTGACAAGCGTGGAGGTTTTGTACAAGCACCCAAAAATAAGATAACTGCAAGAAGCAGCAATATGTTATTTCACCAAGAAGAAGGGAAAGACTAAATACAGTAGAAAGGCATAGCTCGTTAGTTCAAGCTCAGGGTCTTAATTTCAATATTGGGAAGAATATATTTTACAAGCGGGCCTATGAATCTAATCTCAAAGTGTAGAACTGAATCTTGTACATTTCTCAATGGGTGATTCTGAAAATTCTTTGCTTCAGTATTCTAACACCACAGGCATGAATATACAGAAAAATAAATGTAAAGCATTATACTCAACTACAAGCAGATTTAAGAGGAATACCATTAGGATGTCGAAGACGGCTGGAGTAAGCACATGTAGAAATCCATAAAGAGTGCAAAGTTAGATTGATGAATGGGCAGGATTAAACTACAACATAAAAATATCAACAAGGTACCTAAGGATGGATATCTCATTGCAGAAGTCCTCCATGTTCTCAGCTGTTAGATCTTGCTCAAGAAAAACTTTGATTGCAACATCAGTTCCATTCCATACACCACGGAATACTTCCCCAAAAAATCCTACAAAAGAGGAAAAATGAATTAATCTCAAGGAACAGAGAGTTTCAAGACTAGTAGCACATGGAATTGTTTATAGTCCACAAAACAAAGAATAAATGTTTATAGTTAATCTTTGACCATAGAAATAGACAATGTTGGCGCAGTGAAGTTGACACAACTATGAATGAAGACATAATTATGAGTTAACCAAGAAATTGAAACAATCATAAATGTCTAATACTCTCATGAACAAATAAATCCCCTTAACCAGCAACTAAGCTTTAGGTACAGAGAAGGAAATATATAAAAATATCCATAAGACAAGGCATGTAGGTTATAATTAAAATTAAACCACAAAACAAACCTTAATTTGTAAAATCAATTAAATTCAAATAAATTTAAAACTATAGTAATACCACTACTGAACTTTCAAAAGCAATTTAAACACAATCCTCCTATAACTACAAACATTTCATTAATGCTTCCTTTTACAAAACGAATGACAAAAAAAAAATGACAAAAAAATTCCTAGCCAGTACTCTAAGCTCTAATCAGCTCTGGTATGACAATAAGCATAAGCCACAAAAATAATAAAGCAAGGCTAGAAAATAAGTAGGCAAGCTCAACAAATTTTTTATCTTGCAGGATGAATAGTGCCTCAGGACCTAAGCATCTTTCTTTGCTTGTTAATTACTATAGTTTCACTCTTGACAATAAATTGATAATCAAAAAGAACTTGTAAAGGTTCATAAGGTTGAAAAAATAAAGAATTAGAAAAGTTATATTGCTGATCAATTCTTACCTATCCCAACACGAGTTCCAACAGTTACCTCTGAGAAATCAATATTCCATTCTTGGAAAGGTAACAGAGGTTTGTTGTGGAACATTGGAGATTCGAGAATTTTATTCCATGTTGAAACCAATTCATCATTTACTCCATAGCCTGAAGGTCTGCTTCTCTCAGAGGTTTGACTCCTATATTCATGTGGAGAGGATGGTAATGAAATTGCCTTCTGAGAATCTAACTGGTTCCTTTCAATGCCATATAAAGCAGATCTTCCACCAGATATCAAACCACGAGCATCAAGATCAAAACCTGCCACCTGAAACATGGCAGAAAGTGATTTCGTGTCACCATGGATTGTATTGCTGCAGTTCAAAGACTTGCCTAGGTCCCACGAACTGCCAACTAACTACATCAATTTCTTGTAAACAATATTCATACACAACTAATAATAAAACAAAATCAAGTAAATGAGTCAAACTCTTGGGAGTGCTATAAAACTAGGCTAGCTAAGGTAGATTAACTGCACAACTACCATAGCTGGAAAGTTACTAAACCTATATAGCGTTTGAAAATTAGAATTATCTATGTTGCAGGACTTAAAACTTCTTCTTTAGCACAATTAATCAGACATATTGGAACATCTTTTAGCATAAAATCATTTCTTCTTTGAAAGAAAATGAAAAGAAAGTTGCAAGAACTGAAAGTCAGATAATGAGAGTCAACAATACTGGACTCGAAATTGTTCCATACTATGCTTCTCATAGACGAAAATAGCAGAACCATGTACACTCAACCACATTTCATATAGTTTATGAAAAAGTTCATTTGTTCCTGGTATTTAATATTCTGAAAAACAGTAACACGTCAAAGTGAAGAAGTAAAATGCTAAATTATTTGGATGACAATGTGCTTAAAAAATTACCAAAAGATACATTAATCTAGTATCATTGTGCATAAAATCTGATAGTGGATAAACCACATGCTTACAGAAGCAGTAACTAGTCAGAAGACCAGAGCTATATTAATAACAAGTCAACATAGAATACATTTCTGTACAAGGGCAACCATCGTTGACAGTTCTTCTGAGAAATTATGACGGACATAATTTTATAACAGTTATAGTTTATTTCACTGATATTTCTTTTTCTCAATTGAAGTCTTCTAGAGTAGTATTCCTGGAAAAAAGAAAAAACATTTAACACAAGATGTAAAACAATCATGCTCCATCACAACCGAAGAGATGTATATTTTCATATCAGAGTATGCAAATTGACTACAGAAACAAAGCAAAAAACTATTTTAACATATAAAGACACATTTAAGAACCATGCTGCACGCTAAAGAGAGAAAGAAGTTGATTGTATTTATGCTTCAGAATCAAGAAAAGGAAAAGAAATCTACATTCTTTTGGTGATCAGATCTGCCCTCCTTTTCGTCAGAAGTATTTGCATAGGACCCATCCTCTCCACGTTCCCTTGGAACACGATTTTGCTTCAAACTTTCATTCATTGCACGGACAGCCCTGAAAGGTTCATCAAATACTAAAGTGCTGTCCAAGCATAAGAACTCAACATATAATTAAAAAAAGAAGGGATCATGTCTCTGAAAACAATTTCTGATAAGGAACATTAGAAAAACTTAAGCATGACCTCAAATCACATGCACAAACATGATCAAGTTTGTTCAAGAAGTAGATTCTACGAATGTTCAATAACAAATAACAGCAATTGGAGAGCCCTTCTTCAAATACTACTTAACTTACCCCTAAATGCTTAGTATTGGTTTAGTTGACAAATGTTAAGAACCTTATTTCTACTTAGTTTGAACCCTCAAGGATATTCCTTGGCTTTCCTTTATTTGAATACTTCAGGTATCCTATTACGGAACAATGGTCTTAGTTAGTATTGCTCTACTTTTAAAAAATGGCCTAAAACCTAGTTACTAACAAGTCATTCTATTCTCTCCTTTTCCTTCTCTGCATTATATCAGAGCCAAAAAAATAAAAATAAAAACTAGAAGTAAAAGAAGTACAAGAGGGAGTGTGTAATAGTACTGTTCATCCCACTATTCATTTTTCTATAATTGAACATGCCTTCATTGACTAAGATACTTTAAATGTCAAAATCACAAGATAAGATGGATGCATGACATTTTGAGATTTGGATGCTAGATTATGATATAAAAATAAAGAAATATAATAATCGACAAATTCACAGCACCTATCGGATGAAAAGATTATATAAATCAGTGCTTAAAAGTTCAAGATAAACAAATAACAACCTTACTATATCATCACCAATCTCTGGTGTCATGCTTATACTCCTCCTTCTTATTCTACGAGCTTCTGATGTTGATGAACCCTCTGATCTGTAACTAAAAAGAGAAATTCCATATTAGGCTGCTCCAAGCAGAGATACATACTAGTATGCACATGTCAGTAAACATAGCCAACACCAAATGTCAACACTATGGCAAGAAATCTGATATTGAACCCGTAAATCTCTTATCATCAACCTTTCCTTTCTATGGCACTATTCTTACCTTTTGTCCATCATCCAACAACATCAAAAAAAGAAAAAATAAACTAGGGAACAAACTAAAAGACCATGTGCAAAGTGTTTATTGGGTTAACAATATGTACATGTATTGTGTAGGGTCGCATTTATAATTGTAAAACACCGTGTTCAGCCTTTTGTATACTTGAAAAAGTTTGGATATAATAATATCAATAGTGGTAAACAGGTGCTTAACCCCAGTTCAACGCTAGTGATATATCATATAAAATTATTATGAAGTATGCAAACGGACTAAAATATCATTTTATACTCTCAATGCTCCCCCTTAAGCAGATGTATATATACTATCAATACCCAGTTAGTACAAAATTATGAAATTCTCAACCCCTTAAGGACTTAGTAAAGAGATCAGCTAACTGGTCTACTGAGACTACAGAATCTCTGATTAACTCTTTAGAAACTATTCTTTCTTCAATAAATTGACAATCCACCTCTAAATGCTTTGTCATTTGGTGATAATCTGAATTTGAAGCAATATGCAGTGCTGCTTGGTTGTCACAAACTAGTTTCATAGGTTTCAGTAATGCTGGTCTTGATGGATAAATTCAATTTCTTCAGAAAGATGATGAAACCATAGCAGTTCCATATACTCAGTTTCTGCACTAGGCTTACTATATTTTCTGCTTACTGTCCCATGACACCGTAGTTCCCCTTATAAATCCATCATAACATGGAATGTCTATCAAATTATTAACCCATATAATCTGCAACTACATATCCCAATATATCAAAGTGCCTATTATTAACATATAAAAGACCATGTCTGGCAGCCTATTTAATGTACCAAATATTATGAAGAGTTAGCTCCTATTACTCAACACAGGGATCAGTCATGAATTGACTCACCACACTCGTTGATATTAGTGACTTGAAAACCCAAATTTGCTAACTAGTCACTGAGAAGCATTTCATGTAAATTTGGAAAAATGGAGTTTAAAAAATTTTGTATGTAGTATATGCAAGGAGACAAGGTCAAAGACTTCCGTTCTTCTGTCCTTGACATTTTACCAGTGAAAATGGATATAGCATACTGCTCATATCTTCTACATATGACTAGAATTTTGGTCACAAGGCCTCCTAGACAAACAGTTTCACTTTGGACTTGCTCAAAGCTATCTACAGTTTGCCTTGTAGCTCGAGAGGGAAAAGAACAGATTTTCCGAAAACTCACTGAAAATAGGTAACGAGGCCAAGGAAAGTGAGCTGCCGACAAAAAATTGTAAGACTCAAAACTCCTGCTCAAATACCATATAAAGGTGCGTCAAAAGATGTTTAGTCCTTATTCACCACTAGTGATGTTATTATATGCAACTATTATAAAGTATAAAAATGGACATCCTTTTAAACTCCCAACAATATTTTTCACTAACTTCTCATATATAAAAAAACATCTGTAGTGGATAGAAATTAACTATTCAAACTATTTCACATACCAATATCATTCTTGGTAATTAAGTTTTTTGGAAGGTGCGAGGAAATAAACCAAGGAATGATAGAACTTCGAGACACGAGAACTGATGGATGCAAAGTAAATAAATCATATTCCCTATTTATCTAGGTTCACCAAGAGATTTGGAATTTTCTTTGATTTTTAGCTAGGATTAGGGATAGAAAGATTAAGGCTCCAGACAACTACTATATCAAATCTTCCATGGGAAGAGTTGGGGGCAGTCTGGATCGTTTGAATTCTCTGATTAACATTGATCAATAGTACCGCAGGAGGACATTCTAATGCAAAATCCTTTCATTGGATACCATTGTGGGGTAAATAGGAGGTTGCAAGGAATTTTCATTGAAAACCTATTTCTCAAGTTGCACCTTCCAAGAACTTTTTGTTTTTCATTTTCAAAGGAGAAAATGTATGCCTTAAGCATATGAACAAATCACTGAAGCTGAACTAATGCGTCATCTGTTTTCATAGCTTTTGGTCTAGATAATGGTGGAAGCATCATCTGCTGAGTGTTAGCAAGTGTTAGATTGTAAACAAAAGCTGAATAGGATGTATATACTACCTCATGCAAAGAGAATAATACAACTTGTGAAGGTGTAAGTTTTTGGTTATTTTAGATAGGCACAAGAAACCTAATGAGCAAGGGGCATTACCTGCCTCTGATTGATAGAAGAAAGGATCAATGAGAAGTTCATGATTTAGCCAAAAAGAAGGCAAGTAAAACAAAAAATAATTGCCCAGGAAATTTAGTTGAAATATTTAAAATCACATATAATTTTCAGAACTTCCTAGTTCGTCTTACATGTTGCTAGGAAAATACTGATTTCCAGAAAATACACTAGTGAACCAACAAAAATAGAGTAAACATGAATTGAAAAATGAGGAATATCAATTGGATAAAGAAATGATTCAAAATTCTATCATGCATACTTGAATCTAAAATGCATAAAAATTTAGAAACAGGGGTCCGAACCTCGATGTGGCAACATCATCAGCATAACCTCTGATTGAGTGTCTGTCACCACTTAACATTGACCTCCCACGTACCCGAAGTGAAGGATGCTCGGGGCTGAAAAATCAAGTTTGATGAGAACTACAGTTAAATTTATGAAGAAAGAACATAAGCTTTTAACGAACATCCAATGGAAAGAGCACCAAACAAAGACCCAAAAATTACTGTCAAAAGCATCAACTGCGTGTTAAGAGAAAATTATTGTGTGATATATCTGTGGGTTACTCCCAGAATTATGGCCCAAAAAGAAACTAAAAAGAAGTATGATAATGAAAAGACTAACTAGGAACCAAACATCTATATTAATTATAGGACCTGAAGATTATTTAAACATAAACATCTCTAAACGTATCAATAACAGAAAATACAATGGAACTTATAGAGAATAGGATTCGCTTGTATGTTCAAGAAAGTCTGTTATTTCTTTAATAATCATGTTTAGGTTTATTTTCTTTAACTGTCCTCAACACAGAATCATGTGAGGTTTTCCAGAATTCCTGAATTTCAATTCTGGGAAGAGTGATGTTTTCTATCTAAGAGTAATTTTTAGATTTAGGAGCGATTCCAAAAGTATTAGAAGTGATTTCTAGTAACCTTTGACATTGACAGTTTTTGTGTTAAAACCCTAAAAGTGATCCCTAACTTTTGTAAGAAACTCTACAAGAAATTCCTAGGCCTACCCTTTTGATTTGAAGTCCTTATTTCTAAATCTCAGCTCTCAAATCTAATCTAACTTCCAGCAAATATAGAGCATACTTAACGTCAAAGAGGCCTAAACTTGTAACATTATACGTGTTATTATGAAATAGTATATTCATCAGCTATCCTACATCTGTCAATAACGTTCAACCAATATTTCAAGTTATGGAGCAGTCCAACAGAAACGTATGGAACCAAACTGCTTGAGCAAAGAGGCCCGGGTACAATTTTAAATTTGAACTGATCATTATACATACTATGCAAGGAAAAGTAAGAAGGAGGCCCAAATAAGCTGGCCCGGGGGAAGATATATACCTAAAGTTTTATCCAATATCAACCTTAAGTAACAGATTTAAGTGGCATTCATTCTAACAAATATCTCAACAGGGGGAGGCTAAAAGGAAAACATTTTTCATGTAAGCTCAATACAGTACAGGCTTTGTTGGACCAAAATTTATGGGACACAGCCTGAACAAATTCTATCTCTTGTAGGCAGGTTCACAACGAAAGCCGATAATATCCAAGTATAAACAAAGAAAACCAGGTTCAGCGATCCAAGAGTGCAAATCCCAATCTGTCAGGTTAACCATATCCATCTGTGAATTGTTCTACCATTTAAGTTTGCAATTGAAAATTTGACATTCTCAGTAGCACAATTTAGAATTTAGAAAGAACTTCCAAAAGATTGCAAGAAGCTCAAATCATTTATGTTCTTAGTTCCAGTCTCTTTAAAGGGCAGAATAAACTACCGAAAAGTTCAAAGACTTGTAGAATACATAAAAGTTGTTGCCATGCAGACTAGCCTAGGAACTAAGTTTGTACCTAGCAACAAGGAACCTAGGGACAATTGACTACTCACAGACAGCCATAACCATACATATAGCTGCTAAAACCCTTTGTATATCTAGCAGGCATGCAAAAAACCTGTATGCGTCGAGGGAATTTCTCTCCTCTGAGTTATACTTTTTAGTTATAGGAGTATCAGAACAAAAAGTTCTCACTAAACATAGTGAAGAAAAGGGTAATAACTTCAGCCTCTAAGCAACTAATTCTTTTCAAGTAGCAGTTTATTGTAACCAAAAAATCCATCACAAGAACCAACACAATTGCTTTTGAATATAAATTTCACATCTTTGGTCCATGTTCCACATGTTGATCAAGAAAGCAAGTCATCTCTTTTGGGCCTCATTCTACCTTACTATCATTGTCACTTAGTTAAACCTTTAACCATATTACAGACATAAAAGCTTTTCAGTGAGTTTTGGCCAAGCTAAAGGGCATCAACATTTGAAGCATCTACAGGTCCTAATGTATTCAGATTCTATGAAGTTCTTACGCAGATCAATAATCTGATTAGTCTTGAATAAACAAGATTTTACACAGCATGTATAGAGCTTTCCTCACAATTTGCTACCAACGTATTGCAGATTAACCATCTCAATAAGTTCCAAATAACTACATGCTCCCTCTTTCAGGTATATACCTTCTTTAATGATGTGAATGAACACATGCAGAGATCATATTCAAGTAACTATATGTGAAGCAGTCCATTCCCAGATCTATAATTGATGATATACCATATGACCCAATATGCGCTCATGACTTCTAAATCTTCTAATAAGCATAATCCAGAGAATTTATGCCAAAGGAGAGTATGAAGCCCCCAGAAGAAACTATTTTTTACCCTACAAAAAACTCCTAAAGTTTCACCTATATTGAAAGTCATACACAATGTTGATTGACAAAAAAGATTTGTAGAAAACCTTGAACTAGCAGTCCGCTGTTCAGCAATGACCTTTTTTCTGCTACGCCGCCAAAAAGTTGTTGCTATATTTGGTTCACTATGAGACAAACTGAGGAAAAACAAAAGTTGAAAATAATAGGATTCAATCAAAACATTTAGGAGCTATTACACTTCAAGTCAAACAGATAAGTATTAAGAACTATGCAGAAGCCTAAGTGCAAGATAGAATAGATGAAAATTTTACTTCAATTTCCTGTCAATGGAGGTAGCTGATCGCAACATTGCATTTCTCAATGAAGGACCCATAACATTGGAAGAAGCTTCTATTTTCCTATGGAACTGAAAGTTGTCATCCCTCTCAACACTGTAAATAAGAAACAAGACAGCAAACAACTTATAAATTTTCTAAAACATTCACACTTTACCGTGAAAGTGAAACAGGCAGCAAAGTGGAGTCAAGGCAATGTCCTAAACCTGTCAGTATCAACTCTCTCAGAAAAACCATAAAGAGGACTGTTTGGTTCCAGGGGTGAATCACATGAATCATTTTCCGCAGAGTCGCTCTCCCCTGCTGCAGAAATATGAGTCATGAACATTGCCCTGGTTGACCGGGGTATCAATTGACCAGGAAACCTCATCAGATCAACCAGTAGTTCAACAGAATTCAATACAACTATCACAGACATATGCTTATAAGAGTCCGTGCACTCAACTGCCCTGTCATTTGGTAAACCCTGGAAAAGAGCATAGTAAAAGGAAATTAAGAGAGAGAGAAAGTAGAACCAAAAGAAAAGGTCAATTCAATAGAAGGGCCGGGAGCTTACCACCATGAGCCTACTCTCAAGGCCTACAGTATCTGCCAAAACTTTAAACAAGATTGCCCGGGGACGGCATGAGCCATGCCTTATTTGCCCCAACAACTGAACACCCTGATTTTCAACCACCTGGGAGATTTCTTCAACTGCGGATTTTGCTGGACTGTCAACTGTTGGCCTCTTATAAAAATCAGAAACCTATTCACCAATGAAAGGAAATAAAATAAGTAGTTTTTAAATGAAAAAAGTTGAATAGTTGCCTACAATGTTAAGGAAAATACATTTACTATAATTTGAATTCTGAATTGGCCAAGAAATTCTGAATTATTTCCACCAGGGTTTACATCACAATTGTATCGTTACTCAACAAGTGCAACAGTGAATACATAAAGATTAATCTCCTCAACCTAAAACAAGAATTTGAACTCTGTGTAAAGTTCAAGAAGAATGGTTGTCCTTCTTCATTGCTTTCACTACCAAATGCAGTTGACATTGATCACCAGCATAGCTATGCTGTGCCAGCTGTTTGCTGCCTTAGTTTCATCACCTAATTACCTTATCCAAGTGTCAAACACACCATCATGACAAGAATTTTGGACCATCACCACCACAAGAATAATAACTGACCATATACAAAGCTGACAAATTGCCAAAAATTCTAATTTCAGTCGGAATCCAAAGAATCCAAATAACAAAAGAGAAACTGCATTCTCTTAAAAGCCAACCCCAAATTTTTCTCTTTGTTATTCGGAACTATACTTTTCCCGAACATTTCTTCTCCATTTTTTGTGTTAATTTCAACTTTACTATAATTTCTTCTCTTTCACCGTGCATCTCTACACATGATTAAATGGTTGAAATAAAGAACATGTGTTGTTTCTGAGACATTAAAAATAAATCTCAGCATGTCCAAAATCAAACAAATAAATGGACTTAGACATCTACCCCAATCCTTAAAAAGAGATGTTGATGGTAGGAAAGCCCAGTAACACATAACAGTGAATCCATGTGTATGTGATATTTCTAACAGGATATCTTTGGAATCCAATAAGGTCATGGAAATGTTCTCACCAGTCCAGCAATCTTCTTTATCATAGCAGCTGGATTTGAGTTCAATCCCTTCACCAGTGCTAAAACCAATTGCTTTAACATAGATAGCTTCTTATCTTTTTTTGTATCAACAAGAATAGTCTCAATCTTGAAACCCTCTGCCTCCAAAGCATTAAGGTCATCAAAAGTTGGAAGAGTATCGAAAAGTTCCTTGAGCTTTTTATCCTGCTCACAGAATGCAATCAAATTAACTCATGAATAAAATGCATGTATGGTTTAAGCAATAACCAGTCTAAATGCACAACATTCATGATCCTCACCTAAACTCTCATATAAAAAAATCCCAATATTTAAATAAACATAAAAGCACATAAAACACAATTACTTGACATAAGGTGAAAACTTGGCAAACAAGAAACCTAAATGCTGTATCAGAGGAACTGTCAAACACATGTAAGAGCACAGCACTAGAAGCAGAAAAGAAAATAATCTATCCTTGGACAAGGGCATTGGCCGCAGAAACTACAGCAGCTCCAATTTAATCACATTCCTTTCTTCCCATTCCTATCGCCTGCACTAATGCCCAATTATTTGTACTTCACACATAAAGCATTCATAAAGATTCATGAAGAAATAGAACAAACCAACAATTACCAAAGATGCAGTGAAAAGAAGATTGCCAATGCCAAAGTCTAACAGTAAAGCAGTAAAAGAAACCAAAATAATTGTTCGTTGCTATCCAGTATTCACAAACTCTAAACTGATAACCCCTCAGAAGTTCGTGTTACACCACAGATTACACCAAAAATCAATCAATTGAAAGTTAGGGATAGTAATATTTCATGGTAATAAATGGATCACAGTTCTCACCGGGATGACAGAGTAGAAACCATTTGGTATTCTTTCAGAAAGTATCCCAGTGTTCCAGAGAATTTGTGAAGCAGTCTGTGAAGGTAATCCATCTTCTTCAGAACTTCTTGGTGATTCTCTATTACTCAAACTATCATCTTGAGAAAGCAACGAAGCAGACTCAAATTTCTCTATGAAATCTGAACCCCACCATGCACTATTAGGAAGCCCTTGCTCTGTTGACCCAGTGTCATCTCGTGTATCCTCCATGTCCTTAAATTATTGGGATGTAAAACCATTTCGACTCCAAATCCTTACCCCATGAAAGACTTCTTTAACTCAGGAAAGGTTCCTAGACATCTAAACATGTTGTTGCAACTCTCTTCCCTTCCAATTCTCTTAAGCTGGAGGCCATACGAACTGCATGCTAAAACCCTGCTTAAAATTAGAACCATCACTAGAAAAAAGTTATCCATAACAAACAACTTAAAATAAAGAAAATAGTAATTCACTACAACAAAATTACTAAAATACAAAATATTAGGTCCCTTGGGAAGTGGAAACAATCAAGGGTTTCCATCAACTACAAGAAATTAGAAAAAAATGAGTTATGTGAAATAACTACTACACAAATTGCAAATTTCAAAAGGAGAAGTGTTTAATTCTCTCCACCAAAGTCAGATGTCAGAGAAGTGCATTTCGGGTTCCAAGATCAAGTATTTCAGATATGTCACGTTGACTAGTATCTTAAACAAAAGAACCCCTAAAACTGAGCTGTGAAAACTCAACTCAATGCAATCAGACGAAAAATTGACGTGGGAGACTTAACAACAGATTGCCAAGAAACGTTACTCGCTTGCTTTCCACTGAAGTTCTAATTACGAGAATGTCCTTCCCGATAATATGGAAACCCATATGGTAAAGTTCAGAACAGTAACGGCTTGACCGAAAAGAAGGTTATGAACATTGGAGGATGCACGGATGAGAATGTATTAAATAGGTCATTCAAAAGGTACTGATTACATAATGGGATCAATGATCTAAAATGTTAAAAATCCTTTTTGCATACACAAGCTAATGATGAAAATGCATTAAAAATCTAAAGCATATAGATCGTGCCAGAACAATGACATAAAATAGTTCAACATTATTACTATGTGTATACTGGAACGAGTAAACGGCCAGCCCAATCACAATCACAGGTAGGGAAGACGCGGCAACTGTAGCAAAAAGTTGCCTACCGAAAGAACCCAAAGAAAAAGAGAAAGAAAACAATTATCTGATGTAAGTCAAACTTAGGTTTAACCAGAGAAAAGGTGAGAAATTGCACCACTCTGCATCTAAACTCATTTAAAATCAATCAATAAACAAGGGAAGAGGTCAAGCATCAGTTGAAAAGTCGGCAAATGTAACAATCCGGAATCAAAATCGGAAACCAAATCAAACCCAATTCCCTAAAGAATCGATCATGTAAGAGAACAGGCAGAAGGAGCTTAGATTCAAAAGGAAAGGACGCAAGCAACAGACAAGAAGAGAAGGGAGAAACAAGAACAGAAGAGAAAGTAATAAGTGAGCTACCACAAGCAGATCCAATCCAAGCATCTAAATCTATTGGTCGTGGAACTCCGTTGGCTCAAATGGTGCCAATGCCCTTCCTCCACCTTCTTCTTCTCTACCACCTTGAGATAATACCATTTGAATCTTAAGTAACCCTTTCCTTATTAAACCATTATAACTCATCTCTACATCAAGTACAACTCTCTCTCGCTCTCTTTTTTTCTTTTTCTTTTTCTTTTTCTTCTCCACCAAAGTCACTTAAATTCCTTATATTCTTATTAATGTGTATGTATATGTTGTTTTTTTCAAATCTAGAGAATGGTTCACCCTAGGCCTAGTGTGTCTGTGCGTGTGAAAAAAAGAGAGTAGTAATAAGAAATAATAAGGGAGAGTCACGTGCATGGAGAGATATATGTAAATAGAAATACGGTAAAAACAGAGAGGAGTAATAAGAAATAATAAGGGGGAGTCACGTGCATGGAGAGATCTGGGGACCTCTCTCCGACAGCCAGCTGGCGACTGGGGTTGGCTCACCAACATCCACTCTTTTTTACGCGTATTAACTTAAATCATAATTCATTTTCAATGACCCCTCCGCGTCCGCACCGCACTGCGTTATTTCCCAAGAGTTATTTTTAGTCAAAATTTATTTTAATACTTACATTACAAGAAGGCTGGCATTTTGTGTTGTTGTGGTTCAAACAAAGTCGGCATTTGCCGACGACGGCAAACAACCACACCGCCTGCCCTAACGACTCGCTTCTTCACCCATCCTTGTGCTTAATGCTTCTTTCGTCAAAGTCCCTGCATGTTCGGTCCGCTTAATAGTGATCCGAGGAAGAACATTCACTGTCAGTTTCCGCTCCCAACTATTTGTCAATCATCAGTCTACAAAAACGGACGCTATGATTGCCTTGGATCAACTCTACAGTGTTAACATTTCTTCTTTCAAATAATACTGTATGAAAAGAGGCTTGAGAATTACGACACTCATGTTACAAATTAAGCTCAAGTCAAAAAGTTGAAATTTGTGTTCATTATACTTAGAGTGAATGGGATGGATGACCACGCAATCCATCCCTATCGTCCATTTAATCTAGCGGCTTATATTTTCTGCTTCTTTCTGTTTATTGAATATTGTCTCTTCGCGCGATATACACGCAATCTTCTGACCCAATCTTCAATCTTTTGACGCAATCTTCTGATGCAATATTTTGTGAGACGACCGCGCACGCGGCCGCGCAATGCATTCCCTTGTGACTGCTTATATGTGTACATATTTGTTCATTCATGTTGTGTCCTTTCTCTCTCTTTGTTTTCCCTATACGCCCTTGCCTTCCCCTTCTTTCTCCAGCTATTGTTGTGCAAAGAGTATCAGCAGAAACCTCTGTTAGTATGGTTGTCGTAGCTGTTGTTGCTGTCGAAAGAGTATCAGTCGTTTCCTCTGTTAGTGAACAACATTGGACGTCCAGTTGGTGAATACGGATACTCTTTCGCAGGAACAACAACTGCGACAACCACGACAACTGTCACAGAGATAAGAGAAGATGAGAAAAGCGTAAAGAAGATTTACAAGTAACAGTTTC
>JANJEY010000009.1:1420548-1434688 GCA_024703695.1 Erythroxylum cataractarum
GCCAGCTGATTGACAAGGCATGGGAGAGCTTTCATGATGTAAAATTGAAAGACCGAAGTTTAATATGGTGTGGCACTTGTGAGAATGTCAAGTTATCAAATTATTGGATTATTATTTTCTTCAAGCTTAAATTTTGATGAATTATGGTAGGAACTCTGATTTGATCGAGACAATTGAGTTGGAAAACCTTTTGATAAATGCATGTATCACTATGCATTCTGCCGAAGCCCGTAAAGAAAGCAGAGGAGCACATGCTCGTGAAGACTTCACGGTTTGTATTAGTTCTGCTATCAGTTGATTGTTCTGTTTTATTGACTGTTTTCATCATATTTACGAAATAAGATGGTTAATTATCGCAGAAAAGAGATGACGAGAACTGGATGAAACACACATTAGGGTAAGTGCTTTTGGGATGAAATATTAGTGATACCTAGTTGATTCTTGTGGGTGTTCCCTAAAGTGTTATGTGTTGTGTTTGTTGTTAGCCAATTGGTAAATTTTGGATTCAGTATTTTGACTTGCATTTTGCAGATACTGGGAGAACGAGAAAGTTCGTCTTGATTACAGGCCAGTTCACATGAACACCTTAGATGATGAGATTGAAACATTCCCACCTAAGGCCCGTGTCTATTAATGCCCTTAAATTTTAAGTATTGGCATTTGCAGATTATCTGATAATAAGAAACAAGCGGATGCAATAAATTGGTTGTATGCAGTGCAATGCAAGGCATTTTGACGATCTTGTAGCATCGGGAAATGTTAATATTCCAAGATTCTACAGTTAAACTGTGGATTTTGTATTTATATATAACCATTTGTTGTTTGCTTTCGTGGTCGTGGCCGTTCTCTTGTCTGTGTCAGGCAGCAATACCATTAGTATGATACTATATGATTCACTGGTTGAGGGTAGCAATCGTCCTTCCCAAAAAACTCGATAATTTAACAGCAACACATTGTCCCATAATCGAGCTCGTAAGTCGAAACTTCGCGTGTTCCTTGATAACTTCAAAAATAAAAGTCAATTCTTATAATTTTATTAATTACGAAAAAAAGAAGAAAGGAAAATCAAAAAATATAATTTAAAAGTTCAATTAAGGATTTCTTTTACTGAATTTAAAAATCAAAACAAGTAGTTACTACAGAGTCCAACTACGCCCCCCTTTGATTATCTGCCCACTTTTTTGTACGTTGGGCTCTGGATGCTAGAAATAGTGACATGAAGACGATTCCTGTAGCTCGGTGCGCTTTTGAACACTCACTGACCATTAAGTAAGGTCTTCGCCTATTTACGTTGAAAATGGAGTTAGTAATACTTATACAGCGGGACTGAAGCTATGATTTCTTGAGTCTAAAGCTAAAAAGATGAAAACGTATATAAACATCACTTTCATGGGAAGAAAAAGAAGCCAATCACCCACACCAACTGCATTAGTGTATTGTCTAGTGCTTAGGATTATTGTCTGTGATGATTAGTGGACTGTGTCTGTTGTTTGCTAACAACTACGGACTCCTCAGAAAAAGCGACGAGTAGGTTACTCGATTAGTCAAACTGACCGCCTCCCACCAAATTCTAACGTCTATCTTAACACCCTCTGAAGTCCAAGATTGGGCACATATGGAAAAGCAACCAACTTTTGATCCAACAGTTCCACAAAAACAGTGCTTCCATTATGTTATTATAACAATATCTATTTTGAATTCAAACATCACCTCATTACAAGCTCGACAGGAAATCAACCGTTGCCTTCCTTGAAGAGCTTAGTAATAAGATTACTTGTATATTTGATGGCATCATAATTGTCACGTATCTGCCTTTTTTTTTTAAGTGAGAACTTGCAATTATTATCTCTTAAATATATCACTATTAAATTTTTAATGTACACAATTGTAGAAATAGATAATGAAAAAAAAATGTAGCAATACTCTCTGCTTTTTTGTGTACATATAATGTGATATACATCCATTTATTTATACACTCTAAATGTTTCTAACTAAAGTAACAAATCAACAAAATAATTCACAGTATTAATGTACATGATTTTAGAAGAAAATAAAGAATAATTACAGTGAATAGTTGACTGAATGAAGATTACGTGAATATATGTTAATATAAGTTACTAACAATTATTTATAAATTACTCAATAATTAGACAAACAATTGATTCAAAGCCATACCATGCGTTTAATCCAAGACAACCAAATTAAAAAAACCAATACTTCAAATGTTGGAGATTCGATGATGAGTCTACCATTTAAGCCATCTTAAAAGACATTGCAATAAGATTAAAGATGTATGGTCTATCAAAGTTGATACTATCATACAGTCAGTCTCTTGCACTGAGTTAATGATTGCTTCAGACTCGTTATCAAGAAAAACAAAAAGAATAAAAAACGCTTCAGGCTCAGAAAAATTAAAGCTTAAATAGAAATTCTGAATTTTTCTTTGCAATTTCTGATTTCATTTTCCTACAAGAGCTAGTAAAATATCCATATACTGTTTTCCAGTACAAAGTGCCTGATATTTTGCTGTTGCGTTAAATCCCTCTTTCGCAGAGAAGTTTCAGGTGCTTCTTGAGTTCCTGAATCCTACTCAGCAAGGGACTTATGATATAGACTAGAATGGTTTTGGGGGTATTTGGCAAACAATTTTTTAGCTGTTTTTTAATTTATTAACTAAAAGTTAACTTTTTGATCATCTTAAAAAACTATTGATGTGTTTAGTAAATGATTTACTGGTGCTTATTTAATCCTAATAAGTTGATTTCTAAAAACTTCATAAGAGGAGCTTTTGGAGTTAGCTGTTTGTTTAATGACAATATTGCCCTCGACTTTACTCTCTACTTTTGCTCTATGTGTTTTCAAAGTTAGTTTTTTTTAATCGTACAATTATGTCATGAAGTTTGGAAGAATATAATAAAGAGGTTAATTAAACTATTTTATTTTTTTTAATTTTATAATATTAGTTTACATTTAAAAATACCTTAATATTAAGTTTTTGAACATAAAAAATCACATCAAATTAATATTTTTAATATATAACTACTATATATCATATTTGTGTTATACTATAATTATAGATATTTTTAACTTATTAAATAATAAAATTCATACATATTATATGAAAAGAACTAATATGATGTTACTCACTACATCATTCATATTAATAGAGAATTTAACGTTGGATTATTGTTATTATTATTATTATTATTATTATTATTATTATTATTATGTTGTTGTTGTTGTTGTTTTTTTTTTTTATATTAAAGTTATAAACTTAATTTTTGTAAAATTAAATATCTAAATCTAAATTCTTATAAGAATATTCAATAATATACTAAGAAATATAATATTCATGCCCTTATAATTTTTTTAAAATTATATCTTCTTAAGTCTTTTTACACATTAACAGTTAATGCTAAACAACTAATTTTACTAAACATCTTCAATAAACAGCTGATGTTATCTTCTGGTCAAATCAGCTGATATGATTAGCTATCAGCTAACTGCTGGTAGAATCTGTTGTTTGCCAAATATGACCTTTATTTAGCTCTTATTTTATTCAACTTAACATTTTTGTTCAAATGATGTCCTTCTAGGTCTATTGAAGAATAATGATTGGAGGAATTCGTTTTCATCAGGTTGTCAAAGTTTTGCTAGGGTTTTGGCTATGAAAGGTCATGTCGTTGTTATAAAAATATGATATGAGGTTTCTATAGCCCATATTAAACTTGGTTTATGGTTTTTCTTTGTTTAATAGTTTATTAAATCTTGACTATTAATTTAGTACTTGATAGACGTACAAGATTTAATGTCAACAAAAAAGTGCATATAAACTAATCCTCTTTCTACCCCTAATAAAGTATGGACAAAACAAACGAAGGTATTTACGTATTGAGTTATCTATCAAGTTATCTGATACAGAAAGAGGGTTAAGAGAGAAACTAGACTGTGATCGTTGAAAATTCTCTCTCTACAACATAACGAATTCCTCTCAAGGTAAATAATTTGTTCTCTTCATCTATGTAGTTATTATTATATTCAAGATCTGAATAGGCATGAATGATTTACGTATGATTTATGTTTTTAATGTCTAATTATTAAGAATAAAAAAACTTACATTTGGTGTCAGAGCCACGAATTTTGAATAGGTAATAATCCTTAGATTATTGATTCGATGATTGTTCCATGTTTATGAAAAAAATTTATGATTTTCATTTTTACATTAACGTTTCTTTATATACCGCTATCCCCGATTAGGAGAAGTTTTATGAAATAATTGTTCAAGTGTGAGTTCTCACCGGTGGAGCAGCCATGTGGAAGATTCACTATTATATGTTATTGTTGTGAAAGCACAACAAAAACTTTGTTGATGTTGTTTCTCATCAAGGTTTCAATTAGTTTTTGATTTCTAAAGCCTTTAAAGTAAATCAATGTTCCCATCTTATAGAGAGTGATGTAGGAGTTACAAAAGGTTAGTAATAATGAAAGTGGGGCCCACACACTTGCCACATTGTTTTTGCTTTTTCTGGGGAACAACTCGTCTATTCCATTTATTCTATTCTCACTCTAACAAAGTGGAACAGAATAGGGGGAACAGAAAATCTATCCCCTTTTTCTATGGTTGTTTTTTAATCTTTGCCTTAAGAAAATCTCTTCTATTTTAGTTGTCCCTACAATTGTTGTCGCCGACCATCATCCTCTTGAATTTTCTTTGTTTCAAATTTTTTATTTGAATAACCATTAATTTTAAGATTTTGATCATGCCTCAGTATTAGATGTATTATTTTATAGATATAGCAGTATGGTTAAAATTAATTTGTTAGTCACTAAAGTGGCTAAATTAATTTTGAATAAGTGGTTATATAATTTATGTATTTTATGAAATGCTATTATGAAAAAATTATTAGTTGATAGAAAATAAGGAATTTACCAAATGGTAAATCAATGTTATATAACTAATAAATAAAAAGAAGAAAATTGATATGCTCTTGTCACATATATACAGTTATCCAAAGATGTTGTATGTATTTGATGAAGTTTATTTAATTTTCTTATAAAGTTTAGATAGTGATAATGTGTATTGTTATGTTACCCAAAGGAAACCTACAATATATTTAATATATGTGCTTCTTATCTGAACCTGTTAATTAGTGAGCATTTATATGTTTGCAATTCTTAGCCTTCACCCTCAAGCTTCTTTTGTTACCTTGTTCACCGGTATGAATTTCTCTAAATGGAGTAAACAAGTTACTTTCCATTTAGATGTTTTGGATCTTAACTTGGTGCTATTAGAGGATAAGTTTGTTGACCTTAATGATACTAATATAAAGGCTAAAAAGGCACACCGTAAGGTGTGGGCAAGGTCTAATAGGTTATGTTTGAACTTTATGTGAATGAAAATTGCTAGCAATGTTAAGTCTACTCTTCTTAGCACTAAAAATCATAATGCTAAAAATTTTCTTAAGCTTGTGGAAGATAAGTTTCATTTTGTTGATAAGTCACTTCCAGGGACACTTATGGCTAAATTCACAACCATGAAGTTTGATGGGTCAAAGAGTATACAACAACATGTCCTTGATATGAATAATATCGTAGTAAGACTTAAGAAACTGGGTATGTTTATCATGAACTTACTTCCTATTGAAACTGAACCATTCCATATTAAGTTTAACATATTAAATGATAAATGGAATATTGATGAATTATCTAGTAAGTTTATTCAGAAGGAAGCGAGATTAAAGAAACAAGGAGTACATTCTATTAACCTAGGGGGTCAAAGAGATGGAAAGAAACTCAAACCAAAGGCTAAGAATTTTAAGAAGAAAGAACTTGCTAAAGTTCCACAGGTTGCTGATGGTGAAAGGAAGGAACAAAAGTTAGATAAATGTCACTTTTGTAAGAAAAAGGGACATTATTAAAAAGATTTCTTAAAACATAAGGCTGATATGCCAGTTCATGTTCCAGTCGACTGGCACATTCACCAGTCGACTGGCTCGTATACAGTAATCTATAGTAGTCGACTAGAACATGCACCGGTCGACTAGTTTGTGCACAGTAATCCATAGTAGTCGACTAGCACATGTACCAGTCGACTGGCATATGCACCGTATCATCCCACCTTTTCATGTTGTAAGTCGACTTGTATATGTGTAAGTCGACTTATGCTAGTGTGTAAGTCGACTTATGCTAGTGTGTAAGTCGACTTATGCATGTGTAAGTCGACTTATGCTACTGTGCACGTACAAGTCGACTTATACCATTGTGCAAGTCGACTTACGTGTCTACAGTACACGGACAAGTCGACTTGTGCATGTGTAAGTCGACTTATCCGAGCATACAAGTCGACTTATGCATGTATTAGTCGACTTGTCCATGTGGAATTGCTATCTAATCGGCTAATTTCTCAATCCGTGCAGTTCAAATTCTCAATACCAAGTGTAATACACTTTACCTTGATGTACCAATGAAACACTTTCATTGTTGCTTACCATATATAGTCAAACTATACATGAAATACTTGAAATCGATGAATACACTCTTATTCATTTAGATTTCCAAATAATTTGAGAATATCAAACTATCACCCTAAGTATCTCTAGGTAGTCTAAACTTTATCAAGATTACTTCGGCACTGGTCACAAAATTTGTGACGGCCAAAATAATCAAGACAACGAAATACACTAACGAGACGCTAATGTGACACATTTGACATCCGAAAAATATTTGGAAACCCAATTTCAAGAAATTCATTTTGGAAAGCATACAACATCAATATAACACATTTTTAATCACATTAAAAATGATCCAAGGCATTGGAATTGAGAAATACACAATTTTTCATTTCAAACAAAACAGCTCCAGCAATTTTCTCAAAACTGCCAAGCTTTGTCTTTTGCTTGAAAAACTCATTGAAACAATTTCAATAAATTATGAGAAAATTACAAAGGTTACAACATGTTCACAACATGCTCCATGAATTTTTTCAGGATTTATTTCAAACAAAAACTCATCCAACCCTTCTCAATGAGAGAATGATCATATAAGCAAAAAAGGGGGAATGAAATAATCTGCGAAAGGTAAAGTGGGTTAGAACACGAAACCATCATGGTGACTGAGGTGGCAATGTGTCAGAGGCGGAGAAAAAACGTGTTTGATGTCAAGCTGGCTTTCCTATCTTATAATTGATTCAAAGAGAGTAAGAGAATTAGTAGTGCAATACATTATGAATCATTAATATTTATTTATATAAATGAAACAACTTTAATTGCATAACAATTTAAATCTACCCTAAATATGCTAATTTATGGTCATTAGCTTGACCTTGTATCATTGGAAACTCACCCAAGATCAATTATGAGCGGTTTGCTTCCATCCTTTTCGTTCAACATCGTAGCCCATGAGTAAGCTATAAATTGCAAAATGATCAAAAGGACAATATTGATAAAGTTGCGAAAACTAATTAATTTCAGTAGTTTCTTTTTCACTAACAAGCTGCCAATAAATTAAGGAATAACAAAATTCCCTGAATCTTCTATTAAGTCTAGTAGTTTGTTTGGTAAAAGGGTGAGCTGCTCTTATTCTTCCTTAGTCACTCCCTTTTATTTTTCTTCTTTTGCTTCATGAACAAAGACTTTCATAGCTTCTTCAAACTTGATGCCTATTGTCATTTATTCTTCTTCCTTTTGTTCTTTTAAAGATTCGAACACATCAATTTGCCTGAATGGGTCACCCTTTTTGGATTCTTTAATACATTATTCATGTTGAATGTCACTTGGTCATTACTAATCCGAAGGATAATGTTCTCTTTATAGACATCTACTAAATTTTTTTCGATGTTAAAGCATGGTATACCAAGATCTGGTAGATAGTATGGGGAGCTTTTATCCTTTTCTTCATCCTCTTTCTTGATTTCTTAGTCTTTTATTAGGTGGGGTTCAATTTGATTTCTCCTTGGTTCTTTTAACTCTACCCCATTCCTAAGTGTGAAAGCCTAACATGATTTTATTAAATTTACTTTCATGTTGTGCAGACGGTTTTGCACACATTGCTTACAAAATTCCCTGGAAAGCTGGCCCATTCGAACCTCTAGGTTGTGAATAGAAGAGGCAAGATCTTCAACTACTTGCTCAAACTTCTCTTCTAATCTTTATATGTGTGTGTTTGTGTGTGTGTGAGAGAGAGAGAGAGAGAGAGTGTGGTTCAAGTACAAAGAAGTGGGAAACATAAGATGAAGAGTAACCAAGTTCGCTTGAACTGTGGGATTACAATGCCCGTACTTGGACTAGGCACTTACTCCTCTGAGAATGACAGTGACATCACATAACAAGTTGTTCATGCAACTTTGAATGTACGTTAATTTGTTTTCTCCTCTTTTTTCCATTTCTTGTTTCATAGAGGTTGTTAGATAATTTGACATCCATTGTTGCTCTTTAGGGGCATTGTAACTCTTTCCAGATTATATCTGGTACATTAGTTAACAAGCACCTACATGCAACATGTGATTGTTATTAGTTTGCAGTAACTTATAGGTTTTGTTCCCTGTTGTAGTAACTTGAGGGTTTCATTCTTAAAGCAAACATAATGCTTCTGCCTCAATTGGAGATCCATTAAGTGACACAACATCAAATACCCCAACTAGTCGTGTGAGTTTATAAATTTATAAAATCTAGAAAAGTTAGTATTACTTCTTATCATTATCATTATATTATTATAAAATTTTAGTACTAAATTTATAGTTTAATATTTTATAAACTAATTAATTGATTCTAGTTTTATTTATTTTGTATGAAACAAATCAATAGTGAACTTCAACTAGAAGAATAGCCAGGAAAATTTACTTTGAAGAGTTTTAGCTTAAATTAGTACGTAGTAGTTTGAGATAATTGTAATAAATATAATTGTCTTGAATATTAAATTTTCCTATTTCATATATTAGAAATTAGAATTTTATGTATTTTTTATTTTTATATATACTATTAATTTTTATTTGCTTGTGTGATAATATCTTGGCATTAAAAATTTGTATCATTTGTGACACTTCTATTTTATGGTCACCAAGGCAAAATTTTTGATTGATTAAGAAATTAAATTGTTATGTTTAATAATATTATTTGTAACAAACACGAACACATTAGTGATAAATTTATGATAACATATAGTCTTTATTTAGTGGCAACATTATTGTAACATATAACTTTCATACTTGTAACGAAATTTATTACACAATATAGCCATTGATGCAAATTTCTTTTACCACTAATGCAATTTCATTGTTGAATTGATAGTTTTATTTGTGAAAATAATAAACACATTAGTGACTATTTTATGAAAGAACAAATTTTCATTTTGTGACAAAATGATGTTAATACTTTTTTCTTAAAATATTCGTGATCAAGAAGTAATGAACACTAATAAAGAAAAACACAAGTGACAAATATTTTATCATTATTTTCAATTATTTTGGTGAGGATGATGCTGTCACAATAAAATGAAGTACTATTATGAATTTATTCGTCACTATTTTATATTGTTTTTGTCGACAAACTTGTTATAAATATATAAAGTTATTGTAACCATATAGTTTTGTCACATATTTCATAGTTTTTAGTGTCGGTGTTTTTGTCATAAAATTGTTAAATAATTGTAACTATTTTTCTAAATTAGTCACTATTTCATCAAGGACGGACATATTTGTAACGGGAGATGATGACTTTAAAAATTGGAAACTATTAATATTAATAACTAATATTGCTGTTTTTAGTGACAACTTCTGCTTTCACTAAAAATACAATTTCTTGTAGTGAAAGCCTGAGGTTAGTAAACTACTAAAAGATGGAAATTAGAACCTTGGTATTAGGGCACTTGCTCCAATAATGAATCATGCTCCAGATTACTTGCCTCAACCAAATGATGTAGGACAAAGCTTAAAGGAATTGTTACGTATCAGGAGCTTTTACAAATAAATCTTGCCAGGAACAAATCACATGTGACTGGTGGAGGAGGTTGACATGGTTCAACCAACGGGTTCCCTTTGGTGTTTTATACTGCGGTTAGCCATTAAAAATTTATTAGTTATTATTTACAAGATTAGTGGTAGGAGCTCTAACTCAATCTGTAAGCTTTGCAATCTGCACACTGAAAGTCTTGATCATCTACCTCTTTCCTACTCTTTCTCCATGGACTTCTTAAACTATGCAGACGCACTTCTAGATCCTCTTCTTGGAACTCCTTTATAGCTGAGGTAGAATATAAGACAAGGGATTTTATGTCCTTCAATCTTCTGGTTAGTTGGGGAACCTATATGATTTGGAAGGAGGGTAATTCCAGGAGATTCCAAAGAGCCTCTCAAAGCATCATAGTTTTTATGCAAACTACAAGGAAGTGCCGCTGGTGTCCAATTTGTATACTTCCATGAGCCAGGAGCTCATTACACTAAGGGACTTGCCTCTTCTAGGGAACTAGTGAAACTGGGAGAAGTAGTTGGATTGCTTAGTGCCTTGGGATAATTAAATGTTTGCTCCTTCGTAGATATGGTTGCTTGCTTAGCTGATTGTTCTACGACCAAACTATTCCTTCCTTCTTGTATGTTTCACGTGCATCTACTAACTCCTAAAGTTGGTTCTATCTTAATATTAAATTTGTTTTTCTTAAAAATAAATGTATTTAGGAACAATACTATTATATAAGAAAAAGGAAAAGGCAATCACATGATCCCACAGAAAGACAGCCATGCAATAAAAAAAAAACAAAGGTTTTCTTTTCCCATGCATTATTAAAGAGATGGTTGACAGTAATTAGCTATACCGTCCATCATAAACACAAACCTACAATATACTTTTGTCTCTCTCTCTTCTTTATTCCGTGTTTCATTTATATTTATCTCTCCTTTTCCACTCACAGTTCATGGTTTGGTATCAGATTCTTCTGAAGACTTGTCTCTGTCCCTAACTCTCTCTTTCTTTCTCTTCTTCTCTGTCTGTTCAGTCTCAGTGTCTTGCAGTTTCAGTGAAAGTTACAACACAAGTGTTATTTTATGTATATACAGACACTGAGGTAACATTCTCACTCTTTGTACTTCTTTTTCTTTCATCCAAATGTGATCATTTGATGCTTATGTTGCAACTTCATGGTTTTACGAAGTTAACAATTTAATGGTTAGTTGGGGCGTTGGCTGTGTTGTCCTTCTTGTAAAAAATGAAGATACACACAACTATAGGACTACTGTTATATCCAATTACCGTGGTTTAATTTTTTTCGCAAGTAAAGAACCTAGATGGTGGAGCCTCTTTTGTTGTATGTTTAACACAGTGAATTTGTGTCAGATGGAAGATAAGCAATTGGATTTTAATCAGCCCTTTCTCTCAGTTAGGAGGATCTCCATAACTGTTTCGTCAGGAGGACGAGAGAACGTAAGGAAAAATAATGATGAAGCCGTTCCGAAATTGCCTCCTCTACCTGCATACAAATCAGAGTTGAAAACAGATCCAGTGATGAGGGACCCTGGGAGTGTTCCCTTTGTGTGGGAGCAAACCCCGGGGAGGCCAAAACCACAAATGCACGCTCCTAAAAGATCCTCAGGTTCAGGAGCCCCAAAGCTTCCTCCTGTGAGGGCATTGAATTTAGATAAAGGTTCTCAAGCCTCGTCAACTAGTAGGATACCAGCATCAGTGGGTAGAAACACACGTGAAGAAATAAAAATGGAGGAGACAGGGAGTTGTACTTCTGATGAGACTGATGAGTCCTATGTAGATGCTGCTGGTACTCTGTCCCGGACTGAATCTTTATTCTATAACTGCAATGTAAGTGGTATAACTGGGTTGGATGCTCCTGATTTGAAACCATCTTGGAGCTTCTCAACAGACGATCAACGGACTCGAGACTTCATGATGGATCGCTTCTTGCCTGCAGCAAAGGCAGTAGCCTCAGAGACTTATCTATATTCTAATAGGAAGCCGCCAGTTGCACGAGAACAACCTAGACTGATCAAAGAGGCACTAGTTGAACAAAGGAGGTGTACAACTGATCAGAATATGTTGATCCGTGTACCATGTTATTCCCAAGGTAATGAAGTGGAAGACAGTGAAGATGATGACGATGATTATGACAGACCCCAAAACCCTTCAACTGGTGTCTGTGGGCTGTTCCCTCGGTTATGCTTACAAAGTTCCTTTTGTCCTTTGAACCCTGTACCGGGAATCAGAAAACCTGTTCAGGCTCCCAATTCTTCAGTATGTAAAACAAAAGTTCAATCTTCAAATGCTGGTTCTCGTACAAAAGTTGAGAATAAGGTATGAAGTCCATTTCCTCTCTTTATGCTGACTATATATATGGTATCTTTTTCTGGCTATTGTCTGTATTTTGGATGTCATAATTTCACTTCCACTACTTTTTCTTTTCTCCTTTAGAATCATACAAATCCTATATATGAACCACGATCAACAGACAGACTCCAGCCAACTGGGCTATATGCAGGTAAGGATGAACTGAAAAGTGTATCTAATCAGATCCGTCACATAAGAGACCTTAGGGAAGTTGATGGATCACACCAATGCAAAAGTTGGAAAAATAAGTGTGCATCACCATTCCCTATGGACTTTTCTCAATCTGCTACCACTGTGGAAAAAAGATTGCTCGGAATTGCTAAAACCTTTAAGAATTCTGGGGTGATTAGATCTTGTTCGCCTCCAAAGAATGTCAGAAATCTCCAGGAATTATTCGCCAATGAGATGAATGAGCTGGAATCAGAATGTTTGAGCCCTGTGGTTGAGAAAATTCTGTACGTAGATTCAGTCCATACAGTAAAGCCTCAGACCTCAAATTTAGTATCTTCAGATATGAAAATCCTTGCCTCTTACAAGAAGGTTGATGCTGATACACTCACAAAACCTAGTGAAATCGAAGAAACAGATTCTAGGAGTTCTGTTAAAGATTTCAAGTTCTTGGAAGCTGTGAATGGACGAAAGAAAGTGCTTTCTGGAAGTTTGGAATCTGTTGATTCTGGTTTCTTTTCTTTATCTGATAAATCCTTCCATGATGGCAAAATGGATAAGATGGATAGTTATGGACCAATCAAGACCCTTGAGCAAGGGTTGCTGAAATCTACAAGCCCAAAAGTGGATAGAAGTGTGAAGATTGATATGAAAAGCCAGTTTGATATAGATGCAGCAGGTAATTTATATGGCCTGATCCATGACTCCATTGTGTTGACAAGAGATAAAGTGGCTGATGATGGCCAACTTTCTACTGAATTAAGCAAGCAAGAGAGTCAAATGCACTGTCTTCCGCCTGTTCCTCTTCCTCCTCCTTTACCAAACTCTCCATCCGAGTCATGGCTAATGCGCACACTGCCTGCTATTTCCTCCAAGAATTTTTCTTCTACATCTCCTCTTGTTATGCATGCTAGTCCCAAAGTCCAGGCTTTTAAAAAGGACGTCGGTGGCCTGAAATGGGAACATATTGTTAAATCTTCTAATGCTCATGGGCATTCACGGTTTCCTGAGGTAAGCAAATTAAACAACTTTTGATCCTATCTTTACTTGCGAAGGTCATTCTTATTTTACTATTAAATTCTTCATCTTTATCAGGAAGTCCTTGCACCTATATCAGAAGCCTAAACTTTGCAGTAGTTCCTCTTTTTTATGGAGAAACTTGGCTGCTATCAAAGATATGTCTGTCAGGCCGTTTCTTCAGTTTCTTAAAGTGGCATCCAATTTGTTACTGTACATCGGAGTGCATAAGGCTCAACCTTTCTACAACTTAGTTTATAAATCTTGTCCATTTCTCAGTACTGATTTCCTATCTGCAATTGGGGCACACAGTGTTATGGGAAGGAAATTTGTGTTTAGCGTTCCCTGTGAACGTTGGATTTTTATTTTATCTTTTTTTATTTTCTTTCCTAAACTCAGCGACTTTGCTGAAGCATACAGCTTCTCTTCCCAAGTAACAATTAGGTCTCCAAACAGTGAGACAAGGATTCATTTGGTCAAACGAAAAGATCATATTTTTGGACAGCACAGAGTTCAACGTGTTGACTCAGGGGAAGATTCCAAGAACCCTACAATAAGGAGTTCAGATCCTCTGTCGCAAATAACCCTGTCTTACTCTGTCTTATTACAAAACGCCAGCGTTTTCTTTAACATCT
>JANJEY010000009.1:1569498-1586212 GCA_024703695.1 Erythroxylum cataractarum
TGTGAATCAATTAATTCAGATTCTAATAATATACATGTTTCTCATACATCTCTATGTATATGTATATTACTTACAAAAGAATCTTGGTACCTTTTGACCAAATATATAACGCTCACACAGATAAAACCAAACCCTTTTTGTTTTATTAATAATAAATATTTTCATTACAAAACCGTAACTGAAGAAAATAAAGTTACATGTAAATACACTTGCTTTCCAGGGCACTATATTTACATAACTCCAACAACTCTCTCATGGCTAGTCACCAAATGAATCAACTTATGTCCTAATTCATGCTTTTTATACTCTTTAATGTTTTACAAATGCCACTTTCCTATTGGTTGTCTCTAGATTTTCACATTGGTCATCACTAATGACTCATCAATCCAATAATATCATGTAAAACACCAAATTGTCCTTTAATGCATTTAATTTACCAACAAATTGAATTAAATCCCAAATTATTCCACAATTTTCTTATCATCAAATTGACCATGAAATACTCTAATTAAGGTCAATACTTATTGATTGGATACTTAAAAAAATCGAATGGGTTTAAAATCCTTAATACCCATTATTTTCCAAAAGGGACATTTTAAACCCTAAACTTTTGAAACTCATGAAATTCATATGATCGGGCTTATTTTTTATCCATTTCAATATCATTAGACTCCAATACCTATTCTGGGAATTTTTCAAATTTTCGAGATTAGTTCCCCAAAATCATTATTCAAGTGGAAATACTAGTCACCTGTTATCAAAATTGTCTAGATTTCATTCAAAAGTGTCACCTAAATCCTAAGAGCATATTTTGGGGCTTTAAAAGCTTGTTTAGACTCATTCAATAGCTTTTTGGATTTAAAAAAAAAAAAGAAACTTTTGGTCAAGTCTAGAACCATATTTTGTAACTGAAGCTTCCAATGAGACAACTTTCCTATAAATTTTGTAAGAGAAGTGTAAAAAACTATTTGAGCAACATTAAAGTACATCCAAGAGAGTAGTGTAAGGTTATCACACTTAGGAGTGGGAAGGAGCTAGAAGCACTAACAGTAAAACAAGTTAAATCCCACCTCATAGAAGACCAAGAGAAGAAGAATAAGGGTGAATCTTTTAGGAAAATTGATGTGGATGAGTCTTTAAAGGAGTAAGAAGCAGAAGAACATATGACAATGGATATAGAGCTTGAAGAATATAAGGAAGTCTTTGTTCACGGAGCGAAATGAGAAGGAGAGATGAGGGTAACTGAAGAAGAATAAGAACATATCACCTTTTTAGAGGACAAACTGCTGGATTCCACAGAAGATTAAGGGAATTTTGTTATTCCTATTTTATTAATAGTTTCTTAATGAAAAAACATTACTGAACTTGTTTGGTTTTCTTAATTTTATTAATATTGTCTTATCTTGCAATTTATAACTTATTTATAAACTACGAAGGTGAATTTGGATAATAAGGATGGAAGCAAGCCACTCATAATTGATCCTCGCTGAGTTTCAAAAGGTGTAAGGTCAGGCTAATGACTATAAATTAGCACATTTGGGTAGTTAGATTCAAATTATTGTGTAGTTAGATTTGTTTCAAATTTTAAAAACAAGTTTTTAATGATTTGGAATGGTTTGGATTGCTAATTCTCTTACTCTTTTTTGAAGCAATTATAAGAAAGGGCACCAATCATGGGCATCTAACGCATTTGGTTTCAGACTCCAACACCATCACCACCTTAATCGCCATCACAAGTTTTATGTTTTAATCCTTGTCTTTTCATTTTGATCTTTATTTTATTCTTATGTTTTCTTCTTATTTTTTTATTTTTGATTCCTACCCTGCATGTTATTTATCCTTCTCACATTGAGGAGAATGTGTTATCCAAGTGTAGGGATAGTTGCGTTATGTGCTTTATATGTTTTTATTTTTGGTTGTATGCATTATATGTTTTAATTATGAATGTGAATTTTGCACATTGTATGTTAGTTTTATTTAGGTATGCATGATGTGACTCGTGTAGAACTTAACATAATCGGTTTAAATTTGAACGTAGTCTTTTAGGTTGCTAAGATTTATTAGCTTGTGAAATTAGTGTCCTAGGTTACTTTGGTTAAATATGCATGTTGCTTAGGATATGATGTTAGTTCCTTCACCGCAAGAATTTGACACATTCATTTATAATTTTAGGTTAATCAAACAAGTAGCATCATTAGTATCTTTTCATAAGAATAATTATCTAAAAAATGAGGTAGGCAAGAAAAATACAAAAAAAGAGTGTGTTTTTAATAAATAACTATTTCACTGGCCCTTTTTGAACAAATCGGGTTATGAATAGAGCTAGTAGCTAGTTAAGAATGTGATATAGCTGAGCAACCACGGGACGTTCATCATAAATGTTTGCCTTAGAGTCAAAAACATGCCCTAGTTGAGTAATCGAGGGACATTCATCACAAATATTTTCCTTCACATTAAAAGGCTACATTCATGTTAAAGAAAATTAACAAAAATAGTGCCTTGTTTAATAAATCCTACCGATCTTTATGAATAGCTTGAATTTT
Organism: Erythroxylum cataractarum; assembly: GCA_024703695.1. NCBI lineage: Eukaryota > Viridiplantae > Streptophyta > Magnoliopsida > Malpighiales > Erythroxylaceae > Erythroxylum > Erythroxylum cataractarum. The sequence continues at coordinate 1,572,042 of JANJEY010000009.1, forward strand.
CATAAAAAGTTACATAAGGATAGTTACAATTTTGATTGGCCAAATAATTATCAATGTGTGTGTGCAAGTGATAAGGGTGAATGAATTTGGAATTAAGGTCTTGATTAGTATGTATATTTAGTCCGAAGTACCGAGACACATATTTCATAGGTTAATAAGTTAGAACAACTTGAAGAATTTTGTTTGTAGTTAAATTTATTTTGTAAAGTTCAATGGCATTGTACCATTATTGCATATATGTTTGTTGTGATTTGGATTTTTTGTGTTTTGATTTTTTTGTTTTTGCTTTAGAAAAAGAAAAGGTCCAAGTGTGGGGATGTGATAGTTGTAGGTTGCATGATATTTTAATAGGCATTTTAGTATGTTTTTAGTTGTTAATTAATTAATTCATGTATGTTTAGGTTTAGAATTGTGTTAATCAGCTAGATATTTATGTTTTGAGTGTTATATAGGTTAAAACATGCTATTGAGCTTTAATTTTGTGTATTTGAGGTTCCTTGATGTTTTTGTTAATGTTTAAGATTAGATATCAAAGAACGGAGAAGATTTGAAGGAAGCCCCATGGAGAATTAACGCCCATGATCTTAGAGCCCTAAATGGAAACGACATATAAAGAAAAGAAAGAACCTTAGAAAGGGAGCTCCATTTCTACCAGTTTGAGAAAGATCCAAAAGAGAGGAAGAAAAAGAGAGAAGGAGGAGAAAGGAAGAAGGAGAAGAAGGGTTGCAGTGCTACTATCTTCTCGATCTATTCTGACCCTTCTAAGTGACATTTTGTTTCATCTTTATTATTCTTTCTTTTGAATGTATATGATGGATCTGATAGTGATGGATTTAGGTTTTATGATGATGTTCTAAACTCCTCTAGGGATTTGTTCTTGAATAAATGTTAATATGATTATTTGTTGTATTTGCATGCTTCGATAACAAATCAAGATTGTGAACTGATAGCAAAACAATTGGATTAGGTAATGAGAGTGAAACAATGTTATAGGCCACATAAATAATCAGATTAGGAATTTATACGAAGAGAGATCTCATGTGAGGACTCGATAGTCTATTAGACGGCTTAAGATTTAATTGGATGTGTGAGTTTTTTATTAATTGAGAGATTGCAAATTCCATAATTCAATTAAGGGTTATGATTTAGTGTTTAATGATTATAACTCGAGAGAGAGTAATCCACCCTTTGAAAGTCTAGGACTAATACCATATTTCCTCAAAAGTGAACATGTTAGCATTGATGATAAAATAAATTCCCCTTCTCATAATTGGCTAATCTTCCTTATGTGATTTTTAATTGTTCGTTAGTGGTGCTCAATTTGATTTCTTTGTGCTAATTTTACAATTTAATTTCAATCAATCATGTTCACAAATATACTTTATTGTTTTTTTTTTCTTTTTAACAATCCTTTTAATCCTTAGATGCCTTAGAATTAGATTAGTTCACCAACTCCTCATGGGATCGACACCTTTAATACTACAAGTTTACGATCCATATACTTGCTAATATTAAGGGTTTTATTAGAAGTAATACTTGCTCAACAATATTCCTCATCTCATCATTCTGTCACCAAACCTTTTTAATTTATTATTCTTAGCTTGATCCTATGGCTAGTGCATTGTTACTGTCCATATCTGTATTGTTCTCTCGAGGTAAAAAAAATTCCACCGGTGGTTTTGCCACACTTATATTCTAGACAGTTTTGATTCATAAAGGAAAACATTTACTAAACCATCCTTGTGCTTGGCCTTTTGAGCTGAAGGTACTTTAAGTGATGGAGCCTCTGGTGCGGCTTTAGGACCCCTAAGGTTTTGTTAGTGCATTATGTTGTGAATTCAAAGATAAATTATACAACACTGGAAATTTTGTTTTAAATTAGATGTATGAAAAGTAACAAAACTTTTTGGGTTGCCTATTCACAAAAACAATGTAAAAACACATTATGAAATCATAACAAATATAAAGACTACCATATTTCAGAATCTGCTATAATACCACCTAAAAGGATCCATCACAAAGTTCCCCTTCTAGAACCTAAGTGAATCCTTCCAAGTGACTCCACTATAGCGCTCCAACCGATATCTAACTTAACCGAAGGGTTCCTATAAAGCTAAATCGTTCAATTGTTTAAAATCTTTTATACTTTAAAAGAGATGTTTTTCTTTTTTAAATCATTTATTAAAAATTTTGGTAGTATAATGGTTGCTTTTTGACATCCTTAGATTTTTCAAGGACCTTCATAACAAAATTTAAAACACTTTTAGCATTTCATATAGCATCTTAACTTCTAGAATAGCACCTCAAGTCCATATCACAAACAATCACAAACATATAATTCTCAACATTTTAAACATGTCATTGAGGATAAAAGCCCCCATAGTTCATTAAGTAAAAGATATTTATAATCCTATAAATATTCACAAGATCACACTAACCTTTTTCCAAAATAATTTAAAACATATCACATACATAGAAAAAATAACACAAGCACAAGAGCACTTGACGGTGCAATTAACCTTGCGGTGGAGTCCAATTACTGCAACACTTATACTTATACCTGAGGTGGTTTATTTTAAAAAATAAAAATAAAGGTGTGCTACACAAGCTTAGTGAGTGTTTATCAATTTGTTAAAAAATTAAACTTTTTATAACAACATAACTAAAATAGTCATATAAAATAATAAAGCTTATGGTAAAACATTTTGCCATAACAATTCATTAGTACATCATCAAATCTGGTAATAATATAACATTTTGTAAAACCTAATTTTAATTTCTATGAAATACTATTTTGAAATGCTTTTCAACATTAAACTCATAATATACAAATTTCCATTTTCCTTTTTTCTTTTCCCTTAAACAATAAAAAGTGGTGGCAATAAGTTTTATGAAAACTTTTATAATGTAAATAAGCTAACCATTAGAATTAGTAATATACGGTACCTCTAAAAACTTTTATGCCAAAAATAAGCCAACCACTAAAATTAGTAATATATGGTACCTTTTAAATTACTTTTAAAAATAAATAGTGGTAGTATTATTATTTTCATGACTTTCCTTATTCAACATAGCTCACCATTAGTTTCTTTACCATACGATACATTAGGCCTAAACTCATGGACTTGGTTTTGCATTGCATACCCTCGACTAGTTGACTACTAATTACAGAGCTAGTTCTTCATTTCTTACGTACAACAGGTTAACCGCTATAGACTGGTAGTTATGGAGCTGATTCTATATTGCTTACTCGTAACAAGTCACAAAGCTGGTTCTAAACATCACTTACCCGTTAACCATTATTTACGGAGTTTATTTTACATTGTTTGCTTGTAATAGGTAACCATTGTAAACCGATATCATAACATGTATAAAACCTAACAGTTTACCATAGGTAAAAGCAACTCTTACTTTTTCAATTCAACTTATTGCTGAAATCAATTGTTGGAGTATTCAAAATCATTCAATTTAATGCATAATTTCAATGTAATTTCCATCCATACAAAATTTAACTCTCAATTTACAACTCATATATTGCTAAAGCACAATCTTATGCTAGCAATATTCAGTTGTAAAATATCATTCGCATAAAACTTAGCATAAATATTCATTTCATGATCAAATGAAAACCATTTGCATAAAATCAATTTAAAGTACACTCACATGTCATCAATTCTTTTGCAAAGAATTTAGTCATATAAAATAATTAAAATACACTCGCAACTTGGTAGTTTCCTTTTCATCACTTCAAAATCCTTCATTTAGTTTCATTTTCCAATCCTAAAACCAAATATGAATACATTCATCTCCTTAATACATTTTCCAATCAAATACATCATAAACCATGTCAACCTCATTACTTTCCACATACACTCCATATATTAATTTTTTCTCCAAATAATATCACAACACTTCATTTAATAATTATAATACTAGAAATATACTTAATGACCATCGTTAGTCACATTCACATGGTCATTACATCGTAACCATACTTTTATACCAAAAATGTCATTAAGGTTAAACTTAACATATTTAACGTTAAAATTTTCCAATTCAACTCCATTTGATTTCTAATGCTTAAAACCAATCCAAATTCACTTCCATGACATTTTAATACACACATTTAAGCCATAAAATTTCATTAACAAGTTTTTACAAAATCAAACACGCTTCACTGAATTTCAACCAAAATAAATTCCAAATCAATTGTTTTTCATTTCTTTACTTAATTAATATAAAAATCATGCTATCAACATCATAAAAAATCAAAATAGAATTTTGGATCATATCACATTAAAAACCCTAACCTTGGTCGAAGACTCATATAATCATTTACATGGTTTTTCTTTCATTCGTTCTTCATTAAACTAACTTCCTAATGCCATTTATTGATTTGTGAAATTATCAAATGGCAAAATAGAACACTTTAAGTAATAGATCTCACCTTTGACCAAGTTTGACCAAAGTTTCACACATTAGTTTTCTTGATTTTTCTTCTCCAAATCACTTCCAATGCTATAAATCCTTCATATCACGTTAAAAGGGGGCAATTCATACTATCAAAACCAAGTCTCAACTATAACCCAACAAATAAAATTTTTAACAAAATTAATAAGCTTACCAACCCATTTTCTTCTTCTTCTTCACTTGGATGGCTATGGAATCACATTATGCTTGATTGGAGGTAGAAAAGCATGAAAAACTCTTTGGAACACTTCTCCATCTCTTAGTTGAAGCTCCCTTCTTCTTCTTTTTCTTTTTTTTTCTCTCTTCCCTCCTTTCTCCAACAATGGCCGACATTTCTCCTTGCTTCTCTCTTCTTTTCTTTTTGTTTTTGGGCTCTTTAACGATGCTTTCTCATGGCTACTCACCAAATGAATCAACTAATATCTTAATTCCTGTTTTTTGTACTCTTTAATGCTTTACACATGTCACTTTCATATTGGTTGTCTCTAATGACTCATCACATACATATCGTTTTCTCATTGGTCTTCTCTAATGACTCATGAATCCACTAATATCATGTAAAAAGACCAAATTGCCCTTAATGAGGTCAAAAAGACCAAATTGCCCTTTAATGCATTTAATTCACCAACCAACTAAATTAAATCCCAAAATTACTCCACAACCATCTTATCATCAAATTGACCATGAACTACTCTAATTATGGTCAATACTTTTTGATTGGATACCTAAAAAAATTTGAATAGGTCTAAAATCCTCATTAACCATTATTTTCCAAGAAGGGCATTTTAATCAAAAACTTTCGAAACTCCCTAAATTCATCTGACCGAGTTTATTTTCGATTCATTTAAGTAACATTAGACTCTAATACCTATTTAAGGTATTTTTCAAATTTTCGAAGTTAGGTCCCCAAAATCACTATTCAATTGGAAATAATATTCACACGGATTCACTATTCGTCTAAAAATACTATTCACCAAAATCGTCTGGATTTCATTAAAAAGTGTCACCTAAATTTTCAAAGCACATTTTGAGGCTTTTAAGCTTGTTTGAACTCATTTAGTAGTTTTTCATAGTTTTCAAAAATTTTCTGAGAATTTTTTGATTAAGTCCAAAACTATCTCTAGCCTATCCATGATCACCGTTATAACCTCAGTAATACATTTAAGTGCTTAAATTACTCTAATATGTCATAAATAAAGCATATTCTATAAAATATATGTATAACAAATTATATAATATAATAATCGAACTAGGATATTACAGGTACACTCTTTTTCATAAGTTAATAATGATAAGTGGAGCTATAAAAAATTCAAGTTTATTAGGAAATATGGAATATTGCTAAAATTTTGTAATAAATTTATTTAGTTTGAGTACGTGACTTACGAGACAATTGAAAATTATACGTGTTCAAATCCAAATTAATATATTTTTTAGCAGTTTAAAATTTTCTAAAGTGAGTTTTCATATAAAAATTATGTACCAATTAGTTTTTCCTTAATATCAATTTCAATATGTTTTTAAGCTTTTCGTTGTTAAATTTTTAGTATTAAGTATCCTTAAGTTAGTTTTTCCCTTTTTTATTTTCAATATGTTTTTTTTTAGTTTTTCTTTGTCATATTCTTGGTATTTAGTAACCTTTTACTTAAAGAGTTTCAGAATTGTCCCATATCACTATAAATAGCTATATAATCTTTTGTTTGATGCAAGAGGGAAAAAAAATGATCAAGTCCCAACATACCTTTTTCATACTTATTAATTTATAATTAAACGAGTAATTGCGAGCGTGTGAAAGTCCAAATTTCCGCAAAAGTTTGCATATAGGACATAAACCCGGTGGTCGAGAAAACAAACTTTTTGACTTGTCATTTAAAAGAGCAATAATATCAAGAATCACTGCCAAACTTTAGTACGTATTGCATTTCTTTTGGCCTTGGAAACGTCAATAAAAAATTGTATTGTTACTTAATTTGCAAACACAATAATAGGGAAAATGTAGGTGTTCTGGGTTAAGCAAAGATCAACCTCTTACCGCTGGATGTGTTCCAGTACAAACTAATATAAATTTTAATTCAGTTAATTTCTATTATGTAAATTTCTTCATCCAATTAAAGATGAATTGTATAAGACTAGGATGAGGCTGCTTACTCAAGCAAATATGACGGCTACTTATTGCATGGAGAAATCATCAGTTAATTATGAATGAATTAAAGGAGTTCATCTACTGTGATGGTGACGACTCTGTAACAGAAAACCAGAAGATACCTATCTTCGTAATATGTCAAACTTGAGGCCTTTCTATATGGAGATTGAGTTCTAGGTTCATTATTCTAAAGGTTGCTGAATGTACGAGGATTTTTCTGCTTCTTTCCTTCGTTTAGAAAAATTTAACTTCTTAATTCACAATGGAAATCCTCCAAAAACCAATAACTAGTAGTGTAATTATTTGCTAAAATCTGTTGGTATCGATTAATTATTGAGAAGACTTCGACACTTGTCCAGCTTTCTCTTCTGCTATTACTTAAAGCTTCCAAGCATACAAAGTGCATTACTGGGCAAAGGAGACCCGCACGAGAAAATGCGATTCAAGAGTGTGGAGAAGTGTTGCTTCCACGTGTGGATTGTGGAACGCGGTCGCAAACCATGAGCCAAGCTCAGGTGTGGACCCCTATTGCGAAGTGTATGGAGAATAGCTCGAACATGTCACTCCCTATTTCGTCTTTGAACATTTTCTCTCTTCAGAAAATCTCCCAGCACCAAAAAGGCAGATACCAAAAGTACTAAGATTTGGAATACCATCTGATGATGATAGCTAATTGGCACTACCTTTTATGTTGTATAAATAAGGCACTAACTCATAATTTATCAGTATCTGTTGTTTCCTTCTGCTTTAAAAATAGTTTAATCCGAGTCTCATCGAACCAAACGAAAATGGTGGTTCTTAGAAACAAAAATCCTGGTTTTGGCGAGATGCATGTCATCATCAGCAAGAACCAGCTGCCTGAAATATGCATATTTGGGTTCAAAGAGCCTGATGGGGATGATGACGACGACGACGATGACAAGTCGGATGTCGCTCCTGCTGCTTAACTTCCTCTTGGATTAGATCAAAGAAGAGTACCTAGCTAAGTAGACATCCCAAGGACATCACTTGATGAAACCCTAGGATGATTGAGCTTCAGGCTACTATATATAGTTACAACATACTGCTACTACTGCGACGATTGAGCTTCTGAAATTTCAGGCTACTATATATGGTGACATGCTGCTACTTATGATATATATATATATATATATATAGTTATATATAGTTATCGTATGGATGGACTGTATCCTGTCTACTACAGAGAATGCCATATATCATATATGATGTCTGACGTCTCCATTTAGTAGTATAACAGAAGTATTTTACTTCAAAAACACAAGCATCAAGTCTCTCTGTCTCTTTTCTGATCTCTCTCAGCACACACAACGCTTATATAAAGATGCTTGCTTTATTCGATACGTATTTACAGTATGCACACTATGCTATGATTAGGGTTCTTCCCTCCCCTTCTGAACTGCCCGCTTTGTTTTTGTTCCATACAGTATACATCTGCAAAAGGTTGGGAATTGATGAATTAAATTAAGAAATAGCAGCTTCTTTCCCTACACTTAACATCTTAGTTAGCTAATTAAAACAACGTGAAGTCATTGATCTTATCTTGTCCCGTATAAAAACAATTATGAACGTAGAAGTTGCTTAACTAGAATGCGAATATATGTACACCTAAAGAGAAAGTAAGAATATTTATAGATAGATATGTGTAAAACACTTGTTGATTCCTTGCGAATTATACTGTAAAATATGAAAAGGGTATTCTGAGTGGAATGCTCCAGTGTTTCTTGAACTGTGTCCAAATATCATATAATAAGTGATGTAAGTACTATATCTGGTAACAATAAGTGGATAAGATATATTTTAACCCCTTCTGCTCCACGATTTCTAACAACTTGGTTGGTGATCATGTGCTAAGGGAAATGAAAAGATTATGAGAAAAAGGAAAAAGAAAAGGATATATACATACGTAGTTTGCTTTTGCCCCTGCTTCACAATACATCGTTTCGCACTTTCTTGATATCTTTCTCTTGTTGAAATAACAGCACAAAGTGTTGGAATTTCGATCTGCCGGCAAAAGACAGCAAGTGCATATAGGACTTAAAAATTGCTTCCAATGCCACTTTTTCGCTGGATAATGATAGGGATATTGGTATCCTTACACTATTTGTTCATTGTATGTGTGTGCGCGTTTAACATTGTAGTCTACTAAAAACAGGAATAGTTTTTAAGGTAGGTAGTTAAAATTTTTAAGTTATGGTATTGAAAGAGTACCCCTCAAAACTATGTTTCGGAGAAGCACATCCTATACTTAACATATGCATAGGATAATCATGTTTATGTTGGTATGTTAAACATTGCCACCTAAATTGAGATCAATTTCATTTCATGTTTTTAGTACTGATCAACAATTAATTAATTTTTGACCAAAAAACTAAAAACAATGTACTTTATTTACATCACTTCTACTAACATAATCTTAATGGAAGCTTAATTATTGTGGTATAAAAGTAATGTAATTTGCATGTAGTCAACCTATAATGTAAGACAAAAATTCAATAACATTATTAGTGAAATTGTTAATAACAATCTTCGGACTCATAACACAAATAAAATATATACATAATCTTTGGACTTCTAAGATTGACTACTACATTATGCTATGGAGATCATTTTCATGCATTCTAGATTATTGGAAACGATGTTATACAAATGTGTCCGCCCTAACACCTAACTCCTACGAAGGGTTAGGATTATAAGATATTTATTCAAGTAGAAATGCATTTCTTTTTAATTATAATGTCAATTGAGTTAATACTTTTACTCCCTCCCTTGAATTGCCTTATAGAGTCGAATACGTAACAAAGAATTAAGATTTTAGTTTGTATACAAAATATAATTTATAACATAATAAAGGAGATATAACCTACTGCAAGTTTATCATTTATTAATTAAGTAGCATTTAAAAAGATTTCATATTTGAATGCACCATTGGTAAAATAGTGTAGTGCCTGATATGTGCTTAATTGTTGATACATTTAATCCTTGATATTTAGTGATTAATGTTTTAAAATGATTAAGACACTCACTTTAGTTCATATTCGATTTTAGATACAATTTGGAAGCATAATAGTTAAAGTGAGTTGAAAGCATACTATTTGAACTGTCTTCTTGAGATTCATACTCAGTCGAGCAAGAAAGAGAAGGGTTATAATGAAGAAGAGACAAGAAAATACCAAAAGGAAAGAAGATATGGAAGATCATGGCCTTGGGATGTGTCTCACTACCATGATAAATTAGTCATGGTCGTGACACCGCGTGACAGTCTTTGTCACACCCAGGAATCATACTCACGAGCGTGACACATCAAGTCACACCCATAAACTTGCCACTTATCCCTCTTGTAACCTAGTATTTTTAAACTATAAAAACAATGTTTTGTGAAGGCAGAAGGCATACTTGAACGAACTTGATTTTCTTCATTTCTTCTTTGAGTTTTGACATCTCTAAAGGTAATTCATGGCCCTTTCTTAGAGATTTATTAAGAAGATGAAGCTAACCTTCCCAACACTAGTTCGAAGGTAAATTCGACATCAAAGAGTTCATTCAAGTATATCATCTTTGTGTATCGTGTTCTTTCTGTCGTTTTGGATTGTTGACATTATCTTGTGTTTCTTGATTAAGTATTGTGTAAGAATGATCTTGATGCTCTATTGGATTGTTTTTCATGAGAACCTACTGCTAGAACTTTGAATACGATATGTAATAGTCATGGTTGAAATCAATTATCATAATTAATGGCATTATATCATTAGAGACAACAAAACCTAGCTTAAATAATATGAGCCTGTGTAATTATTGCTTAGATTGGTTTATTTCTCTCACTCGTAAGGCGATTGTTCGATTTAATAGAGAGCTTATTCTAGGTTATTCGATAATTAGGGTTAATCAAAGAGCTTGTTTTAATTAACTATGACCTAAGGAAAAATCAAGATTAACAGAGCTTGTTATTAATTCAAGATCAATAGTTTAAAAAGAGGTTTGAAGATGATAATGCAATGATGTATGCTAAAATGTGTGTAGGTTGAGATTGAACCAAAGAATAGTATTTTACACATATTTGACACTTTTCTTGCTATTGATTGTTTCTATAAATTGTTTGCGTAGTTTAATTTTATTTTGTTTTCTTAATCACATCAACTCAAAACCCCTATTTTATTTCCTTTACATTAATTATTGTCATTACTAGAATTAACAGAACATTCCATGTAGATATGATTATGACTTACCATAGCTACAAATTTTTTGTGTGTAGAGTCAGGTAAATTTTATAGTGCACTTGACACACACCATCAGTGCCCTGTAAAATTTTGTACATCATTAGTCAAAAAGTGGTTATATTAAATATATCCTAAAATTTAATTAAGTTTGTGTTTTTTACTTGAATATTTATTTTTTTAAAGATAAACTAGGAACATATTAGTTTATCTTAACTTAAAAGGAGATTCGTTTGTGGTGGTGGAATGAAATCATAGTTAAATACTTTAGGCATTTTTAGTATATATGAGATTAGTCATTTGAAGCTCAATTTTTAACTTTACTATTAGTAGATAGTATGTAAAGTAGTTCTTTTATTAAATATTTTTCATGGCCATCAAATACAAAAAGAGAATCATTTAATCCCTAGCTAGTAAATAGTTCAACTTAACCTTGGCAAAGATTTCAATATGCAAACAATATTAGAACTTTATACTTTATAATTGTTTCTCAATCCTTTCACTTTTAAGAAAAGTTTTAGATACAAAAATAAATAAAAATATGAAAACTTATCCTTTTATCACCTTAATTACATGTTGTAACATGTTATAATGAAACAAGGATTATTTATAACATACGTTACCATGTATAATAAATGTATCATTAAAATCTTCTTATAAATCGTTATATCTTATGTAGTTAAAATTTTAAAAAAACTTGACCAATACTAACATAAATTGTTCTAAGTCTTATAGCAAAAGTTTACGTAAATGGCTACTGTGAGAAGCTCCAACCTTTCACTATCATGGCTTCCTCTGTGACTTTCCTCCAACTCATTTCCTTATGTTGTTCTTACTATCTAAGTCTCCTTTATCACCTCTCCTTCATGCTCTTAGCTTCAATCATCTAATTCTCTTCCTTCTACTTATTTTCTACTCATCCTCGATCCATACAACTAGACTTAGTTACTCTAAGGGCTATATCTATAATATCTAGTTCTCAACTACAATCCACTTCTTTTCTTCCTCTTACGTATCCTTTACTCATCCTCAATCCTTACCACTTGATTCACTCTAAGGGTTATTTTATAATTATCATTGTCCCTCCAATGTAATTTATTGTTTTTAGAAGCTACTTTAGGAAACTTTCTTGCACAACACTCCATAATGTAACCTTTTGGAATGGGTACAAACCTTGAGTAGTCTACCCTTAAGGATTTTCTTGTTCTATCCCCCAAGATGAGGGTACTGGAATATGGGGATAGCTCTAAGGCTCTTACATTTCTCTCTCTTACACCTGCAGCGTCTCCACCATTACCTATTACATCTCCCTCCCTTATTCCTATCCTTGAATTTGAAGCCAATAAACTTGAGCCTACAAGAAAAGAAAGGAGATCATGGACTCAAGATATTGGAGATTCTAACCTAGAGTTAAAACTCGCCTAATGTCCCCCAAAGAACATTGATAACTCTCAAATTGTTTCACCACATGTTATAGAACTAAAAGCAAATTTTGAGTTCTAGAATGCTACCTTAATAAGGTTCTTATTAGATAGAAGAATATTCTTCCTTGCAATGAAATCCTGGGAAATGAACAAATGAAATTCTTTAGGATTTAAAGATATCCGTGTAAATGATTAAGACATTTTCCTGTTCAAGTTCCATAGTAAATCAGATGTCAAAAAAATCCTTGAATCTGGCCCTTAGCATATGAATAACAAACAACTGCTACCAAAAAATTGAAACCAAGAATAAACTATAAATAGATCAAGCAAGCTAATATGCTTATATTGTGGTGCCCCCTTATTGCAGGGTACAGACCAGGACGCCCGAAAGTCATTCTGGTATATATTCTACGATAATGGCGTGCTATATTCGATCACTACATTCACTTCACATGACATCATAACATTAATCACTTATAAGCATCAAAAGAGAATCACAATATTTTAAAAACCAACTTTTTCCTCATTTGCATAAAACCAAAAGTTTACATTGTGTCTTTCAACCTTTACTACAAGTGTATCCTCAAAACCTAATACAAAAGTACTACATGAAAGGGGAAATATATAAAATCTATCTAAGCCATCCAAAAATCCCAACCGACTGACCATTGAGCTATGACTTCTCTTGTCAAAACACAATCTACATGGCTGGTGGAGCCTTTTAGTAGCTAGAGTTCTCTCTCAGTTTTGAAAAGACAACATTACAATTTTGATAAGTTTTGCGAACTCAATGAGCTAATCATCATCGATGGTTCGCTCAATTCATGCAACACATCATTGCATGTAACAAATATTTCACAAAATTACACTTTACATCAGTATCAAACTTTCATTTAAACATAAGCATTTTTTTTTGCATTTAAATCCAGCAAACATACTTAACAAAATGCAAATGAAATGCTCATGAGATACTTTTCCAATTATTACAATGTTGTAACCGAGTGCCTAAATTATCCTGCATCAATTTTAGATATTGAGCTCATTACTAACTGTCCCTTATCCGATGAGGATACAGGGCTCATTTTACACAGTAAGCCTTAGGTTCTTAATCATTGATTAAACTTTTTCAATTCGATTCAGAATAGTACCAATTTTTGTGGAGAGATAAAAAAATGTGTTAGGAACCTATTGGTCTAAGAAACACTTCATTTGGAGATCTTGTTATGAAGTTATGTCCAAACAAATCAACCATGCTCATGTCCTCAATCACGTTGTACCTATCCCGGAACAATTGACTAGAGATTTCGGATTAAGGTTTTCTTTAACGATTTCGAAGAGGACTTCCAAATCTACAACTTCCATGAAGATCTCAAAGGTAAATTCTATCATCTAGAGGGTCAAAAATGGGACTAGACGATAGGATAAGATGAACAGTGCACTAGACGATATGTCCTCATAAGACGAAGCATCTTCACAAGATGAAGCGTCTTCACTAGACGAAGCATCTTCACAAGATTATCCATCCTCACTAGACGAAGCATCTTCACAAAACAAAACATTTTCACAAGACTATCCATTCTCACCAGATGATACGTCCGATACTCCTGAACATCTCCTTTTATAAAGACCTTAACTTTTGACTCTGATATCTAAAATTTACAGACTTCCAGTTTCTAAAATCCAACACTTCAAATTTTTATTTCTAGTCGTTCACTCCATTTCATTCAACTCTTTCACCATAAATTTATACTACCCCTAAATATGTAGATTTAGTCAAGAACCATCCAAAAGTTAAAAGTTGATGGTTTATCCTATTCATGTACTACCACCATTCTTTGCATTTTCAACTATTGTCCATATTGTCTATCTTCTTTCCAACTTTTATTTATACATTCATTCCCA
>JANJEY010000009.1:1613522-1626826 GCA_024703695.1 Erythroxylum cataractarum
AAAATGTCAAAGAGACATAACCTAAATCGGACTAAATTTGCTTAATATGCTAACCCCTAATTTGGGGCGTTACACTAGACTTTTGTTTAATTTGATTAATTAAATTAAAACAAAGTTATTAAAGATAAAAAGAGGTGAATTTTATGTTTTAATGGGAAAAATGTGCAACTGCACATTTAACATTGGTTTGCTATATTTACAATGGTTTTTAATATGTTTTATCATCATTAAATGGAGTAATGATCTTATTATTAAATGGTTTAATGGTTGTTTTTTAATGATAGCACATAACCTACTAGCATTCATTGGATTAAAGAAGAAAGAAGTGCATTTGATGGACCATCTTCCTCCTTTCATGACTAAAAATTGAAAATGAGATGTAATTTTTAGGTTATTAGTCTTTTCATATAGCGATCTTAAAACAAATGAGAAGTGTCTCATTTAGTGGCTTTTTAATGATTGATTAAGGAAGGAGGTGATGCATTGGTTGCACCTCACTTCTTCCACCGATACAATAACCAAAATTGAGAGAAGAAAGACAAGGTGTTGTTGAATTTTTATCTCTCTCCCCTATCTTGCATATGCTAGCCAAAAATAACATGAGATATGCCTTATCTTTGGCTTCATTCAACTAAGGAAAATTTTTAAAAGTGTTTCTTCTCCTTTCCCATCAAAGGATGTTATTAACCTTGTTGTCTGAGGAGAACAAGTGGTAGATCGAATTGGGTGAGGATACAATAATGAGAAGAGGATATATCACCTTGGAGTGGATACATTGCTAAGGATAGGATAGCATAGCAAGGAGTTAAAGTTGTAGCGAAGGAGTCGGTAAAAAATTTTCTATCTTGTTATTATGTAAATTATTTTTCTTATACCGTATCATGTATGGCTTTTCATGTTGTTTTGGTTATATTGCTTCCGCTACAATTTTGATTTCTAAAAAATTTTAAAATCTACTATTTCATCCAAATATAGCATGTTTATGTTTTCGATCCAACACAGCATTCATTCAAAATCTAAGGACTGATTATGTCCAGATTTAGATTCCTTAAACCAAGAAGTTCCTTGTAGAAGTCAAACACCATTCCATGAATGGAAGTTACATCTTTGATTAGCTGATTATTGTTAACAAGTAGGCAATGAATTTTATTAGTGTTCCTTCTAGCTAGAATAAATTTATGAAAGAACTTAGTGTTAGTGACCTTGAAAAAACTCTTCAGTATGGCTCTCAACTTCTCAACTTCCTCGTTAATTGATGGATTTGCAATTTGGAATCTAGATCCCTAGAAATCTCTTGTAATATCTATGAACCCTTTCTTTATAAACTAGGAAAATTAAAGAATTTAAAAGGAACAATTTTAGAACCAAAATTGTTAGGAACAACCACTTTTATAAATGAATGATTTGAAAAGAGAGCAAGAACAAATTGTGCAAAGTAATTATGCCATATACCTATCCATGCTTGATTGAATAACAAACTATGAAGCTTTCTCCTAGTGAAGCTCCTACCTTGCTGCTTGTATTTTAGGTAAAATGATAACCAACATATCTTAAATTTAATATTTCTACAAACCTAATATGGACTTTAGCTCTCTTCCTATGGAATTATACTTTATTTTATCTTCTTAAGCTTCTAAAGGATGAAGGATATAGAAACAAGGTCCTCCCATAATTTTGCTCTTTAGAAAGCAAAGTTACAAGCATAAATGATTTTCAATTAAAAGAAAACTATGGAATCCAATCTCTTGCACTCTAAATGAATGCATTGGCTAGAGCAGTTGAGTTGAATGCATTGACTAAAGCAGTTGAGTTTTGTAACCTTTATCTTGTCCTTGTCATAAGAAAAAACAATTCTTGGATTTTAGTGATGCAGACTGGATCCAAGATCCATTTAGGCCCTAAAAAGTTCATAGATTCTTGAAATTTATGATTTTTAGTTCTATTCTCTTATAATACCAAGATATAAGGATTTTAATCCAAAAGTAGGTATTTTATTGTTTGTATCTTAAGAGGTTCATTCATCCCTCTAATATTCCAAAAAATCGTGACTGGGTTGGCTTGAAGAACTTACTAGTCCCTGGCATTTTTCTTCCTTTTGCCAGATTTTTTGTTTGAAGTTAGAGTGGAATTCTCACACAGTTTCTCCATTGGGATATAAGTTTCGTGATTGTTGCCTCCTCCTCTTTTTTATTCTTTGTCGTTAGAAATCTTAACTAAATTCTACTATTCTTCATCTATTTCAACTTCTTCTAAAATTTTCTCACCAAGACTAGATACTTGGACCTTAATTATTTTCGAATGTTTAGAGGTTTCAGTGTTTTTAGCATTAGGTCTAGATTCAAAAGGAGTATTCAAGTTCTAAATAACAATGTCCATTTGTCTTTTCTCCATTGTATCCCACTTCCTGTAATTTTTTGGTAGTCTCTTATTTTGAACAATTTCTTGTTTCTTTCCAAACTTTCTTCCTAAATTGTAGTCTCTAATTGTAAGAAAGTTTGATTTTAGTTCTAATAAGTTCACCCACTTTATTAAGTTTCATTACTAGGAAGGCCTCAAGTAATTCATCGCTTCTATTAAACTCAACACAGATTCTAGTATAACAAATCTTCTCTAGCTTTGCAGTGGGAGAATTAAAAGCTGATGGTTTGCCTACTGAACTAACAAGGAAGCTTAAATGATCCAATGTCCAATACCCAAAAGAGACATTATGGAAATTAATCCATATGGAAAAGAATCTATTCCATTTTATCCAATTCATACCTGGAATCCACTTTTGGACAAACATATGTTAACCCTCGATGTGCCAAGGTCTAGTCTCCTTAATTAAGGAATTTGAAAATAAAAGACTCCTCTTCAGTCAATAGCATTTTTCCCAAGCCCTAGCTATGCCATTCGAAATGTACCCAAGCTTGTACTTGAGGGAAGGTAGGTCTTTTGTTCAAAAAGAACCTAACAAGGCTACAAAACTAGGATCTGGTTATAACCTGCAAAAGCTCCAAAGGTGGGGAAACAACCCCAAACACGATGGTAGAATGGAAAAGCTTAGGTTTCTATGAGGGGTAATTTACTAGAACAACACTCCTCTATGTTTTGGTGACAGCCTTGGTCAGTATTGTGGATTTCACATTCCCTCCATTCTCCAAGGACTCTCAAATAGATAAGAAATCTGAATCCATGCTTCTTGACTCCCATAAGGCCACTTAAACAGTCTTCAAGCTACCTCTTATGAGAACCTCCATTTTTCTTACAAATAGTGAAGCTATTAGCAAGAAATTGGTAACTTGCCAAAAATATACTGTTTATAACATTGTAGATTAATTCATTAATCTACAATGTAAGCCCTCCTCCTTAGCTTCCAAAAAATCACTTGAATTGCCTCACAAACCACCTAAAGTTTCCTCCTTGAAGTTCCACTCTTGCTAGACACTTGAGTTTGTCTCTCACAGCTCTCACCAAAGATCATTACCTCTCACCTCTTGCCACTCGCCATTATAGATTACTTTTGCCCCTCTTACTAGACACTATAGTTGATCTAGTACTCTGGCCACTCTTACCCCAATCTACTCAATGTTTACCATTATATTAAGGTTTACAATAACATATATGGTTCTCTTTCTATCTAGATCCTTTTTAATTAAAATTTTATAAATTAATGATCAAAATTTACTTATGGCCTCTTATTTTTTGCTACATATTCTAATTCTTGTAAAATATAAACTTAGATAGTATATAACAACTGGTTAAAATCATAATAATAAATTTAAAACAATAACTGTTTTGTTTATATTATAAAGATAACCGTAATTATACCTATATGGAATAATTAATCTTTATATAATACTTGTAAATGAAATTCATGATGAAGTCACTTAAAGAGTTCGCAAAAAAATCATATTAAATGCAACTTTATGATGACGAACTAATACATAACACCCTATACTTGGAAAAAGTAGTCACCAACTAATTCACCCTATATAATAAAATGGTAGCTTTTAACACTGCCAACTAACTTCTTCTAATTAAATATTTGACCTTAAACTATTTACCCTAGGAAATAAAATGGTACTTATCACATTCTACTTATCACATTCCAAATCTCTATATAAACATATTTGGAATGGAGTTTTTCCTAAAGATTTTCTTGTTGAATTAATGGTTTAAGAATGGCAACAGCTCTTAAGTTTTCCAAGGGTCTTGTTGAAAGCCAATTATCAAACCAAAAACTTATACATTTTCCATCTCCATTTAAAAAGACAAAATCAGATCTAAACTTGTCCCTTCTTTTCAAAATTGCTCTCAAATTTAAGGATAAATATGGTTTGATTTTCAAGTGCCATATGATCTTATTCTTAATGTATATATCATCAATCCATTTGCACTATAAAGCTTATTTATCATATATTAGCCTTTATAATCTATTAGCGAGCATAACTGTATTTAATTTTTTTATAAGAATTATGTCAAGACCACCTCTATCTTTTAGAATGCAAACATCCTTCCACCTAACTCTAGCTCTTATAAGTGTTTCTCCACTACCTGACCATAGAATTTGTTGCAATGGATTTGATGATATTACTTAGAAGAGCAATATAAACAACCTAGTATGTATTAATGAAATTCAAAATATAAGCAATGAGTTGAGCTCTACCAGAAATGGATAAAATCTTGTTGCCTTAATTAGAAATTTTGTTATTAATCTTATCAATCAAATTACTGAAGTCTCTCAATGAAATTTTGGAAGCAGAAACTGGACTTCTAAGATAAAGCATAGGGAGGAACTAGAATTTAAAGCCAATAAGATTCCTCATAAAATGTTCTTGTCTCATTGCATTTCTTAAAAGATAGAATTCACTCATAGAATAATTGATAAAGAGTTTGTTAAAAACCATAAGAGCATTCATGGGGGTTGAAATAAAATCAGGGTCAACTTTAAAGAGGAGTATGAGATCAATAGCAAAGCTTCGGTTTGTGATTTGTAGTTTCCCACATCTTAAGTGGAATTTTAAGTACTTAGTTCTCTACACTACTCCTTTGAGAGTTTTGTTGAAGACTTTAATCACTAGATAAAAAAGATATGGTGATGTAGGATCTAACTCTCAAATCCCTTTACTGCTTTTAAGAGATTCCATTGAAAAGTATCCTGAATGAGGGAGTGGTCATGCATTGTGTAATTCATTAAATGAAAGCTTGTGGAAAGCCCATAAAATGGAAAATTTTTATGGTGAAATTTTAATCCACACTATTATATTCTTTTTTTAGATCAATCTTTAATAAACAATTCATGTTGCATGTCCTCTTGGAGTAAGTTTTCACTAGCTTCTGTAGCAACAAAATGTTTTCACCAATATTTTTTACAGGATTGTAGGCTCCTTAGGTAGGATCAGTGTAGTTTTGGAGGACACTCTTCAACTTCTGAGCAAAGATTTTAGAGATCATCTTATATACCGTGTTGTAATAAGAGATATGGAAAATTTTGAGAACTAATTCTGCTCATCGCACTTAAAAATGAGGGCCAAAATGGTGTTATTGATTTCAGTAAGTAGGGATCCCTTGTTAAAGAATTCCAAGATAACACTAATAACTAGTTTCCTTATTAAAGACCAAGATTTAATGAAAAAGAATAGGTTAAAACCATTAGGGTAAGGAGCTTTATGAGTATTTAATGATCTTAAAGTGTCTTTAATCTCTTATATGTTGATAGGTTTACTTAAAGATTCAGCTTCTTAAGAGGTAATAAATTCCTGCATGATTTCCTCGAGAAATGTACTGGATGATAGTGCATTAGTAGAAAAACCTAAAATACAAGAGAAATAATTGAATGCCTCATCTAACAGTTGTTATTGTGATCCAATTTGTGATTTTCAAACTCCATAGAGATTATTTTATTCCTTTTGAAGACCATAACCCTATAAAAGAAAGCGGTGTTTCTATCTCCACTTTTTAACCATTCAATTTGAGACCTTTGCTTCATCAAAAAGAAATAATAGAAAAGAGCATTATAGAGATTTTTCAATACACAGAAAGTGGATAGAGGATGTATTGAGTGCTATAGAGATAGTTGAAATTAATATGGCCATAGGGATGGATAAGCCACCTCTGTATACATCCATGAGCTCAAGAGAGCTCATAAAGCAACATATGCAGCCTGGGATTAGTCTAACAGATTATATCTTATGACCATTAAGAGATCCATATTTGATCATCTGTTTATGGACTTTTGGACATAGACATAGTGAAGGAATTTCTTAGTAATGCCTCCCAAAGGTACACAATCTCACCTAATGTTGGGATAAGTGCCTTGATGAAAGAATTATTCTCTATAAGGTACACGGGAGAAGGGGGAGTGATGGAGTACATATCAAGAATGATCCATCTTCATAGTAAACTGAAAATGTTGAATATGCCTCTTCCTAATTTCTTCATAGTTCACTAGACTTTGAATACACTCCCTCTATATTTTAGTAATCTAATGATGATATATTATTTGTTGGATGAGTAATGGGAATTGAATGCTTTGATAGCTCATTGCATTGTTGAGGAGGAGAAACTCAAGCATGCTACTCCTATAACCCTCAAAGAAATTAAAGGGAAGGCAAAGATGAAGCCCGTTAAAATCAAAGGTAGAAAGTCTAAATCTTCTTCACATACTGATGCTGGTCAATCCAGTGCTAGTAAAGGTCCTGTGAATATAAGGAAGCCAGTAGTATGAGGCCTTGAAAGAAAGACTGAGACCATTAAGTAACTCCTTGGCTTATCAATTTATGAATCTAATTTTTGATAATCGCACTAAGTTCTTATTAACTAGATTATGGATCATCTAATCAAGGTGCTTCCATGATGTAGGGGTTCATATCCAAGATAGAGCCAAATAAACGGAGGGAGAAACTGATGTTTGAAAGCTCGCAGGTAACAATTTATAACGAAAAAATAAGCAAAACCTTTGAAACCATTTTTCTTGTCATAGAAAATTTTCATTGAGTTCATAAAACACATGTTTCTTACTTTCAATCAAAATCTACAGGTTACAAAACATGAATGCATCAAACTTGTTAACATAACAAAAGCATATAAGCACATCAGAATGGTTTGAGAGGTCCATAAACAGAATGTACTACATATTTCCCATAATGGTCCTGTGTAGCCATGAACAGAACGTACTATCACAATCCCACATAATGGTTTTGTGTAGCCTTGAACTTATGGGAGTCCATGAATGAGCTCCATGCTACTAGCAGGCAGGCGGGAGAAGCCTTTAGTTAAAGTGCACTTGACAACAGAATAGACCAAACCAAACCCACATAACACGTATCTCATATTTTGTAAACATATTACCTAAATTGGCACTTTTCCGAAACTTGATTCTTTTCATAAACATGAGATAAGTCAAAACCATGATTTCATAAGCATGTTATCCTTTTTAAAAGAAATAACTTTCAAAGTCTGTTCATAAATCATCACACAACTCATATAACAATATATTGCACTTTCTCAAATCATTCAAAAGCAACAAATGCAACACTTATGATGTAATTGGAAACATTAAACTTTCTTTATTAAAAGTAAACATTAGCAGCTTATTTACTCTATTATAAACATGTACCCACCTTGATTTTCTTGCTTGTAGACTTGCTCAAAAATGTCTCTTCTCTTGTTCCTCTTGCCTCTTTTGATTCCTTTATACAATAACAAAAATCCCACTCAATAGGTTTTCAATTAAAAATCCCTCAAATCACAATCACTAAAATTGGTTCTAGAATACTTAAACCCAAGCATTTTCTAAATTCTATGAACTAAAATCTTTCCAAAAATCTAAAAGTTTTAAAATGATCTTACCTTCATTCTCCACCAAATGAAGGGATATTTAGCTTAAAGGAAAGCTTTTCTCTTCCTCTAATTGTTTCCCTTCTTGAACAACCTCAAAATCTCTCTTGATGGCTAACACAATTGAAACACTAGCTTGTTTTCTCTTCTTTCTCTCCTTCTCTTCTTCTCTTCATATTTCTCTCTCTTCTTCATGACACTCTCTCTTTTTCTCTTAAATTTTTGTTCTTCTCTCCTTTTAAAATGAAAGACAACTCTTCTGCTTCCAATTATCCCTTAATGATCGAGAAATGTCCTATTTGCCCTTTCATTTATGCCTTATGCATTTTATGTTTAAGTGTCTTGCCAAAAATACCCTTGAACATTCTGACATAACTCTTTCTTCTAGAAAAATGTTCCACATTGTCTTAAGTTTCTAATGACATCAAAATCAATCCATTTGGTTCAGAACTCTAAAAGTATTGCCCCAAACATTTTCGAATTGTTCTTATTCTAAAACTGTATATTATATCCAACTTCCATCCAGAATTTGAAAGTCTAACGGACTGACTTAGATTTCAATTGCTTCATACCATTTATAGCTCCATGTCTTTAGTTTAGTTTGAACCAGAATCATCTTATTCAGAGCTCTATCGATCCAGAAATCATCAAAATATTGAAGTGTGTTCAATAAAATGTCCAATTCATACTCTTCCAACCGATACCCTTACTTTGATTCAATCCATCTTTTTAAAATCAATACCAAATACTATCAAAATATAAGGAGAGACATAAAAATATGTTAAGAAACTATTAGTTCAAGAATCACTTCATTTGGAGGTCGGAGAATAAAGTTATGATCGAAAGAATCAAACAAGGTTTTGTCCTCAATCATATTGAACCTGTTTCGGGACAAAAGGTATAACTCTCTATATAGATGTCAGATTAAGATCATCTTAGGAGGGTTTCAAAGAGGAATTTGATATAAAACTTTCAATAAGACCTTGAGGTCAGATTTTATCATCTAAAGGGTCAAAAATGGACCAGAAGATAGGTACAGACGAAACTGAATGAAAAAGCAGACAAATCAGGAAAATTACTATAACTTTCCCTAAAGATATTAGATTGAGGATTTCTTTCTATGTTTCAAAAGAAACATTCAAGATCTATAACATTCATGAAGACCTAGAAGACAGATTCTATCGTCTAAGGGGTCAAAAATGGAGCATATGATAGGTATAGACGAAACCAAAGGAAAAAGCAAACGAATGGGAAAAAGCAAATGAATTGGGAAAATTGCTATAACTTTCCTTAAAGATATTAGATTAAGGATTTATTTATATGGTTTGAAATAGGACTTCAAGATCTACAACTTTCATGAAGAACTCAAAGACATATTCTATCTTCTGAAGGGTCAAAAATGGAGCAGACGATAGGTACAGATGAAATCGAATGAAAAAGCAGACAAATGAGAAAAAACAGATGAATCGGGAAAATTGCTATAACTTTCCCTACAGATATTATGTTGAGGGTTTCTATAAATGTTTCAAAATATGACTTCAATATCTACAATTTTTATGAAGACCTTTACGACTAATTCTATCGTTTGAAAAGTCAAAAATGGAACAAATGATAGGTACAAACAATAGTGTACAGAAGGTCAAACATAGAAGAAGTAGAAAGTCAAACATAGACGATATGACGTCATCACAGACGATATGACATCATCACAAATGATACATTTTACAGACGATATGTCATCATCATAGACGATATGATGTCATCACATACGATACATTTTACAGACGATATGATGTCATCACAGACGATACTATCTACATTCCTAAATATCTCCACTTATAAAGACCATAACTTTCAACTCCAATGTCCAAAATTCTCATGTTATATACCGTTGGAAAGATAAAAGAAAGACCTATAACTTTATAGAACACAACTTTGTCTAAATCTATCCAAATCAATTCAAAATTTTCCCTGAAATCAGAATATGAACTTTACATTCCTCCACCAATGTACTACACCCAGTTTTCAACTTCATGACAAATTTTGAGATTCTTAAAGACAGAATTTAAATTTGATGTCTTCACAAGAAATGTATTCATATGTTTCTAGTTTAATCCAAATCAATAATCATATTGTTTGGATAACTAGTGAAAATCTTGTGGCTAAAAGACTGAAGTATACTCTGTGAACATTTTCCAGATCAACCACCCATTTTGTTTCACAAATCTTTCTTTAATACAACTCATACGAATATCACCTTTTCTACTTCATTTACCCCTCATTCTTAAGTACATTTCAAATCAATATCATCCATAAGAAAATATAGTCCATGATTAATCATGAACACTAATAACAAAAAATACACTCATATATATATATCCTTCATCAACTTAGTATGCATATTCAACTTCATTTTTACTTTCTTTGTACTTCTAACTTTCACCTTAATTCTTCCCATTTCAAAATCTATTATCCGCCAAAAACACCAAAGCAAAACATGAATCTATTTACATTTCTCATTCACTACTTTACTCTCGTCTATCATTTCTTTGTTTAATAATTTTCATTCATTTGTTCTTTACTCATGACTAATCACCAAAATTTCTCATTTAATAGTTCTAATCTTCTAAAAAAAGTTTGGGGTCCAACAGATAGGGTTGAGAGATTGATTAAGGAAAGCATTCTCTCAATTTTATATTATGATGATTTGATAACATGTGTTGATTGTTGGAGGGGTAAGTTGATTAATAAGGAAAAGGGATCAACTCGTGTTTCTAGCTTGTTGGGTCTGATAAACACAGATATCAAAAGACCTTACACAATTCCATTATATAATTCCAAATTTATTCTGACATTTGTTAATGATTATTCCCATTACAGTTATGTATTCTTGCTTAAAGATTGAAGGTTAAGAACTAACTAGGAAAATTCATCAAGATAGTCAGATCTAATCGTAAAGGAGAATATCATGGCAAACATAGTGTTTCAGGTATAGTCAGATCTAATCGTAAAGGAGAGTATCATGACAAACATAGTGTTTCAGGACTCGAAAATGCCCTTTTTCTAGATATGGAGTTGGTTAGAATAGTGTCTAAGCTCAGTATGTAGAGTAGTCCTGAAGAAAATAGTGTGTAGTCAAATTGCATAATAACACCTTAAAGGACTTAAAGAAGTCAATGTAGAACATGACTAATCTACCTGATTATCTAGAAATTTGGAAACACAACCTTGCACACATTTTTGTATGGGGCTACCTTTTATGGTAATATAATCATTATAAAGATACATTGCATGCTCATTTCACTCATTGCTATTTAGTAAGATATCTTGACCACTCTAAAAGCTACATGTTTTACTATATAAGGAGGAGGTATTAAAATTATGGAATCACAAACAGTTAAGTTTCTGGAATATGATGTGGACCCTTTGACCCTTCGAATGATAGTAGGGTGGATACTATAATTATTACGTACCTGCTACTCACACAATTAGATCTAATGAATCTAGGTCTTTGTACCATGCCTATATAGGAACAAGAACTCATACCTGTACACACAGAGGTTTCTAGGGGTATAAGATCTAATCTAATTATGTAAATCCACTAGAGTGAGACTACCTACTATCTCATCCTATTATATAGTCTATGTGGTGAACAAGACTATGATGTTAGACATGTTGTGTATCTAGTTACTTTTATAGAAATTGTTTCTAGACCCAATGCAGATTTGTGGTGGATGTAATAACTGATGAGATGCAAACCATGAAGTATAATAAGGTCTGGGAGCTAGCAGATTTGCAGCGAAATTGCGAACTCGTTAGTTGTAAATTAAGTTTTAAGACCTAAAGGATTTGGGATAAAGTTCAAAAGTTTATGGGCTTTGCCTGATGGTTCACTCACGGAGAAAGGTTGAATTTAATGTTACTTTTCTCCTACACCCTCGTATGATATATTTTAAGTGATTATGGAAATTGTAGCTTATGATGATATAGAGTTATATCATATGGCTGTCAAAATTGCTTTCATGAATAAAGACCTTTATAAAGAGGTCAATATGGAACAACCTAAAGAATTTTATGATCCAGATGGAACTGACATGGTTTGCACATTAAGCAGATCAATATATAATTTACATCAAACCTCCTAAAAGTGGTACCCTACATTTGATGAAGTTATGGCCTCTTTTACCTTCGTGGAAAATAAAGTTAAAAAGATTCTTGT
This sequence comes from Erythroxylum cataractarum, assembly GCA_024703695.1. Taxonomy (NCBI): domain Eukaryota; kingdom Viridiplantae; phylum Streptophyta; class Magnoliopsida; order Malpighiales; family Erythroxylaceae; genus Erythroxylum; species Erythroxylum cataractarum. The sequence goes on from JANJEY010000009.1 coordinate 1,625,563, forward strand.
ATCACAGGATCAGGGGGAGCAAAGCTATCTTCCTATTATTGCATGTGAATGATATATTGCTCACATTGAATAACTTGACCATATTGCTTGAGGTTAAGCAAATTTTGGCTAGGTATTTAATATGAAGGATCTTAGTGAACCATCTTCTGTCCTAGATATTCAAATTTACCATCAGATCTTAACACTCATCAGAGCTCTCACGGAGTGCATACATTGAGTACATTCTACAAAGGTTTAATACAGTCGACTGTAAACCTATCGTAGCACCTATCTCTTATAGTGAGAGATTATCTTTGGTATATTTTCAAAGAATAAAGTAAATAGAAAGATTATGAGGAATGTTTCGTATTTTAGTATGGTTGATAACATGATGTATGTTCAAGTAAGTACTAGGATGGACATTGCATTTACTATTTAACTGTTTGGTCAATATCTAGTTAACCTAGGAATAGACCATTGGAATGTAGTCAAACAAGTGTTGAGATACTTAAAGGAATAAAGGATTATATATTTACATATAAAAATTCAACAGGCTAAACCTTGTAAAAAATTCAGATTCAATTTTAAGTTATATGTCTAGATGATTGAAAGTCCACTTAACGCTACATTTTTATATTTGTAGATGGTATAATTTCATGGAAGAGTGTCAAGTAAACATGGATGACTTCCTCGACCATGTATGCAAAGTGCATGCTATGGGGCTGCTTTACAGATGGTTTGAGTCAAAAACTTGATTTTTGAGTTATCTGTGGTTGATTTAATGGCTAGATCAATTCGATTGTATTGTGATTGTAACAACCCAGATCACTCGCTTACAGATATTGTCCATGGAAAACACGTCTTTCAGGGTTGGGTTGACACCTAGTATCACCACCCACTCATCCAGATATTGTCCTCTTTTGGCCTAGCCATCAAGGTTTTGTTCCTCCCGCACACTCGCTCGAGAGAACAAATGTTGGGACCCGATCCGGGAACCGGATCTCAACCGGAAAACGAAGCACGGAAAACGGAATGCAGAAACAAAGTAATAGCTGAAGCGACACGAAAAACAAAAGTACCGAAGCAAAACGAAGCGAAGCAGAATCGATACTTACCAAACGGAGCCGACATCCGAGAACAATCAAGAACACAGAAACACATCCGCGTTGGGAACCTAGACTATCCAAACCCGGTATAATTTTTTTTTCTTTCTCTTATTCATTCCTTTTCTCTTTACTCAATCACATTCAAACCATACAATTTCCTTTTTGGAAATTTATCCTCA
>JANJEY010000009.1:1641862-1664926 GCA_024703695.1 Erythroxylum cataractarum
TAATGCTAACAATTTGCCCGCTTCCCTTAATGTTTCAGGTGTTTCTTTGGCTCCTCTTGCATGATAAGTTACTCACTAACCAACAAAGTGTACGCCGACGACTCACACCGGACGCCTCCTGCTCCCACTGCCTCCTCGAGGAAACCTCTCTACATGTGGTCCGGGACTGCCCTCGAGCTCGCACTTTATGGGCACGATTCCCCTCGCAGATTATCACCACCGAGTTCTTTACTCTGGCTCCCCATAACTGGGCTCATCAAGAACCTCCGCACTCACAGGACGGTAGGGGGCTTTGACTGGGTCATCCTCTTTGGGACGGCATGTTGGTTTCTCTGGTCCTGGAGGAACAAGACCCTTTTTGACGATCTATTCTCCTGGCCGCTTTCTTCGGAACAGCCGGTGCTGACCTACGTTTCCCACGTCCATCTAGCTACAGTCTAGCAACAATGAGCACACTTGAGCCCGGTCCCGCGCCAGCCCCTCTTGGTAGGTTGGAGCCCACCTGCACAGGACTGGATAAAGCTCAACACAAATGGCGCTTCTAATGGCTACAATAATTCGGTATCAGTAGGTGGCCTGCTACGAGACAATTCCGGCGCTTGGTTGGGAGGCTTCGTCCAGAACGTTGGCAAGTGCTCCCCGTTAATGGTGAAATATTGGGGGGTTCTGTCGGGTCTCAAGTTAGCACTGTCCTTGGGGTATCGACATATCATCTTAAAGGTGGATTCGAGTATTGTGCACGATATGCTCTCTTCTCCTCAGGCGCGAGCTGCCTCCCCCCACCCTTTAGTGTTGAGCATCCATGCCCTTCTCCCCCATAACTGGGTTGTCCTCGTTCACCACGAATACCGGGAGGGAAATCGGTGTGCGGACTGGCTTGCCCATTCAGCCTCCCAGTGTTCATTCGGGATCACCCATCTTGAGCATCCTCTCAGCGGATGCATACCTCTCCTCTTAGAGGATGCGTCGGGACTCTGTCACCCGATATTTACCATGTAATTTTGTTGTTTCCCCTTTATCAAGTAAAAGCAACAACGACTATGAAAGCCTTGGACCAATCGGAGATAAGCACAAGCAACCACGCGTGGCAAAGCTGTGCCGCAACTGTTTGGTCATGCAAGTGATGGTGAAGGGAAGGCCTCTATAATAAAAGTCTTTTGCACAGAGTTCTTCTGCATAATTTGCTGGAACATTGTCATGATATCGCTAATCTCTTTTTCGTGTCTTATTTGTGCTTTCGACAAGTCCTTTAGACCTCTTCTAGGCGTCGAACTTCAGCTCTTCTCGTGCTTTCAGCCATTTCCGCCGAGGAACGTCCGCTCCGATACCAAATGTTTCGAGAGTTTCCCGTAAACAAACAAAGAGTACAAGTACGAAGAGGAAAGGACAATCGAGAAAATATGATATGTTTTCTCACTTCAGAATTTTTCGTAAGTACATGTTTAGTTACAGCAGCTATTTAACGATGCTTATCCCTTTACGATATTTACACATGTTATAATTGGTAAGACAGTTACGCTTCAGCGCGATCGGCGTCGTCTGCTTCATCTTCTTCATTCTCCCGCTTGTACTATTCGACGTGGTTTTCTAATAATTTCATCATTCATTGAATATCTTCCGTAACAGTTTGTTTATATGGTGACTCTTTTAATCGTCAATCGCAAGCTGATACATTTTCGTCATGGCCAATAAGGGAACACTTGTGATTACTTTGGTAGCTGTTACCAGGAAATGAAAAAGCTAAACCCGAGTCACAAAAGTCAACTTAAACACTGGCTACCAAGTCCAAGGTCTGCTCATTTGCAGATGTCTTCAAACGTTGGATCGTTTTCTCAACCTACGAAAGTTTTGACGACAGTCACTAATGACATCAGAAATAAGAAGCAACTTAATGTATACGTAAATCCTAGGCATATACCTCTGTATCCCAGTTAGTCCTTGCTGTAATAATTATTAAAGTTGCTGTTTGCAGAAGAACCCCGATTATCATACCCCACCAAATCCCCTGGAAAGAGTTCAGAAATTATTAGTAAAGTTTCCTCTGTTTGCTCGTAAATGTCTTGATCTTGAGAGGGATAAAGGTGCTTACTGCTACTCCTAAGCTGGTTTTGAAGCCAAGGACACATCCAATGGGAAGTCCTATGATGTAGTAAGTTGCCAGATTAACATAAGCTACCAAAGCTTGCCATCCACTTCCAATTGCGACACCTTAAAAGTCCAACAAGAAACTCGCTATAATGGTGCTCTACGAAACCTTAATACACCACTGTCAATTTTTTGCCAATTATATATTTTTTTCATTGCGTCAATCACCTGAGAGTATGGGTTGAATGCCATTGAGGAAGACAGAAATTGCAAGCAGCGGAGTCAAATTAGACACTGCTTCTATCACTTCAGAGTCACTTGTGAATAGTTTGCTCAATCCAACCCGGAATATCAGAATGATTGCACAGAAAATTATACTGATAAGAATGCTAGTTGCATTTACTACGACCACTGAAAATTTTGCTACTCTTGGATGGCCTGCTCCTAGTTCATTACTCACTCGAATGCTGTGTTGATTTTGTAGATAAATCAGTTAGCCAACACTAAACAAAAGACTTCATTGATCAGCAGACACCACGTTGAAGATGAAAAGAACAGGTAGGGCTTGTACATGAGTTACTAACCTGGCAGCTGCACTTAGTCCCAACATAAATTGCATGTCCCAGTTCAAGTAATTCATACTGAACAGGTTTTGGTTCCAAAGTTAGTAGTAAGTAAATGCAAGAGAAACAAGAGGAAACAGTTGTGGATGGGTATCAAATACCCTGACATACCAAATGGAAATGGAGTCCAGTGAGATTGTTGGGTTGGTGAGGAGGCCTGATATGAGCACAAGGCCTTGATTGTACCATATCTCTAAACTGCGTTGTAAGTAACACGTACAAAAAGCACGTTATTACTTTAGCAGAGACTTCAGTTTTCAAAATATATCTGCTACTCTTGAACACACCATAGAATTTCTTCAAAACTCCTTCCATGCATAAATGAACTAAGATTACGTAGCGAGACACACAAAGTTTGCGGATGTACCAGAGCATGATAGCAGAAGCCACTGTGAGCTTGAAATAAGGCCATATTCCTCTGAATGCACTGACGGATAAGCCTGTCCAAGTTTCTTTGCAGGATGGGCTTAGAACAATGTAAAGTCCATTCAAGATGACAAGTAGCCACCATGAGAAACTCAGTGTCAGAGCTGCTCCTAGAAGCCCATAGTTTAACACATAAACAACAACCCAGGAGAGCAGAATGTGAAGCAGGAAAACCCCAACAGACATATATGCCAAAGGGTTCACGATGTTCTGTGCCTGAAGAAACCTCTGCATAGGGCAGCTTATTGCAAATGCATAGAGCTGAAGTATCAGACCACGAGCAAAAATTTGGCCATAGTCGGCGATAGCATCCGATTGTCCAATAGCTCGAAGTACTGTTCCCGAGAACCAGTACAAGAAAGTGAGCAGGATAGCTGCTCCTATATGTAATACTATTGCCCTCTGACAAATAATGCCCATTGCTGAGTACTTCTTAGCTCCATAAGCTTGTCCACACACTGTCTGCACAGCACTGGCCATACCCAACTTTTGTTTCCAAAAGAAAAGTAGAAAACTTGTTAAAAACCCTGTAACATTAACATGTTCATTTCATTTATTTATGCTAAGAATCATACGGAAAATTTTCATTACCATGATTCCGTAAGCAAGACCTTGAATTCCTACACTAGCAATAGAAGCTCCAGCGAGCTCAACCGCACCCAAATGCCCAGAAAACATAAGCGTCACAAAGCTAAGCATGTAGTTGAAGATTGAAACAACTATAGATGAGCCTGATAGGAACCACAGTAATCTTGATTCCCATGCAAAAAGTCTAGGCCACCACCGTACGGCCACCGGACTTTGCTCCAAAAATTCTTCTACTGCAGTTGATGACAGGTCGGGAATTCTAGAATGAGAATCAAGTCCTATTAGCAATGGTCTGTATTCTGTTGCCTCCATCACTGTTTCTGTCCAGCCACGGAATAATCACTGTGCGGACTCCAGTCACACAACTTGATGAAAACACACACGTATTATATCACTCTGCTTTTGTGTGTTCTTATCTATTTGGCAAAGAAGATGTAATATATAGCTAACATTCCTATAGTTGAGGAAGACGACTGGCAGAATCTAACTACTTGTAACGTAACGCTTGCTACAGGAACATGAAGGGCAGGATTTTATTTTTACTAATTTAGTTCTTAATTCATTGGTTCAGATTCTTGAATATAACTATAGTTATTGACTACTTGCAAATTATTTCCTGATTTAATATCTAAAATAAACCAATTTAAAGTTAATAATAGCAATCACAGATGGACTGTAGATCGTGGAGGGTAAGGTGAAACGCACGTGAACCAAACCTTCAAACAGAAATTCAGGTTTGGGCACCAGATGGTCTTGTGTTGAGTTTTCCAGTTTGGTAGTCAAGTCAAACTTGTGTCATCTTAGTTACAAGTCTTTAAGCAGACACTCTCTAGTTTTCTTCCTGGAACTAAACATGGGAACTTGCCCGAGTTGCGTATTGGTTAGTAAACTCAACAAATCATGCTTACAATATTAGCCTCCAAAGAGTTCCAACAGAGACCTATCGCACCAGATGATCAAGAGTTAAATAATATACAGTGTGCGTGTATATATATATATATATATATATATCCTGCCATTATCAGAATCTGATTCACGACAACCTCTTTAACCACAAAATGGGTTCAAAGAAAAAGGTGGCGCCTAAGGATACAACTTACAACAGACAGTACATACAACTCAGTAATGCACTAATTAGTTCTTTTTACTCCATGTAAAAGCATAAGAGCGTCTGCTGCTTTAATATTCAAGGAGTCACTTCGAGCTGCAATCCTGCATCCTACTAGTTTGAACTTTCTATTCAAGAGTTGCAATTCTACTACTGAGGCCTTCTTTCCCCATCTTGTTGCACTTCAAAAGGAGATAGTATCTTGATATACCACACATTATTAACAAATTCCCTGAAATGTGCAAAAACTTAAACATAAATAACAGTACTTTTAACTGCTTCTTTTCCTCTTCAAGAAAAAACTGGAAGAAAATAAATAGAAAATCACTAAATACAAGTAACAAAGATTTAAACATTATCATGAAGTGAATAAAAGCTTCAAAAACATATCTGAACACTTACTGCCAAGGGTCATCGCCAAGGAGAAGAACATCATTCTCCCGGTCAACAACTACAAGCTGCCAGCCTGATCTTCGAGGGTCCTCTAGTTGGCCTTCAAGGCCAAACATGCGAGCAAGCTCACTGCGCAGCTCATGATAGCTGCTAAACTTGGAAATATCCAGGGAGCGCCCAAAGGACCCTGATTTGTGAACCTGACAAAATTATATTAACTTAGGTCAGTAATCAATTGAAGGTGAACCATGAAAACATCGGCTTTATAGAGCTCAAAAAAGTAGTGGCTGCAGATGACCAGAGAAATTACATAAACAAATCTGAAAAACTAGAAAAAAGGATGGAAAGAGTGAGAGCGCATCATTTGTAGAAACATAACTGGGTTTCACTAGTTTGATAGTTACTTCACCAACCAAATAATAACTTCAAAACATGGAAAGTATATGGACTACTATTAGTGATCCGACATGTAACATGCATGAACTTAATACTGAAGACTACTATCACATAAATGACCTGGTAGTAAATTAGAAGAATCATTACACATGTAATCAGTAAGTATTATTACAAAAGCATGTATGGATAGGATGTTAATCACGTTTACCTTCACAAACGTTCTGATTGGCATGTTCACTTGGTCCACATTTTCAGAGGAATGCAAGAAACCTGATTCATCAACACAACTTAAATTCGTCCTATCTGAATTAAGAGGAATATCATCTCCTGCTTCACTTGTGAAAGTAGATGCAATAAATGGCATCGATAATGAGTCATTTTCAGTGCCTATATTTCTCAGGTTTGATATCCCATGCTGCAGCATGAAAGGAGAGTCATCAATGCTAACTCCAAATAAGAGATTGTTTTGGGCATCAGCAGCACCTTGATACGATGTGTACTCTCTCCCAGGAAATGGAGATAACATTGTAGCAAGTTCAGAGACACTTGAATTTGCTGTACCTAAATGTTCCACTTGTGGAAGTTCAAGGTCAGCATCTCCTTTAGCTATTTGAGGATCAAGAGATGCTTGCTTCGGTAACAAGTCAGAAGAGATAACAGAGTTGGATCCATTTATGTTTAGTAAGTGGGATGCTGCATCTTGAGATAAGGAACCTATCACACTTTGCATCGAGGAAACATCAGATGTGGCCATTGAATTTCGAACAGGTTTTGGAAAAGCCTGTTGCTGACTCTGTGAAGGAAGTGGTTGCAAAGGAAACTCGGATTGGTGGACAGAAGTAAGATGAGCAACAGTTGAGACAACAGTTGGGATCTGGTGCTGAGCAGACAACTGCTGAAATTGTTGAGGCTGTGGGACTTGAGGCTGCTGATATGATTGGTGTTGTTGATGCTGATTTGATTGGTGTTGCTGCTTCTGCTGATCACCATGCTGTTGACGATGCTGTAACTGCTGTTGGAGAAGATGAGCTTGAGTTTCTTGGAAGTTTTGAAGAAGAGAATTCTGAAGATTGGACTGTTGCAACATCTGCCTTTGAAACAAAGAAGGGGATCCGTTTGAAGCATTTTGTGGCTGTTGGCATTGCAGAAGAGCTTGAGATGGTATTTTAGAAGATTCAACATTTCGCATCTCCTGAAGTGCTGCAGCTGCCATTGCTTGATAGACATCAGACTGTAGTGCTGGGAAAGAGGTATCAAACCTAGACTGCATCCATGGAGTAACTCCAAAGCCCTGAAAGTTCATCGATGGAATTCTCTGATCTCCTAAACCCCCTTGAAGCCAAAGTAGTGGAGAATTGATACTCAAATCACCATCTTGACCTGAAATTGCAGATTCAGAGAACTCGCGTCAAATTGTAATAGGGACAAAAAAATTCACTTCTGACCTTCAAGTGTAGTTCAATCGTACCATGAAAGGATGGCAGTCCAGATGGCCATGGCCGCTTAAGTCTTAGAGGGAAATGGGATGGATACATGGGAAATGTTGTTAATGGTTCAATCTCCCACAAGGACACCCGTGGCTGCCTCTCCCCTGCAGTTGATTCATCCCAGCCAACCTAAATTAACGGAGAAAGGATTTCTTCAATCAGTTCAAGCGAATAAACAATTAAACACATTAGTAGTCCTTCGACAAATGTAGTAGAAAGATCACCAAACCTTAACAGAGCGCCAATGGGAGTTAGGCCACCGTACAGGATCTAAATCACTAATGCCAGTAATTGTACCCATGTATCTGGATAAATAAAAAATTTACAAATAAATTTATCAACTAAGTACGATTGTCATAAAACAGTATATAAACAATCAAATATGAAGTGATAAATGCCCAGGACATGCTACAACTAACCAGATAGTTCTAATTTTGCATCAAGTGAAAAAATCAAGTAATATGCATCATAGGTATGCTACAGAGTATAAACATTACCAGGCTATTAGAGGAGATAATTAGCACCAGTTGCAAAACAAGAAAAATAAACGAGAAGAAGATAGAACAGATGAGAAACCAAAGTTCACAAGGAAACATGTTATGTCATTAACTCAAACAAAGAATTTAAGCTGAAAAAATCAACAGTTAAATGCAAGAATAACTGAACAACATTCAGAAGCAGTGAAACAACCTACAATAGACTAAACATTTCATTATAACAGAATAAACCAAACCTTACGTTTCTACAAGCCGTCTGACCTTGATAGTAACTTTAATGAGAACATTTGTCCTAATGCTTTGTATTTCTTGTGGCATATCACAATGCAAGCTATTAAACAATTAAATCCACAATGTACTTCTTGTAAGAACCTACAGCCATATTGACCTAACAATTCCATTTTGGACTTTATAGAATCACAAGCATGAAAATAATCTAGCAGGAATTGATTAGTAATCATGTTCTATAGATTTGTAAACTATCTAATCTCCGCTCTTTGCTCATAGTCCCTACCATATCCATCACTCCCGCCCTCATTGTTGCCAAGTGTTACAGATCCAATAGCTTCCACTAAGTTCTTTGACCTAACATCGTACTCCTAGGGGTCAGCTCTGATATCATTTATAATAATTCAAGTCTAGATTGGCCTCACAACAACCCCACTTCAGGCTTTATAGAATCATATACCCAAAAATAGATAGTTAAGAGTTGATCAGTAATCATGTTCTATAGACTTATAAACTATTCAAATTCTTTATTCCTATTCAACATGGGAATTTAACACTGTCACCGAATTCCACAAGGACCTAAACTTGACGAGGTGCATCCAAGCAAATCCCTCTGAGTTGCTTAAAAAGGTAGAAGGTACCAAGGGCAAACAACATTGCTGAACTCCTTATTGATGCTTCAAATTTGATAGGATTTAGCCATTCTCATACATTTAACACTAAGAATTAGTTTAGGTATACTAGAAATTAAACTTTTATCATAGTTACACAGATTCGTTCTACTCAATCCACTATATATTTTGAGTTATTGATCTTAGAATTTTGTATGGAAGGAAGAGTGCTGCTTGGATCAAGAAATCAAATATAATTATTTTCTCTGTATATACTTTAAATACCTTGCTACACCTTTTAACACTACTCCTGAGGTCAGAATATTTGATCATGTTTGGTGCAATACAAAATACTTACCATATATTCACTTTAAAGTCTAAAACATAATCTCCTCAAACACCAACCTAGATTACTATACTGGAATCAAGAACAAATTTCAAGTTGTTGCTAATCCTCAGCTCCTAGATCTTTTCCATGGAAGAAATCACAAAAACCTTCACAGTTATGGTGGAAAAAAAGTAAGATTGACAGAAACAGAAGAAAAGAAGAGGTAGGAAATACTGTAATGGAGCACCCATACACTTAGTAAAAGAGTGCTCCTGGAATGTTTGACACCATCTACTGAATAAGTTAATGCATTCAATGGAAGAAATGTTTGGCGTCATAAAAGTAACATCTGAGCAATAACAACAACGCATGGCAGATATTAAACAAGATAGAATATTTTATTTCTAAACCCTAAAGCTGCATAATTTTTTGGAGCAATTATTTTCACAGAAAACTAATCAATCACCTGAGAATAAATGGTGTGTGATACAAAGCCAAATTATCAGTAAATTTTTGTCACACTAGTAGGCAACTCAGAAACTAATATTCAAGCGAAGTATAAATAGTCCAAGACTAATGATGTGTGAGACAAAGCCAAATTATCAGTATATTTTAGTAATACTAATAGGCAACTGACAACCGATATTCAAACTAGGCATAATCATGAAAAGGGACAAACTTTTGGCATCAAAAAATGTAACATATCAAATAAAGACTTACCGACGGACACTGGACTCTTCATTCTCAAACAGCATTCTGAATCGCATGCCAACAGAAATCCGGGTATGATAAACTGCTTTAACATACTTTGCCAGGGGGATGACAAACTCGGAAGGACTAGCCCTGCAGTACAAAGCATTACTGTATAACTTTTTCACAATAACACAAGTATTTTCCCAGACTACTGAGATCAGCATCTACTGTTCTACCTTGGGTTATAAAATATTGTAAAACGGCTGTTTGTTGCAGCTGCATGAGCTGCTGCAGCAAGAAGACCGATGTGCATGCTGTCACTTGATAAAACTGATGAAGGCATAACTGCCTGTGGACGATTTGCTCGACAAATGCCCAAAAGTAACTGGTTCTTTTCATTCCTGTGGCACATTATATCCATTGGTTTCATGAGCATACCATACAACTTTCAACAACATCAAACTGTAGGAAAGGGAAAAAGAGCATGCCAACTAAGAGGACAGTATTACAAGCAGAAATGTGTGCTAATAGAAAAGGAAAAATGTAAAACAAATACTATAATAGATGTGTGAAGAATATTAACACTCCAAATTTGTATTTTACTGATGCTGACCGCCAAATGTATATAAAGGAACTAACCTTACTGCATCACACATCCTAGTCTCTCATGAAGGCTTTATACATCAGAAAGATTGTTCGCAAGACCAAATGAGTCGAAGGCTAAGTAAAATCTAATAATAACTAACTACATGGAGAATGGTCCAGAATCTCACCAGATGAAAAGGACTGAATCACCCGCAACAAGTCTCTTTGCACTAACAAACACACTCCATCCTGTCGTTAAAAGATGTCTCTTAGGCTGTCCTGAAAATTTACATAGAAAACAAATACAATTACATGTGATTATATGAATCCAGAATTCAGTCCTTACAATGTAAGGAAATTGTGTTCAACTATAGAAATATCTAATTAAATATTTCAATATGTTAAAATAAAGTCAGCTTTAGTTGACAGCGCCAGAATTGCAACTGGCCCAGTCTATCAAGAGATTGACAGGAGAATTTTAAGGAGAAAAAAGAAATGATCAGAGTGATCAAGGGCTTCTGTTTTGGTTGTGTATGTATCTTTCTTCCTCTCTTCCTAAGACACTTTCTCATCTCAAGTCTAGAACCTTCATTTTCAATATAGAAAAGTTCCTAATTGGTTGTGTTTACTGTGTTAGAAAGCCGAGGAAGCAAAGTAAAAATGAACAGGGTTGGGTGTAAAGCAACACTTCTGATATTGAACAAGCAACTAGAATTTGGTAATTAACATACAGAAACACAACAAGAGGACAGAAATTAGCAAAAATGCAAATGCCTGTGCTACCCACGCAGCATCTTATTCTTCTGCATTTCACAAGTTCAACTCAATTTTATGATTTGTTCCTCTAATTCTTCAAAGGGTTGGGGAATTTGATATTTACAGGACAACTCAACTTTATAACATGAGCAAATTTGGAAGCTACAATATGAGAGACATCTGATGTCATAATTACTAGTCTGCATTCACTAGTAGAATAGATACTTCAAATCAGATCTACGAATATACAACATACTGAAGTTCATTGTTACTCTCATGCCAATATGACAAAATGCAAAATATTGCAGAATAGAAAACAAATACTACATCATAATTCTTCAATGACATGAATAGGAGTCATAACAATCAGACAAACTCACCTCGAAATACATGCCTAAATTTCCATTCATTGTCATGAAGATCCCTTGCAATTAGCTCTTGTGATGGAGGCGTATAGCTGTAATCCTACATATAACAAACATAAGGAAAGAGAAGAGGAAAAGAGAATCAAGTACTAAATCAGCAGCTTGGAATTAACAGAACACCCTAAAAACAAAAGTGAATGTGAAAAGTATCCTACTAGAGGGGGGAAGACTCTTTCAGCTGCACGACGTGGAACAGAAAATCCTCCATGGGTGCTGGTATCACTGGCAGTCAACGTTTTACAGAAATAATTTGTTGGCTGTTTGCTGGGAGAACCTAATTCCGCTGGCAGCAGGAATATGTCTTTTTGCTCTTGCTACATAAAAATATCTATCAGGACAGGAAGAAGTAAAAAGCTAACAGATAAGAAGTCTATATAAGGCATACCAGACTTAGTGGTTGCAATGTCATCTGAGCATAAACTTCATTTGTCTCCACATCTGCCTGTACTTTTAACAAATCAGAGCTTTCTAGAGCAGCACATGATGCAGTTGGCAGCATCAGCTGCATTCTGATGATTATAAGCAGAAGTAATCAAGGGAATAAGAGGATTACATGCATTGTAACATTATGGAGCTGACAGATAAGTTGTGGTGGTAAGCTAGGGTAATTAGGTATATGAGCATCTACTTCCTTGTTTGTTGAAGCAGCTACCTGTAAATCAATTTATGGCTTCTTGAAATGAGAACAGCAAAACAAAATAATAGAATTGTATTGCATTGTAATCATCTCAATTTCAACTGTTCTATACATTATCAGGACGCAAAACAATGCATCCACAACTTTAATGTCAAATCAGAAAGTACGTGGAACATATAATGGAAATCAGCAAATATTGTCCTGCATAAAAGAAGTGTAAACCTATGAATCCAATTAGACATATAAAAGAAGTATTCTCAAAGGTGTAACAGAGGACCTCCGTCTGAATATCACCAAAGTTTCAGTTGCTTGATCTATATAAGCATAATATAATTATGAACAAGATTTTGAGAGCACATGGACAGAACAGAAACAAAAAAATTTCCAAAGTTTCTACGTTCCATATCTTAATCCATCATTTTTTCATCAGCACAGAAGTAGTTAAAAGAAGTTGTAATGACCTGTTCGCTGTGACCCTGAGGAAAGTAGACAACACGACTTCCAACAGGTGGCAATGATACAAGAGGTCCCGCACATGCATGCCATAGCTCAGAATTCAGAACCTTTTTATCCCCTGCAGAAGTTAAAACAACTGAGTAAACTTTCTGGGAACATAAAAGGATACATACATTCTGTAATATGAAACGCATAGTATTATGAATAACAAGTACGAATCTTAAAATTGACAAAAGAAGCACGAGCAAAATTAACCAGAAAATGAAAACGTTTGTTCGTGGTTACAACAGCAGCCATTGCTCTGCTCCATTCAATTCACCTCCCTATGTTCTTGACATTGATTACAACGGAGGAGAGAAGAAATGGAAGCAATCCTCTCTAGAACGTGGTGTGCAGAAAGAGGACAACTAACTACCATCCAGTAGCATCAAAGGTATCACTTGAGGATGATGAGATTAACCATTAATGTAAAGTTACTTTTTAGAAGCAATAATCAAGGTGATAGTTAAATGCTTCCAAAATTGGAAAACAACTAAAGCAAAAAGCAGAAGTAAATGGGTAGGCATAGTACAAAGCCAGAAAACAGAATAGGTGGATACAGGAATGACCAGTAACTAAGCAAACAAAAGCTAAAAGCATATACCTCCCTGAGCCTGCTGAGGGAACCCAGAAGAAGAAAGCCTCATTCTTGGAAGACAAAAGCCCTGAAACTGAAACAAAAAGAAAAAGTCATCCAAAACCACTTACACTACAACACAAAACCCCACTCCTTAGCTTTTTCATGAGCCTCTCAGATCTTGCTCTTCCCCCAAACACACTCTTCATAGTTTCATACTTACTAAAGCCCGAGTTCAGATCTCAAAAATTAACCCCAGAGCTTATTCACAGACAGGCATGGCACTGCTGCTACCACCAGCACTTCCTTTTCTTAAAAAATGGATAATTATTATTATTATTATGAACTTATGCAAGTAAATTTATTTACTTAGTTGGTGTATTATTACTGAATGAATCAAATTGGAATTGAATCGATACAGCAGTGGCAGTGGTCATCATTTAATGGGACCCATTCTCCTTAAGAGACGATTACGCGAATCTAGAACATACGTAATACACTCACACCCGACTCTGCCCACCGTAGATCTTGGTTCATTTTGACGCTTTGAGTTTGGGACCACCTTGGCTTAATTAATATATTTATGTTCCAGATTTGGAGGAAAAATGGCGGCTGCCGTTTTCCTCAGGCTATTCGTTTGAAAGAATGAATTCTTCGTGAGAACCATCTCATATTCGTTTTTGTCTTTGCTTACTTAGGACCATGGAATGGATGAAATTGTTGAACAAACTGTTGCATGCATGTGGTTCAAGCCTCAAACCTCAGAAATGGAAGACCGAATACATTGCAAAGTTGAAATGTGAGGGGACCATGTTGGCATATTACCCACTCCTAAAAAGCTTCGAAGTGTCAGGACGTGGACCCATGGACTTGTGTCTTCGGTCCTTCATCACGTGCAATCATAGACCTATTCGATTGGTCAACCAACTTAGATTCTTAAAGAGTTGTTACAGGCCAGCGTACTGCTTTTCTTTGTTTTATCTCGTTATACACTCATCAACATGGTAGTTTCTCTTCATTCTTTTAGCAGATAAAGCTTGTTCCTCAACCCCTATTCAATGGTCTCTTATTCATAGTTAATTACCATTGAACTTTCCACATTCAACTTTAATGGGACTAAAGCTTCCACTCTGATGGCCTTAAACTTTTCTACCCTAGTTTGCATATCTAAGAGGATAGCTTTTTTTGTGGCTTATGCCAGACCATTGGTTTGTGACTAACGGGAAACATTTCTCAATTTTAATTTGGTTACAGAATTGCGAAAGTCCTTTATTATTAAGCTTTGAACTACTATCTATAATGATAGCCAAAGGGACACTATAGCGACTCATTATATTGGCCCTTAAAAATTTATCTATGGTTCTAACCGTGATGGTAGGGTAGACCTTGGCTTCTAAACTGAATTTGATGCATTGTTAAAGGAAAAGAGTCTAAGGTATATATCTCTCAATTAGTTATATCCTTATGGTTCTGATCTTCGTTTCACTAACAAGTGTTTTTTTTTTTTTTGGGCATAATCTTAGGTACCCTTTCATAGCGTTGCCTAGTGATATCCTTACTTGAGTAATTTATAGGAAGGCTTTTTGGTTGAAAAAAAGGAAGGTGTCAATCAATGTTTTGATGGTAACAAAAACATAAATACTACTAATGAGTTTAATGTTGTTTGTGGGAAGGATTATGAAAGAAAAGATGAATTTGCAATCTTCAATTTCAAGATCAAGTCAAGGAGAAGATTAAGATACATTAAAGTTATTTTATGTATTACTTATTCAAAGCTTATCTTGGTTGTTTTTTATGTTCTAAAAGGCTCACGATGCATAAATTTTTTTACTTCACTTGATTATATAAGTCTTTCCATTCATTAAGAGACATTAAAGCTTTTATTCTTAATATAAATGTCTCCCGATCTTTAAACAAAATTTGGAGAACTTTTTGGGAAGTTTAATTCATAATTACAATGAGTAATTTAAGCATTTAAACAAGATGTTAAAAATCATGTTTTTAAGGTGATTAGTTGACATGTATGGCCTAATGATGGACTAATGTAAGTTAAAGTTGATGTACCGTTAGTTTGCTATAACAATGGTTGATGTATAGGGACATTGTCAACCAATAATGGATGACTAGTATTTTTACAACTAATGAATCTAGAGCTTTTAATGCAAACTAGTCGACGAAAATGCTATAGTGGTTGACTAGTGCTCTACAAATAGCTACTGTAACATTTAGTTCTTTGAATCCAATGCTAGATAGACTACATTTTAGCATATTTTTTAGAGTATTATACTTATGTTTTCAAGTTTTCATAAGATTTGGTAAATAACTTATATTTTCATGCAAGTTTTATTTCATCCCCACAAAGGAAAGTGAATGAATTTGGAGAAGATTTTAGTCAATTTGGAACAATTTTGAAAATTTTAAGGAGGAAAACAGTCACATATTGACCTTGGTGTTCAAATTTGCCATATTCTATTCTTCGAAGAGATTTTTACTTAAGTAACATGATACTAATACGCACCCATGTTCTTGCCACTTCCAAAGTGAGAGCATTTTGTTTCTTTAAGTTTCCAATACTTGCCACTGTATTCAACATATGCTATCCAATACAAGTGGTAACTTGCACCCATGCCTTTTCTTTATATTAGTAGTGATTTATTACTTAAAATTTTTAGAAAGGCAACTTAAATAACAAGGGAGTAAATATAGTCTTATGTTATAACTATTTTGGACAAAACTTTAGGGTATCATATTTTAAAAAGAGAGATGGATTTTTTTTTCTTAAGGGGGATTTGATATCAAGAGAGTTTTCAAAAACTGAAACATCAGTTTAGAGTTAGAGAAAAGTAACTGAGAATACGAGGAAGGTAATCTTGGAGCAAAGTAGGAACATCAATTAATAACTTTCAAGGAGTAAGCCATGAGCACTACATTTTTGTGTTCTTTAATGTTGATTATTAGTTTTCCATGTTTTATTATGAACTAATTGGGAAATGAATCCAAATGGTATGTTTTGAGTTGATTTCTTTGGTCTAATGAAAAATTAAATGTTCTTAAGATTTTTTTATGCTTTTTATATTATATTAGATTGAAGTAATGAATATAGAAGATTTAACCATCGAATTCATATGTAAGATTGAGGTAGTAATCATAGAATGTTCTATATAACGTAGGTCACACTATAAATAATGAGGGTTGAATGAGTTCGTAGCTATGAGAAGCCATAATCTTTCTGAGTTAAAAGTGAAACCTATTATAAGAATTCATAAGTATAATTAATATAGATCCTAGCTATTAGGATCCATAATCTCTGTAGCGAATTTTGCCTCACCTAACTCACTGTCCTTATTAGTTTCACCCACCAAATAATAAAATTTTGAGTTAAGGCATTATTATTAAAGAAGAAAGTCCCCATATCTACAACTTAAGCTTAGTTAAATTTTTGCAAGTTTCTTGCAATTTTTTTTCATATCTTCTTATATGAATTCAAGGTATGCTCTTTAACCTAAAATTTATTTTTCATATAATTAAGAATTTCTTGAACATGAATCCTATGAATTATGGTTTTAGTTGGCTTGATATCCACTACGCAGATGTTTTGGGGACTATTATGGTTAGGTTGGATGAATCATAACTTGAATTCAGGTTTAAGGTTATATTTGAATTAATTGTTAATGAATTTGGTTAATGATGGATTTACATTGACGTACCATAGTTTTATTTTTACTTACATCAATTGGTTTGCCATTATTAACTTGAATTATAGTTTTCTTAGATGTCACTTGTTTGAAATTTAGGGTTGTTGATGAATTGGTTTGGGATCAGGCTAACTCTAAGGTTAACATTGCTAAATTTGGCAATGGGTATGGTTACACTGATACTCTTTAAGTTGATTAAGTTCTCTTGACATCTTGTATTACTAACCATATTTTTCTTGGATTATTTTTCCATTTATCTTATATATACTTGTTTTGTGTTTGAATTGATAATGGTTGATGCTAGTGGTTGGTGAAACTTCGATGGTGGATATTAATTGATTTGGTTTGCAAAATTGCATTATGTATTAAGGGTTGTGGTTTTATTCAAGCACTAATTGAAAGGATTTGATTGGGGATATGGGTATTCTTTGGTGTTAATGCATGTTTGGAGGTCACATAGTTCATTAGTAATTTAATATGAGGTTGTTATAACTAATTATAGAAGTAGGCTAGACTAGGCTCGGGCCAGATAATGATCAGGTCTAAGCTTGTCTTAAGGCTTGAGGCTTAATCAAGCCTTAGGATAGATAGCTCTAGCGTCAGGGCCAAAAGCTCAAATCCAAGCCTAATCAGGCCTCTCCAACCCAAAATTTGATTGAGCTCGGTAGGTCTTTTTTAATTAAAATAATAAATAATTTTTAAATTTAAAATTGATTGTTTAAATAGTTTATAATTTTTTATCTAAAAACCTATTTTTTAATTAAAATTGTTAAGTCTAATGTCTTGCTTTTGCCTATATATATAATGTTGGTTTAAATTATTATTTTT
Source organism: Erythroxylum cataractarum (assembly GCA_024703695.1). Classification (NCBI taxonomy): domain Eukaryota; kingdom Viridiplantae; phylum Streptophyta; class Magnoliopsida; order Malpighiales; family Erythroxylaceae; genus Erythroxylum; species Erythroxylum cataractarum. The sequence continues at coordinate 1,659,324 of JANJEY010000009.1, forward strand.
ATTGGTCATTATCTTTTAAATTTTATTTGCTTAAAAGTTTTAAACATTTTTTTTCTAAAACCCAATTTAATAAACTAGTGTCTGGTTCATTTTATGAGTTTGCTTATGCAACAAATATTACAATAATATTGTAAAATTTATTTTATTATCAAAATAAAAGAGTATCATAGTGTTAATATTATTCAAATTGTTTAATAATACAATTTTCAAAAATTCAAAAAAATATCAATTATATCTAGAGAATGGAGACTAAAGCATAGTAAATAGGCAGAGATAATAGTTTAGAGCTTGCTTAAAAGTAAATAGTTATTATCTTCAATTGTAAAAAACCAAAGCAATCATAAGAAAAAACAAATAAATCAAGAAACAAAGATTAAAATAACAAATTTGCAATAGAGGAAGGGGATAGTTAATTGTTATAATCTAAATCATCAATAATTCGCACCATTTCATTTACATGTAGAAACATTATTATGTAAATTATACCCAATTGTGTGATAATTCTATTAGATGAATATTCAACACACGATAATCAACAAATATACCTTCATCATCAATTTTCTTTGAAGAAAGTTTTAGTTGAATGATTAGTATCTGTACCAACACTTATGCTAATATAAAAAAAGACAATATAAGATATTATAATTTATAATTGATAAATTTATTATGATAAAAAAAATTAATATATCATAAAGAGTATAGTTTACCCTCAATATCTTCATCATCTAATCAACTTTGGGCACACATAAGGGCTTCCACATTATCCAATTGCTAGTACTAAAAATAGACTCTAAAGCAATAACAAAAATTGGAATTGCTAAGAGATCTTTTACAATTGCTTGCATGATCAAGAAAACACTTACATAGTTCTTTCATTATAGTATCTCCAAAAAACTATCGAGACTTGCAATACATTGAACTCTAAACCTTTAACTTTGGTTATAATATCTACCTCTAAATAGTTGTTCAACTCCATCTTGTTGTAAAAATTCCTAGCCTTTCTTTTTCTTTGATGAATTTTGCAAATGTAGGTTTTACATTGGTAAAAGTTAAAGCTAAATCTGAATTTGAGCCTGAAGCTAGAGTTAAACAACTGCATCCTTGATTTTTATCTAATCTTAGTTGATAATCATTCAACAAATCATACCAAAATTGTTTAATGACATCAACATGCTCTTAAGTCTGATCACCATACAATATTTCATAATAAAAAGAAACCCCCTCCATCTTATATCTTAGGTCTAACATGAAATGAATGCCACAATTTATATAATCATATAATAGTAGGAATTGAGTTTCCCCGTCATCAACTCTGTCATAACTGGGATAACCTTATTAGAATTAAATACCCAATCAAATATAACTTTCTTGACCTCGCACATACTACTAAAGCAACTGTGTGAAGTTAGATATTTTGTTCCTAAGAACAACTTAATAGCATTATAAAACATTTCCAACTTCACATAAATTGCTTTGGCTAAAATATTTCCAACTTCACATAAATTGCTTTGGCTAACTCCTAATACTCTTTTGTTAGCAAGTAAAGATACTGAGAATCTCTTTATCTCATCGTGTTGAACACCTTAATATACTTGGATACTGTCTCCAACATCGTGAAGTTTGAATTTCATCTGGTTAGACAATCTAAAACCAACATCTTTATGCTCGAAATGCACAACTATTGTGCAATTTCTTCAAAATTTTCAACTTTTTTCAAAGTTGAACTCTATCATATTACGTTATCCCACTTCTAAAAACTTATTAGTGTCAGGATGTGGAGCCATAGACAGCAAAGGGAAGAGTTAGACTTGTGCCTTTGGTCATTTACCACGTGCAACTATAAACCTATTTCATTGGTCAATGAACTCTTCTAAACGATATTAAAGTTGTTTTTAGTATTAGCACTCTAATAATTAATTCAATTTCTATTCTTAAGAAATTTATATTATTAGGAGTTGTTACAGGTGTACTACTTTTTTTGTTTTATGTCGTTATATACTCATCAACTTATAGGCCTAAAAAAATACATCTTTTTTCTATTTATCTTTTATCTTAAGTTAAATTTGTAATGTCTACATAAATTTGAGAGTGCCTTTGAATGATAGGAAGTGATTTTTACATATGTAGACATGCATTTAATAGATACCTATATTATAGTTATGTATCGTTACAAATACATTTTGTCTTGAGTTGATGTCCTAAGTGCACAATTGTTATATAAGATAGATAGTATGTAGGTTCTTGATCTTACACCCTCTCTTATAATGAACAAAACAAACCATTTAGGTGTAAGCTCTTCCCTTGCTTCAATTCTACCTGACACATCCATTCTTCTCAAAACTAAGTCTCTTTCCTTTAGATCTTGTGTGTGGGTTCTCTTAGCATTATACTCCCTCATCCTTTGCTAGTAAATTGTATCCTTCAGTTAGGTAGTTTCTTTTCATTCTTTTAGTAAATCAAGCTTGCTCCTCAACCCCTATTCATTAGTCTCTTATTGGTAGTTGAGTACCATTAAACTTTCCATATTCAACTTTAATGGGACTAAAGCTTCAACTCTTAAGGTCATATTGAAAGGTAATTCATATATTGAAATTTTATGCATGGTATAATATACCCAAAGGATAGAGTGGGTTTGATATGATATACCTAAGTTCCATTAAGCTTTTCCACTCTAGTTTGCAGAACTTAGAGGATAATTTTGTTTGTGACATATTAGCAGACCATTGGTTTGTGAATGAGTGACTAATGGGGAACATTTCTTGATTTTAATTTGGTTACAAAATTGTGAAAGTTTTTTATTATTAAGCTTCAAACTATTGTCTATAATAATAGGCAAGGTGACACTATAGTGACTCATTATATTGGCCTTTAAAAATTGTTCTATAGTTCTTGCAGTGATGGTGGCATAGACGTTGGCTTCTAAACTAAATTTGATGCATTGTTAAAGGAAAAGAGTCTAAGGTATATATCTCTCAATGAGTAAAAGGTATGAGGTTATTGTTGGACCCCATCTCCGAGGCCCAACATTCGGACCCATATAAGCATAGCGGACCCAAAATCGAACACAAACCGACCACAAATAGAGAAACTTTTAATAGAAAAATTTTGGGATTGGCTTTTTAAGGAAATTATTCCTCAAGATCTCACGATTCTAACGCCACTGAAATCACTCAATTCGAATAAAAAATGAAAAAGTTATGGTTAAAATACTATCTAAAGAGAACAGTAAAAACTGACCCTCTACCGACTTCATGTCAAAATTCGAAAATTTTAGAGGCTAAACTGCCAATCGGTTCCTTCATAAAACTTGTAGGTTTATGTCTCTAGTTTAGTTTAAAACAAAAATTGCCTCAATCGGAGCTCTATAGCTCAAGATATTTAAAAATAAGTGAAGTATATTCAGACTTTATCTACCGACCATCATACTTTGTTTCAAACCACTTTTTACAATTTAAAAGCAATATTGGTAAATCAGGTGTATAAAGATAGAAATTTTTCTTAAAAATTCATCGCTTCAAAAATGGGATCAAACGGAGGTCTACACAAATAGTTATGGCCAAAAGAAGGGAGAGGGGTCGGTCGGCCAAAACCGACCCCCAAACTCGCGAGCTCGCCCAAGGGTGAGCGCTAGGCGCTGGGCAGCGTGCCGAGCGCTGGACGCTCACGTGGGGGCGAGCGTTGGGCGCTAGCGAGCGGACGACCTGCCCAGTGATCCGACCTATCAGACTTCTAACCTTAATAACTTTTGACTCCGAGCTCTAAATCAGACAAGGTCAGAAGCGTTGGAAAGCTAGAAGAAAAATCTACATTCTTCAAGAAGGACTCAAAGACAAGCTCGGCCACTAAGGGAAACAAAAATCTACTCAAAGGTCGATCGACTAGCTCCTCCTAAACAGTACCAGAACTTACAAACACCATAACTTTTGACCCCGAACTCCAATTTTAGCAAACTTGGTGTCTATGGAAAGCTAAGAAAATGCCCTACAACTTTCATGAAGACCACTGACCCAACTTCCTACTCTAAAAGGGTAAAAAGTGGACTCAAAGCTTCTACTAAGAATCTGCCATTTTAGACAGCACCTACATTTAATTCTAACGACTCATATCTATCAATCAACACATCAAAATTAGTTCATAACACATCATGGAAAAGCTCTACAGCTCGCCTAACACCCTCAAGAAGTCTAAATGTTCACATGCATCCTATAACAACCCAGAAATTGCAGCACAACACAATATACTCAAATTGACCTCATCAGTCCAAAATTTGCAAACTTCAACAACTCATAAACCTTAGCAAACTTTCCAGCGAGCTCTCCCAAGAAAAACTCAACAGCAACTCAACGATTAAAAAGGCTCACACACATACCTTTTTCAAGGTCACACACAGCTCGCAAATCAACATAAACACATGATGAAGAGAGTACTAGAGCTCTCATTCTCTTTTCAAATCATAAAAGAGTTCAAGCATGACTTTAATTACATATCAACATATCCATCAAAATCAAGTATGGTTCAACCAAGTTTTGATGAGACTGCACATTGCCATTTGGATCCATGGAGTTGGTTGGTTCTCGTTGAGAGCTCCGGTTTGAAGGTTCCTGCAAAACAAGGAAGGCACGTCGGAGGTTGTTTCCCGATCAGCCCCTCCGACGCTCAAGTCAGTCTTTTTGATGGAGGTGAGATTGTTGTATGCCAAGAAAACTAGGGTTATGATCATGCGTACCCGTTATGGTAGAATTATACCTTATATATGGAGCAATACCTAGGTCTAAGTCTTTACGTATGCATGAGAGACTCTCACCTGCGAATGGGCCGAGGAGATCGTGGATTGGGCCTGGGCTTAGTATAGGTATAAGACTGCTCTTTGAGGAACGGACCGATCGACCCACGGGTCGTTATGACTGGGTCAGGCCCAGCACGATCGACCCGACCTTAAGTCCCCTACTCCTTGAGTCTGAGCATAGAGAAGGGTCGAAGGAGTACGTTAGGATCTTGTAGCTCATCTGTGATCTCATAGCTCGTCTGTGATCTTATAGCTCGTCCGTAAGGCAGCTCGTAGGGTGGTCGATCAGTCGCGCATTAAGATGTGGTGTGCAATTGTTCGCATTGGGATCGATCGGTCGGGCCTTAACGAGTGGTGCTTGGCTGACAGTGTTAGGATCGATCGGTCGAATGTCCTGATCGATCGACATCGGCATTTATCGCGGGACAGGTCGTATCAGGGGAGCTCGGACGAGCGCTTGCGCTAAGCGCGTGAGGGTACTTTACTTAATCAGTACTGACGACGCGTGCCCTTTGACAGATCTTCAGAATCTGAAACGAATTGTCCTTGTAACTGTTGTGCAGCTGTCATGCACGTCCTTTCAACTGTCGTGCCGCTCCGGAATTTGAATAACCCCAATTCTCCTTGGCTCGGATTATGCCGCGTGTCCAGGCGTAGCTCGGATTTTCTCCACGCGTCACGCTTCGATTGGATCGCGCATTCGACTGTTCCCTTATAAATGCTCAGGATCGACAAGTTGTTTGGTTTTCTTCACGTTTGTTTCGTTCTTGCTTCCACTCTGCTTTCATTTGGTCTTTCTTGCTCTCAGTTAGATCGG
>JANJEY010000009.1:1678497-1691804 GCA_024703695.1 Erythroxylum cataractarum
ATGTGTAATGTTTGATTTTGTTTGTTCTGTCTTGGGTGGCATCCATGTATCCTCCCAGGGGGTATTTGGGTGTTACAGTAAACAATCCCTAAAGAGAGTATAATTCAATATTACACAATGAAGAAGTGTTCAAAAGTGATGTTCAACTTTCATTTCACCTTCGAATTGGACTGAGGAAGCTTAGCGCTCCATTGGTCTCTAAACAATGTGTGCTTTGCCCCTCCTTTTCTTCCAAAATCAATCCATACCCTCTAAGCGACTCAAATGTCCATTTATAACAAAAATTACGGTTCTAGGAAAGTGTCAAAAAAAATTTTCTCCACTTCATCTTATAGATTATGTGAATTCTTGATTTTTCTTACATTTTCTTATCCTGTCTTTACTCTAATATGTCTTCTTCTTGTTCCACAAAGAAAATTGAGTTTGAACATCAAGATGATGGCTCAAAGAATGTGCTTTTAACTTATTTTAGCTCTTGAACTTCCAAATTGTACCTAATACCACATAGGAACCAAAATGAGTTTCTTAAGCATTTCATAATATTAATCACTAAGTGTTATGGAATAAATGTACAATCAATTAAGCATATATTACTCTAGTACAATATGTTGCTAAGAAGGGTTTTGATTGTGTATATGTCAAGCATGAGAGTTGTAGAGTAATTTTTTTATATAAGAAGGGTTACGAGTAGGGGGTACATACTTCTCCAACACAACATGGGACAACATTTCAAATTAAAATATTTCAGTCCAACCAAGAGTATAGTAGAGAATACTATATAAAGAATATAAAGTTTTATGGACTACAAAGAAATATCTCTCATATTTTAAAGATTGTCCTATGTGGCATGTTATAGGGCTAAAAGTTGCACTTTTAAGGGACTTTAATGTTGAGAATATAGAAAAAAAAAGGCATATATAGTGAAGAATATTGCATTAGAGCAATTGGTAGGTGAAGAGGGAAAGTAATTTTAGGATTTGAGGAGTTATGGGTTAGTTATATTGAAGTACAATCTAGGTAGTTCTTTTACTATCAAGTATCCATAAGATACTTTTGATTCTATGCTTAGATGCTTGTAGAAAGGGTTTCTTGGTTGATTATAGGTTTATGATATATGTCAATGGTTATCACTTGAATGGAAAGCATGGATAGCAATTGCTTTCGACCATTGGATTGGATGGAAATAACAACATGTTTTCCATCATGTGGGGTATGATTAGAATTGAAATTTAAATGATTTCTTGAATGTTTACAAGAAAAAATTGGACATTATCATGACCACGATTGGGCTTTCATTTCTGATCGAAAAAAGATGAAATTATGTTATTTGGTTATCTTTTTATCTTATAAACATTTATTGATAGTTACATACCTTGTTGATTAATTAAAAGATTGAAAAAAGCATTTAATGCTGATATGGCTAATGTTGAACATAGATATTGCGTAAGACATATCTATGCTAACCTTTAAGACAAATTTAAAACCACAAAGGTTATAAAGAATATAGTGTGGAGTGTGGCTAGAGCATATGCCTTTAAAAAATTTGAAAGCTATATGATTGTTTGATTTTGGATGGAACTTGAACTTTAATGTATATGGTTATGTAATTCATATTAGAGCTCTTTTTTATTTTTTCCCTTGAGCAGGCACATGAAGCAATTATAAGGTATTGATAAGTCAATCAATAACTGGTTGGACAAGATACCAACCAGCAAATCTTGTTGTCACAACTTATATTGTAAAGCTTAAATGTGACATGTTACTAAACGATCACTTATATTGTAAATGCTTACATCAAGGATGCTTGGGATAAACCAATCATCGTAATGCTTGAGATGATTAGAAGAGCAATGATGAAAATAGTTAATAAGAAAAAGGTGGGGATTGAGAAATTTAATGGATCTATTCGTCATAGAATCTAGAAAATCTTAAAGACGTTAAAACAACTTTCCAGTAAATTGGATGCCATAATTTAGTAGTGGGAGATTGTTTAAAGTGGAGCATATTAATTTTGACCAAAATGTTGTTGATTTGGACAACATACTTATATATGGAGAAGATAGGATCCAAGTGGAATTTGTTTTCAACATGCCTGTGTTGCAATCTGACATGATGGTGGCAAGCCAGAAGATTTCATGATCTTGATGTATAACAAAGAAAAATTTGAAGTTGTTTACACATTATAGATTTTTTCAATTCCTAGTAAGGATTTGTGGCTAACCCCTATCGAGTTTCACGATTTTGAATCCTTCCACCACAATATATGAGAAGGATTGAAAGACAAAAAAAGGCAAGTAACAAGGAGGTAGGAGAGGAACAGAACCCATATAAAGCTACTTGAAAAGACTTAAGATGTCATGCAAAATAAGCAAGCAATATGGTCACAATTCAAGAACATGTTCCAATCAAATACATGACAATTAAACTAACCAATTGACAAAAGAATCAGCATAGTTAATAGAGAGAAGAAAAAGAAGAAACTAACTTTTTTTAGTATATAATGCATATTTAGACTAGTTACCAATGTATATGGAGCTTATTTTGGATATGGATATACTCATGTACATGAAGTTTATTTTGTATTTTGGATATACTCGTGTATATAGAGGTTAAGTTTTTTTTAATTAGATTTATTTTATAAATATACTTTTGTAGATCTTATTTAGTGAATTATGGTGTATATTATCCAGATGTTTATATATGAAAATTATAGTTATTTACATTATATTATACTTGTGAAACTTGTTAATAATTTGTAATTAATTGCAATCATACTTTCTATATGCTTATAGATATTTATCCAAACTTGGTGATTAAGACAATATTAACACGTTAATAAAAATATATATTATTAATCCATACATAAATAGGGTAAATATATTTCTTATAATAAGTATATTGCTAAGTAACACCAGAAAATTATGTTAAAGATGATCCAATTATCAATCAATAGCCTCTGATTATCAATCAATAGCCTCCTTAACAATAATTCATCTTGTTGATTCTTTAATTTATCGTTGATCTCTCGCAACTCATTAATTATATCTATACTTCTTATTGTAAATTTTTTGTCATACTACACAAAGTAATCACATTTTTGTTTACTCTATAAATAACGTGTATAACATAAATTTAGTCATCCGTAAATCTAAAATTTGATTTAAAAAGGTAAATATACGTTTAAATTTTACCTTAAATTGTCCAAATTCATAAAATCGCCTTCCTAGGTTGAACTTGACCCAAAAGTCCTTAAAGGTATTATCAATCCACAATCACAATAATGTAAGTCTTACTAGATGCACTACTAGACAAACTTAACATTTTGATTTCTTTAATTGCGAGAATATGTGAACATACTACAAGAAGGTGAGAGGATTCAAGCTAAATAATATAAAATGATACAACTAGTTGCATATTCAAGCTAAATATTATAAAATAATTCAAACTAAATAACTAATGTACTTATCCAAAACAATAAAGCCAACATAAAATTAAAGAGGAATAAATGAAATTGATGGTGCCCTTACTCACTAACTTAGAGAGTGCCTACAAACAAATGGAAAATATGTGCATTATTAATCATCCTCTTTCTGTTCAACTAAACAGGTGACATGAAAATTTTGCTTCTTCAATAAGGAATCATGATTCATACATCAACCTCGATTATCTTATTAGATGCCTCTATCCTTAAAGCTTCTGAAATCTTGCTTCATATGCTTATATCCTTAAACCTATTGATCATTACATTATAGGTAATCACATTAGTCATTCATTGCCTACGTCTCTACCACTTAAGTCATTGTCGCTTTCGCATGTGCTTTCTGTTATTGCTTAGAATCGTCAAAGATTATATATGGTTGGTATGTTTTAGTTTAAGGATTTGAGAGAATTGATTTGAAAAAAATGGATGAGTGAGTTGGAAAAATAAGTTACTAAGGTCAGATCGGATCAATGGGTATATGCGATATGTTTAGGTTATGTCAATATGTTTTAATAATAAGAGTCGTTTTAGATACATTTTAATTATTCAAAATAAGTATCATTCTTGACTTTGTATGCATGTTTATAACTTTTTTTTCAAAATTAACCTTTCATTTCTCTCATCTTAATTATACAAATCACAATTTTAAAATAATTTCTCTTACAATTTCATTTAAGATGCTGATTACTGAGGTAATTTTATGAAAATATTAATAAGAGTATATCTATAATTTTATTAATTTTTTTAATAAACATGTATTTTTCTAAAACAAATTGTTATGAAATAAAGGGGGTATTAATTTTTTAACGAATAGAAAGGTGTATAAGTTGAGCCCGAACGTACAGGTTTGGTATCGACTTCAGCAATTGCCCGGCCGTCTCTTCCTCTTCTCTTTGTTTCTGGTCCGGTAAGTTATATTACTATACTACACCTTTTGTGTTATCTAGAGAAAATCTCTCTTCGATACTTTCTTGGCACAACTTGATAATCGTTTAGGGTTTTCTTCTCTTTTGGTTCTGGGTGGAATTTGATTTTGATTTACAGTTGCAGAGGTGAAATAATAATTTAATTAAAATGGCATCGGCAATGGTGGAGGATACTAGCTTTGAAGACGACCAGTTTTCGTCTATGACTACTGACGACATTGTTTTGGCTTCTCGTCTCCTTGATACTGAGATTCGTGTTCGAAAGGAGGAGTTGCAGAGGACCAATCTGGAGGTCGATTCCTTAAAGGAGAAGATCAAGGAGAATCAGGAGAAAATTAAACTGAATAAGCAACTCCCTTACCTTGTTGGTAATATTGTTGAGGTAGCTTTGTTCACACACCTTTGTCTGCCTAAAATTATTGTTACATTCTTCTCAATGTTCTGTTCTGTTAATTGTGTCAGCATTCTAACTACTAACAATGTAGCAGTAAAGCTTCATGCTCTGTTTCCATTTTTTTTTTTAATCTAGATTTTGGAAATGAATCCTGGAGATGAGGCTGAGGAAGATGGTGCAAACATTGACCTTGACTCTCAGAGGAAAGGTAAATGCGTTGTACTCAAAACATCTACTCGTCAGGTGACCAGTCTTACTCTGCGTTCTTGCTTATTATCTTTCGTTTTTGGTTCAAAACAGTTCTCATTTACACCGACTTTTTTATGTTAACGTTTGATCTAGACCATTTTCCTGCCTGTTGTTGGTCTTGTTGACCCTGATAAGTTGAAGCCTGGGGATCTAGTTGGAGTCAACAAGGACAGCTACTTGATATTGGATACTCTGCCTTCAGAGTATGACTCACGGGTGAAGGCCATGGAGGTTGATGAGAAACCCACTGAGGACTACAATGACATTGGAGGCTTGGAGAAACAGGTAGATCGAGGCTGTCCTATATGCTCTATGGTACAAGTTCGTTACCTATGATGTTCATATTTTTCTTTCAAACAGATCCAAGAACTGGTTGAGGCTATTGTATTGCCCATGACTCACAAAGAACGATTTCAAAAGTTGGGTATTCGTCCACCCAAGGGTGTCCTCTTGTATGGACCACCTGGAACTGGAAAGACTTTAATGGCTCGCGCTTGTGCTGCACAAACAAATGCCACTTTTCTAAAGCTGGCAGGTCCACAACTTGTGCAGGTATGATAATTTTGTATACTAACACTGTTGACAAGTTGCTTATTACCCTCTCATATCCCTTTTTTTTTTACTTCGTTATCTTCTTATTGAAAATTGAGATTGAATGCTCTTTCTAATTGCTCATCCTGAAGATTCTTGTTATTTCTTGTTTAATATATATCTTTTCTGAAACAATCTAGCATTCTAAGAGATTGTATTTTATGTTGTACTGTCTCTGTTCTTGCTTTCTTTGAGATGGAACCTCTTGAGTTTTTCATTCTACAAGTGATATGTCTTTGTAAATGTTTTTGCTTGTATTTTCTCCCTTTTTGGCCCCTCAAAGTGTAAGGGAAGTTAGTTCCTGTGCAGATGTTTATAGGAGATGGAGCCAAACTTGTTCGTGATGCATTTCAGCTTGCAAAAGAAAAGTCTCCCTGCATCATTTTTATTGATGAAATAGATGCGATTGGAACGAAGAGATTTGACAGGTATCAGTTCTTCAATCATTGACTAGTCAATTTGTTTTGATGTGAAGAGTATGGCATATACACAGTTTTATACCTTGGCTGGTGAAATAGTTTGTTCTTGTGAGCAGTGAAGTCAGTGGAGATAGGGAGGTGCAGAGAACCATGTTGGAGTTGCTCAATCAGCTTGATGGCTTTAGTAGTGATGAGAGAATTAAGGTTTGGTTAATCAATGATGTTGCATGGCATTAGCTGCGTCTGTTATTAGGAGCATTTATAGAAGGTTCTGGTTTAGGACTGTTTCAAAATTTTGCTTAAAAGTGTATCTTTGTGCCTGTGTTGAACAATATGAGTCTTAAAATTTAGTATGGATTTTAGGTGGTTGCAGCAACAAATCGAGCTGATATTCTTGATCCTGCCCTTATGCGTTCTGGACGATTGGATCGTAAAATTGAGTTCCCACATCCAACTGAGGAAGCAAGGGCCCGTATTTTGCAGGTTTTGTGACTAAAACTATTTTCTGTAGGCTTTTTTTTCCTCATCGGTTCCAACATAAATTCTGCTGATATTGTAGATCCACTCTAGAAAAATGAATGTTCATCCTGACGTTAATTTTGAGGAATTGGCTCGGTCAACCGATGATTTCAATGGGGCACAGCTGAAGGCTGTTTGTGTAGAGGCTGGAATGTTAGCCCTTCGCCGTGATGCCACAGAGGTTCCCTCTTTCACTTTTTCATTCTCTCTTTGCAACTTAATTCTGCATTCTCACGGACTAGTGGTATAAATGTATCTCTGTTAGCGATAACTTTTAGCTCCCTGTTTTATCTTCTCCAAGACAAATTCATGTTATGTGGCTGATGGTTTTGATTAGGTATTTTTGGTTCTTTTTGATTGGTCTTCCACTTGGGTAACCCATGGCACAAGTGGCATTACAATTTAACTCATGCCTTGTTATGGGCCTGAATTCTAAAACAATTTACTGATGGGACCTGAAACCAGGTGAATCACGAGGACTTTAATGAAGGAATTATCCAAGTGCAAGCAAAGAAGAAAGCAAGTTTAAATTACTATGCATAAGTTGCGTGAGAAGAAGATCGATCTTCTCCTGGAGGGCAATGGGCGATGGAGTGTCATTATATGTAGACAGCCTTCTGAGTTATGATGAAAAGTTCACCATCCTCATATTGTGCCTTTCAAGCACAAAAACCTAGTTGTAATTATGGAAGAAGATAATGTAATGGATGTTTCATTTAGTTGACTCGTGCAATTAGTCTTTTTTTATTTTAACAAATCTAAAAAAATTGCCGAAGGTTATGCTCGATTTCTGAAATCTTGTCATGCACAGGACAGGAATCATCTCTTTTAAATGCTTACGAGATTGACGCTGTTGCTGCTAAGCCATTTGTTGAAGCTGGAGGTGATGTGCCTCGAGTAGTGTTATTAGGTATAAATCAGCCTCATCTTTTCAAACAAGGCAACTGCAAGAGCATAGGAGGTGTTATATTAAGAGCGTACTGCCTGCTGATGGCGTGCCTTATTTTTAGATGTATGTCAGGTGGTCTCAACGCAACCAACAAAGGGCCTCACCAAGAATCAACGTCATGCACCTAATGTCGGTTACAGCCTCTTTGTGGTCCTATTTCAGATATTGCTATTAGCTAGCTTAAGATTTTTGAAGGGCATCTAGTCTGGCATCATGTTATGAACCTTCAAAGATCCTTGGGTTCCAATCTCCAAGTGATAAATCGTAATAAAAAAATACATAAATGAATTAGTAACTTCTAAAACGCCATGGCCAATGCTTCTTATTCTTCTATTTGCAGAAAATTAATGTAACTTGGAAGCAAAAGATCGTATTTTGCATACATAATTTGTCAAAGATTAGATCGATGAAAGGACCATTTACGGCTGTATGAAACAATCTTAAAGGAGTGGAAGTCCATGCAGTGGATAAAGGCATCTCACAATGGTTGGATTAGATCAACATTAACGTCTCAGTATCGCTTCTCGACAATTTACAATTTCTCCACAGGAAAGCCAACAACAGGTGGAATTTCTGATGCCAAGGACCGAAGTTCCTTAACCTCCTCACTTGTTAGACTCCACCCAAGAGCACCTGCAAATTCTTTGGCCTGTTCTGCATTCTTAGCTCCTGGAATTGGAACAACATTTTCCTGTGCTATCAGCCAGTTCAGGGCTACCTGCATTACAAGAGCATTCAAAACTTGCTTTTACTAAGTTGCTTCGGAAAGCATTGGTGTAACAAGCACTTGACAATATTAACTGCAAGCATGCTATATGAAGTCTAAGAGAAGAATAAAACCTGCGTAGCAGTTTTTCCATAGTTCTCCCCTAGCTCCTTAATCCTGTTTATCAGAGGTTGAAGCTGTAGAGCACACGCATAGTTAGGAAAGTAGAGTTCTATAGACTCCTACAACTTGAGTTTATCCTACCTTGGTCAAAAATTCAGGAGTATATATCCGGCCTCGAGGGCCCGTAGGTGGATTTCCTGGTGTATATTTTCCTGTGAGAGCACCTGTACAAGTTCAAAGGAAGTTTGGGGCACAATTTATCAGCTCCACAGCATAGAAACAACAATTAGAAAGATAATACACCAAGCTCCCCATGTCCCTGTATCGTGGAGAAGGTGTATCAAGTGCAGCTAAGCAGCTAGCTCCATAAACAACATATGAAGTTATGTGCCTTGCCCTTTTATGCTTAGCTAGAAACAACTACGCTGAATACTTCCATATTTAAGACATACTTAAGCTCTACCTGAACATGAATCATCTCACGAAACATCATTTGACTGACCTGAATAATAAAATTACCAGGGACAGATCCTTTTACCTATTATATAATGCCATAAAATTTTTCAATGTCATATAATCAGCCGCATCGTGTTGCTTACCAGCAACTAAGACGAGGGTAAACTTCCAAAAAATTCTCAAAACTAGACATGGAACGCTTTCATTGCAAGTCGAAGGATGGAAAACATGGAATTAACAAAAAGGGAGGAGAATTTCCACTTTGGAATACCTCTGATGGCACAAGACAGAAGAAAGAGAAAGAAATACCTTCTTGTTGCATGTTAGAAGTTAAAATAGGCTGGTTACACTTAAATACTGAACTTCAGGACCCCATGTTAGAGCACCACATTTTTACACATGTACAAGAAAATCACAACTTTTGACAGGAATTCGTTAATATAAAAATTTGTAACCACAGAGATGTTAGAGCATGAAAAAATTACTAATAAGGATTTCACCTTGAGCAATTGGAGAATAGGCAATCAAAGTGATACCAAGCTCATCACAAGCTGCCTTCACACCATTCTCCTCTGGCGCCCTATATATGAGACTATAATTTACTTGGTTTGAAGCAAGTGGGATGCCTCTCTTTTTAAGCTTTTCATAGGCATCACGAAGCCGACTCTCTATGTTGAAGAGGAATCCAAGTCAATATATAAAATTGGCACTGTGTTTGAAGGTTTCTCTTTTTCTTTTACTCATCCCTATATTTTGATTTTTGCAACTAGTACAATGAGAATTACCGCTGTAGTTTGAAACACCAACAGCTTTTACCAGGCCCTTCTCGACAGCATCCCCAAGACCATCAATATACCCTGAAAATAAACCTTCAATGAACCAAAGCTTCAATGCAATCTGAATTGATTGAGATCGACAAATTGAAATTTGATTTTATCAGTTCCATGCATCCATTCCCCGGCAAAAGAAGGTTGCAATAAATGAACCACCTTCATTTCCCCATACCCCAGGCCTGTAGACCACCACAAAAAGTTTGTGAGTAAATCGTCCCCTGCAAAATCGGATACGAGCATCCCAAAAGCTGGTAAACTGCATACCAGTGGAGTTGATAGAGATCTACTGACGAGAGTCCAAGACGACAGAGAGAATCCTTAAGGGCAGTAAGAACACTCTGACGTCCCAGCCTCCATGGCAAAGCTGCAAATTTAGTTGCAACAGCGACCTCTACCTCCGGATCTTTTTCTTTCCTTTCCTTGATGAATCTTCAAGAAACAATTAAAAGAACAAAAAATTATAATCAAATTTACAATATTCTTTACTATGTAACATAAACACGAAAAGTTTTGAGAACATACTGGCCCAGAAGAGTTTCTGAGTTTATGGCACCTAATGAGAACTGTAAATGGTTGAGAATGGAAGTGTTTTAGTGACACTTTGATGTTGCTCTATGACTATGAGAAAGAGATATAAAGGAAACATAGCTTCAATCTCTCACCCTAGATCCATAAACTTCAGCTGTGTCGATGAAGGTTATGCCACAATCAATACTGGTATCAAAAGCAGCCTTGGCAGCCTTCATTTTCCTGTCTGACATTATTGTCAAAAAATAGGGATTTTTAGCATGCACCAATAGAGTTAGAGAAAAAGAAGACAAAGACACAAAGGAAAGAACACAAAGTAACAAGTAGCTTCATTTGCAGATGTGGAGACAGGGGAAAGAACGAAAAGTAATACTGTAGCTTCAGCTGTAGCCGCAAAAAAAAAAACTAAATCTGGTATGTAAGAAATCGTATGAAAATTGAATAATCGAAAATTTCACGTTCAGAGCTAACATGATTAAAAATCAATTGGATGTACAACCATGCTATATACAGAACTAACCACAAACATGGATAAACTGTTTTGGAGCATTAATTCCCTGGAAAAGGCTTCCTAAATTAGCAGTTCATGCACGCATAACCTGAGAACTTAATTTACAGCTGAGGACTTGTTCATCCCTAATTTGCTATCACATACGAAATTGAAAGCCTCCGAAGCTTACCATCCCAGTCAAAGTTGTTCCAGTAGCTAGTATCACCCCAGGACCAAGCTCCAATTCCAATCTTGGTCACCTTCAGATCAGACCCTCCTAACTTAACCTTGTCCTCCACAGTTTTCGAAAGAGCAATATCTTCAGAAGCAATAGCTTTAACTCTCTGAAATCTACTCCTCTGGCTGAAAACACAGAAACATGCATTGCTAACATGCAAAGCCATGTTGGGTCGTTCTTAGTTGTTGATTGGTCTAATGTATCAAATATCAAAGCCCAAATGACGATATAGAAAATTTTCACCTTATTGCCTAATATGGTTGCAGAGTGGAAGGAGAAAAGAAAATGGTGTACATAAAGTGAATGTGAAGCAGAGAGACAGGATACGTTGTAGAAACACATGGACAAAGAGGAGACGGTCTTAAATTGTTACACGCAGGATGTTCCCTTAACCATTCAATTGTCGGATTTTACACGAGTGCGTTTGTCAGTTATGAAACGTCCCTAACGTGGATCATATCATATGTCACGTTTCCCGCTGATTTTCTTCTGGATGCCAATTATGGCTCGGTCTGGTTTGATTTTGACTTGAGTTGGCCGGAGCCGGATCATAAGTAAGTCACGAGTCATAAAAAATTAGCCCGATCGGGTCATGATTTGAGCACAGGCCAGCCCAGCCCAACCCATGGTCTGATTGGATCGATTAAAATAATGTCGTTTTGTAAATCTTTTTCTTAAAATATAAGGATGGGCGGGCCTGTCAGAGCTACCCAATATAGGGTCGTTAGACCACAGGCTGGGCCGGGTTAGGACCATTGAAATCCCTAAGCTTAAATTAATATCTCCACGTTTTACAAGGGTTGGCCTGCGGGCCACCCAACCTGGGGTCAGGCTAGGTCGAGCTAAGACTATTGACCAATGTTATAAAAATCGGATCAGTATTAGTATCGAATTGGATTCTAGTATAGTACTATACCGATATCGATTAATACCGGTAACGTTTCGGATAATTTTTTATATTTATAAAATAGTTGTAAATTTTTTAAAATTATAAAATAGTCTATTAGTATATTATACTGTATACTTTATAATTTATATCAATCATGTCTCCAAAAATTATAATAATAAGAATTTAAAACAAGAACAATTTATTTATTTTTATTAACATTAATTTTCACATATTTCACATATAAATAATAACTACAATCCATATATAAAAAGATTATTTAATTATCAATCAAGTATAAAATTAAGAACAATATAAGTTATTTAAAATATTATAATTTCATCATATAATAAATAATAATTACATCAAAATATCAAATAAAAAAACAATAAAGATATTATAATTTTCAACAAGGGTTTGTGATGAGGATATAACCAACTAGAAGTGGGGGTGGAGTTGGGGATGGGGAATTTTTAAGATTTTTTTGAAAATTTTGTTAAATAATTCCTATATTTTTCAAAGTTTCAGATATTGGTCGATACCATGTGAAATCGTCGGTATCGAATTTTTTCTAAAATATAATGAACAATGCCTTTAAACATGGTTTCATACCTTTAAATATGGATTTGTACCATTTTTTAGTCGGTACGATACGAAACCCATAATGTTGCTATTGACATCTCTTAACCCTGTATTTGGTTACCGTCTTCGGACGAATGACGATGACATAAATGTTCTGTCCTATGACGTGTTTGTTTACTGTCTTCACAAAATTCTGTCCCGTCTTCAATGGACAAAGACAAAATTTTCTGTCCTATTTCAAACTATGGTACAGAAATTCTTGTCCGTTGGACAAGAATTAGAAATGACCATAATGCCCTCTCATTTTCAAGGATTCAACCCACTTCTCCTTCGTCATTGTCTCTAACGCAATTCACCACCGAATAGCTTCCCTCCTTGTTATGGTTACCCTCTGAAACTACCCTCCTATCTCCATCTGAAATAGACAAATTAAATGATAAATTCAGCACGCAAGCCATATTGCTTACAACGTTCATTCACACTTTTCACTAGTTCTTCCAGGCTCAATTGGATATGCTCTCCTCGTTCCTTAAAAAACAGTGGACCAGGACTTAAAGTTGGTTTCTAGACAATCACAGACAGTGAACTACAACCATGAATCACCTTAAGGACGTCAGCAGCAGTGCACCCTTCCATTTTAACAATTGCCTTGTATAGTTCCATTTTTCTCTCCTGAATGTAATAAGATATTATTGGTTCAACAAGTACTGGAGGTAGAACTCGCCAAAAGTGATCCACTACATCCAAACAAGTGAGCAAGAAAAGAAGAAAATGTTGGAAAATCGACGCAAGATCGGATCTAAGCGTAGCGGAATGATTTCAAAATTTTCCACAGAATCAACTTTAACAGAATTAGATTCGAAACATAAAACAAGAAATTGACAAAGTTACACTAACCTTTTTCCGATACAATATCTAGCTTCTCTGAAATCGTCAA
>JANJEY010000009.1:1721014-1733318 GCA_024703695.1 Erythroxylum cataractarum
TTATCTTTATGATTAATAATTAAATAATTAAAATGCACAAAGATAAAGAATACCTTTTATTGAATAAAACAAATTTTATACAATTAAAAGTACAACCAAAATTGGCTGCAAGGGCATAAACCAACAGAAAAAGCATATACTAGCTTGAATATCACGAATTGAAATGTTGCTTCCTCGATGGTTAATCTAGATGCAACATCTCCAGACTGCTTGCATTTCTCTATATATTTCCTCTCCAAAGCATCAACCTGATCAGAACTTTAGTTGATTAGTTCAAGTAGAAATATGCAGCCATGGAAAACATAATCATCAGGTGGGTAAAGGATACCTCACGCCGGTCACCAGCGACCCATGCAGTGACTTCATTGAGTTGATTATTATCACGACGACTTTTATATAAAATCTGAAATTTGAAAACATTAGCAATCAGATAATAAGCAATCATCAAGTCGACTGACTAAGAAAAAGAAAAATTAAACAATGACAAGCTTTTTTCATTCAAATAATCAAAAAAATTGACCATGGGATACAGTTTTGAGCATGCCATTCCATTATATTTAACATTATCAAAGCAAAATGTTGATAAGTTTACAAAAATTGAATGAATCAAATCATTCATTACTTGAGTTTTCACCATGTAGATCACATTTGGAATTTCTTAAGTCAATTACACCTGCCTTTTTTATACCAACCCTACTTATTACAAACTTTGACAATTCTTAATTCTTATCCATGATCTTAACACAATCCATGATATCAAAAAGGTATGAATTAAGCAGTTTGATTATCGATGATGCAAGGAAAGTTCTATAGGACTCAAGCATAAATAAAACAAATAAAAGCCAATCACACTTTCGTTCATCAAATGAGAATACAATCGTGATAAAAGATTGCATCTGGAACTCGAAGCTTGTAGCCACATATGGGCAAATATTTCAAGAGAAGAAAATTAAAACATATTATGACAAAAAGAACCCCTTCAACTGAAATAAACAAAAGAAGTCAGGACCCACTTACAATTTCCTGCATCTTGGTACAATATATAGAACTCAACCTTCTGTCTAGAATCCAATGTTTCCTTCTCCAACTCTTCAACCATCAATTATAGAAGGAACAAAACTTTCAAGCATCCCCACATATGCATACGTGTGTGTTTGTGTGTGTGTGTGTGAGAGAGAGAGAGAGGGTGTAGCTATACATATATATGTTTAAGAATAATATCATGGTATTTCAATTCAACTGTAGTATTTACTACTTCATTCTCGTTCCAATTTGAAAAGCTGTCATTTTCACCTATCTTTGAAGTAACATTATTGGAGAGGATGTTAAATAATTCATCTTGAATCTCTATGTTCTCTGCTAAATTATTTCCCTGCAGTTTCCCATCATCATTAGATACACTAGTAAAAGGGGTAATCTGCTATGAGTAAGAGACTTGAATAGCTTCCACTGAGTCCCCATGAATACTCTTTGAATTTGGTATTGATTCAACAGAGTTAGCATTCACCTTCTCTAGTACTGTATAGGATGAGATATTTGCTTGTCATCTTGCACAGGTTCCTCACGAAAACCAGTTGCAAAATTTATGCGTGACGGCTTCCAAATCTGTTTAGGAAACATATTAGGAGGTTTCCAACCATAAGTTACTTCCACTTTATGCTCCATCAATTCCATGTCCTCATCAAATCGCATAATCAATACAGCCTGAACGTCAGATCCTTTCTCGTTCAGGTCAAGCTCCAGTCAAAATTTTCCATTTTCCAGATCAACAAAATGCAAGCGCACATTCAACCAGAAGCGAAAAATATGCGATCACACAAATTCAAAAGCCCAATTCTAAATCACAAAATAATTATAACAATAATAAAAAAGCTCGAGATCCATATTATGATCGAGTGTTTTACTTACAGCGCAATTTTTAGAACCTCTCAAAGTCAGTGTAGAGCCTCTCAAACTCAAAGTCGGCGACATCTGATTAACTAAGATTTTTCAAGATGGCTAATTGATATTCATTATGTTACAACTGGAATATTTGATTGCATTTTTTACTTAGAAAATTGATCATCTATGTCAATCAAGATCGGTTGCTTTTTAATTTATGGGATCATAAGAAGAAAAAAAAAAAAAAGCTAAAAAAGGCACTATTTTCGATTCATAGTTTTTATATCAGATGGTAAATCTATAATCGCGAAATTGAAATAGAACAACTTTTTTTCCGTACAATTCAAATCACAAAAATTGAAATATATATGCTATCACTTCAGAAATCCCTACCACCGGAACCAGAGGGATTGGCGGCAGTACCGTCACCTTGAAAACCACCATCGCTAAAGCCGAAACGACACCCCAACAGCAACTCGTTAGCCCTAACAGTCACATTCCTCCTCAACCCGCGCAAGGCCATAACGTAGGCCTTCAGCTCCTCGTGCCCCATCTCTTCAACACTCTCATTATCCCACCAAAACTCTCCATGCAAATCACTCTCATGACTCAGCCTATTCCACTCTTCAATCATTCCCAATCTAATCTTCTCCTCCTTAAGTTGCTTCAAAGCATCTTCGTACTCTTTGTTCCACTTTTCAACTTGAGGGTTGTTACTGCTTGTGAAGACCTCCAAGTCTCTGCCGGAGTAAGAGCTCTGGTTATCCAGGTAAGCATCGAGAATGGAGTCTACGTTGGGATGACCAAAGGAAAAAGCTTTTTCACCGGGAGAGAAAGCTATAATGGCCACCTCTGCACCACACAAGAGACTGAGCTCGCTTGCTTTCTTAACCAAACCGGCCCGACGCTTTGAGAAGGTCACTTGCCGGGTGCTTTCCTTTTCTATTGGCTTAATCTCAATCTTTTGTCTGCCTTTGGTTTTCTTCTCCAGTTTCTGTCGTATAATCATGTTGTCCATGATCGACTAGAGAGAATATGAGAGTTGAGAACTATATTGATGGTGGTCTTGCATGCATCTGTGTCTATATATAAACTTCTTAGTGACACGTGGTTCTCGTAAAGAATCTGGACTGTACGATTTGCTGTGTATTAGTTAAGACACATCATAATGTAGAATCGCTAACTTTATGATTTGATAAAATGTTAATGATGGAAGGAATCATTTACAATCCATAACTACAAGCATAGAGGATTTGATTGATGAGAGGATAGTGGGAACTATAAATTAAGTCAAACTATAAATAGTACTATTAATGTAGAATCACTAACTTTATGATTTGATAAAATGTTAATGATGGAAGGAATCTTTTACAATCCACAACTACAAGCATAGGATTTGATTGTGAGAGGATAGTGGGAACTATAAATTAAGTCGAACTATAAATAGTACTATTAATATTTTTTATATTTTTATTAAATCTTGTCACCAAGATTTGTATTAGGAAATTAAAAAAAATTTACATAATAAACCACAATTAATAGTATTAACAAAAATTAAGTCAAACTATAAATAGTGCTATTAAAAGGTAAAGAAAATAAAATTCAAACTAAATTTAATAATTTGTTTGAAGTTCTGAATGAGTGGTAACAACTTTTCTAACAGTAGTATTAGAAAAACGTAAAATCTTGGTCCGGAGAGAAGACCTTAAGCTTCGCCTTTCGCCTCTGTTCCGTCTTAAGTCCGTTATTTTTCTCTTTTCTAGTTTTGCTAATTTGCTTCATTTGGTCTGGCTTTGTCCAGCTTGCTGCTGAAATTCTTTAGTGTAGCTCATCTATTTGACACTTGGAAGTTGGGCATTGATCCTTTCGGAGGGGTTATAACTATAAAGAGCAAATATTTGCTTGCAAGTTTTAATCTGTTTGCATAGGTGCGTTCCGTCTCATCCTTCTTACCTGTTTTCCTCGGGTTTGTCAGGTTTTCTTACATAATAACCCGATCTAACCCATCATTTGTTACAAACACAAACCAAGGTTTAACAATAAACTACCCTTTTTAATCTAAAGGTGTATAATGGTTAAAAAAGGATATAATGTACACCAATCACAAAGAACACTGAAACAATATCATTCATTTGATAAAACAGCTTCACGCTCATACGCCTGCCGTACCTTCTGCGACTCGGGAATCTAACGATCTTCCTTAAAATCTGGATTCTCTTTTAAGATTACAAACCCCTCAAGAATTGGAGAAAGAGGAATATACCTGTACCAATTATTGGGTAATGGTTAT
Organism: Erythroxylum cataractarum; assembly: GCA_024703695.1. Taxonomy (NCBI): domain Eukaryota; kingdom Viridiplantae; phylum Streptophyta; class Magnoliopsida; order Malpighiales; family Erythroxylaceae; genus Erythroxylum; species Erythroxylum cataractarum. The sequence goes on from JANJEY010000009.1 coordinate 1,725,186, forward strand.
TAGGGAGCTGATAAATGGAAAAGCAGAAGATAATAGTAGCAACAGAACTCACTTATCAGTCGCCAATTCTGCCCTGTCACCAGCAGCCAAAAGCACTGGGGTTGAGTGGGTCTGGAAACCAGTAATGGTCTTTGGTCGACCTGCCTGGCCCACAACATCGACAGCTTGTCCAACTCGAACAGGTACTGATAAAGGTTTAAGATTCTCATCCACGGTCATTAACATTCTAGGCTGTGTATGCAGAAACAGGCATTAGAAGGAATATTGTATCATATCATGCATATCAAGGCAAAAGAAAATCAAACAATATCAAGTGTCAAACCTGCATTGCTAATACGAGGAAGTATAGAACATAATGATATTTTCCCAAAATGATGGCTTTCATATCCAGACATGCGTGGAGCATAGTTATTAGACCAGCAAGTGCTGTCCTGTGGGACAAAATAGCGGATGTTTATACACCAGGCTATTAACAGGAACAAAACAACTAAAATAACATCCAATGAAGCCCTGGAATAAAGCAACTCATTTTTACGAGAGAGAAGAGCTTTCACTCACGGTGACAACAAGAAGCGATCAGAATGGTACGGATTCAGAGTTAATAAGCCCTTTCCCAGATGTACAAGACCTTGAGCAATTCGCACCTGTATAAGCCAAAAAAAAAGGACAATAAATCTTATACGAAATCCCTGAAGCAAAGAATGACAAACTGTTTGAGAAGTAAATTTATGAGCATTACACAGAACAGAAGGCTCGCATCCTTATAGTAATAGCTTGATAGATTGCGAAGCACACCGGCAATTCGAGCATTATTGGTTCCAGCACCTATTAAACCTAAGGAAATAATGGCAGCCTGCAGCAGGTAAACAGTATGGCAACCATCAGAAACTAGAAATCAATCAATAACGAATAATCTAAATTGAAGAGCTTCCTTACCATCGCAACTTCCGAGTCAGCATCATGACTAAGTCTACTTAAAGTATCATTAACATTAACCTGCAAAAGTTGGTAACCAGATCAAGTTGATGTCGTCAGGAAAAAACCCTTGCTTCCAAAAACAATAAAGAAGAAAATTTGAACTACATTAAAGTTTAATATAAATTCATAAGAAGCAAAGCAGCCAGAAAAATTTCACCAGCTTTGAGAATATAGATTAAAAACAACAGAAGCAAATCAACTTTTGAAATGACAAAGATTCTGCTCCAAGAGTTTTAATTTGATTTCCAAGGTTCTTGTAAAATAAAGTAACAGCAGAATAGATTAAAACAACTGTCTGTCACTTACTTGCAACATGACGGCAAAGAATAAAGGAAATGGTAAACCTGAAGTTCACAACCTACCTCAGTGATCTGTCACAGATAGCTTCCACTATTGAAATAAAGTCACTCATCGACAACCCAAGAGTCGGTCAGCATTAAGTTCAGTAACATTCTTGGTCTCTAATAGCATCTAACAATACTAAAGCGAGCACAAAAAAGCTAGGAGCCTAGTGATTCAATATAGATTACCTTTGGATTCGATATGCAGAGGAGACCAAGAGCCAAAGGGACTGCCCGGCGTATATTCTGTTCTCCATACTGTAAAAGATGCTCCAGTGAACGAATTGCCATTTCAAGGCCCAACTCTTCAGCCATAGCTACCATGGCAATTCCAAGCACAGCTGGGCCTTGGTGGGTTTCACCCTTATCAAGATGTTGAGCACAATGACCCAGAAGGTTTTGAACCTGAGTCACAAAGGGGCAAGATATTTAGGCACCACAATAATAGTTACAATTAAATCATGGAATTTCAACTATTTCGATATAGATATACCTTGAGAACATTCCCAGTTCCTGAATATGCACAAGAAAGCAGGGTCATATCACAATATTTTCTTATCTTTTCATTAAATGTCTTTGAAACCTCTGCTGTGGCCTCTACACAGTCCTGTCAAGTATCAAACACAGACATGAATTTACAGTCAACAACAGAAACACAATATGCAATATGTATTGAATCCATCCAAAGCACCAAATCACAAATGATCTAACAACACATGCAGAGATTGGAATAAAGATCAAATTTCATAAAAGCTTCCAGAGGCAGCTGACGTACTTGCTTCCCCAGGTATAGCAGACCAAGGCCAAGAGGCAGAAACCGAATAAGAGGCTCCTGCAATTCTGATTCACTTCTGTCCATTAATGCAAATATTATAGCTTGTGCAACCTCTTCATTACAAGAACCAACATATATCAACCCCATTGAGATCGCAGTGAATGCGATGACATCAAGAGGGGCCTTTGCATCATTAAGTATAGGGGACAATTTGCTGCGAATCTGTTAAATCATCAAGTTAGTATATAAGAATACAACAAAAGTAAATCCCTCTCAACACCCAAGAGAAGTACCATATTTAAGATGAACTACAAATAATTGCTCCTAAAGCATGCAACCACAATTCTAATATATAAAGCTAATGAGTGCGTTAAAGAAACTATTTTCATGAAAAGAGTAGTGTTAGACCATCATCACCTGAAGATCTTACCGTAACTAATAAACAAACACAACTACTACAGCTAAAATATTAAAGAAAAAAAAAGATATTCACCATTTCATTCTGAGAACCAGCATATGCAATACCCAGGCCCATGATTGCACCAATTCGGATAGATGGGTCTTCTTTATCTACATAATCACCAAGAAGAGCCAGTGCCTAACCAAAGAGTTTAAGTAAGCACGGAATCTACAATCAACTGATGATGATACTTCTGGGATAAGAAGTCAGAAAACTCACAGGATCACAGTCGTTTTTTATACCACAGTTGACAAGCCCAACCCCCAATAGAGCACCAGCAATTACATGGTTGTCGTTGCTATGGAAATACTTGTCAATTTGAGAAAGTCCAGAATCGACATCCCATTGCAGTATCATACCCTTTGATGAATAGCAACCGTGAGTCTTGCAAAGAAACCAACCACAAGTATTTACAGAAAGATTTGCAAAGGATAGCTCACCAAACTTGCTGCGGCACTGGCTTTACCATGTTCTTTGTTTTTGAAAAGCCAATTTCCAGAGGAGCTACTGTTTGAAGAGTCTGCAACTGTCATCAACTTATCCTGCAACATTTGAATTTATTTGGAGGAGTCCCAAGAGCTTTTGGCAGAGAAATTCCATCATTAAAAGTTTCTGATGCAAGATTAACAGCATATGCAAATAATACTAAATAATTAAAATTCACCTTTCCAAAACCTGCATTTACAAATGCATTGACGAAAGTGGCAGCCAAATTCTGTCTGGCTGAATCAACACTTGCACCAGCATTGGCCCGGCCATCAAGCAAATGTGCCTATAAAAAAGTTCAAATATCAAAACAGACAAAATCTTATGGATGATAATTCCCCTAGCCCCCAACCAAAAAGTTAAATCTAGTGGAAATGTACATATAAGTCTGATCCTAAGACTACATAAACTACAAAAGCCTGACCTTATAGATATCTTCTGGAGATTTAGGTTCCATAACCTCAATATCACGAGCAAGGGCAAGATAGCCTTCACTTAATTTAGCATTGTTGATAATATCCTGCATCACATATCTCTCTTCATCATCCGCAACCATCTCTTCATCCAGCTCAAGAGTAACACCCTGCATAGATTAAATGTGAAGGAAACATGCAAAAAATAGTAGCAACTTCCACAGTAGTTGTTCAGGATGAAAAACAAAGAACTTACATGCCGAGCAAGCATGTAGCAGAATTGCTTCTTCCGCAACAGATCATCACAAGATGTAAAAACTTGTTTTACATGCTGTCAATATATATATATATATTTAGAATCAGAGCAAAAAAAAAAAGAAATCATGGATTATGAACTCAATGATAGCAAATAATAAATTTATAATAAATGAAAACAAATCTGCAAGATTCCGACAGAATTGTGTAGTTTGAGTTTCAAACAAAGGCTTCTTAAATTCACAAATATGCACAAACCTGCATGTTACCCGGAAACAATGCAATTTGAAGTGCATTAGCATATTCTTCAAACTTGAGGTATATCATGTGTGCAATGTCCAAAACTAACATATCATCTGGTCCAGGAAGGTATCTGCAGTAGAACAGCCATGTGAATGTACAGAAATTTATAAGAGAGATAAAGCAAATTATTGCAGAACAATCAAGCTTCAGCTTGTCATACATGCAATATATTAGAACAGATACATGCAATATATTATTTGTCAGCTGAGTACCTGAAAACATGGTCACACACGACAATCTTTAAACAGTAGTTAAAGACTTGAAACATCACTTCCCCTGTAGTATTTATATTTTCAAGTCCTAAATCCTCAAGATACAATGTGAAGTTACAAATCTCTCCAAATAATCTCAAGTGAAACCTTTGAAAGATCAACTCCCTTCTAATTCAGTTACTTACAAACTCCATAACTTCAAACTATAATCATACTAAATACCAAATCATTCAAGGTAACAAGAAAATTATTCAAAAAAATTCTTAAATGTTCAACTTCACCTACCTCGCTGCACTGGTAAGGTATAGACAGGTTCTCTTGAAATTTGTGTTGTCCACATGCTCAATTAAAAGATCAAGGTCTTCAACCTATATTTGGTCAATCCAGAGCAATTTATACTAAAAAAAAGCACATAAAAAGGAAACATAAACAAGCAACCACCCACCAACCACCAAAATTAAATTGCACCAGATCCCATACCTCCATTAAAAGGTCAACGGCTTCTGGTTCAGCATTATGCTGTAGACAGTAAACAAAATTCAAACAGAAGATCAGTACGCCAAGATATTTTTTACATTGATACAATGCCAAATTTGGAATTTATGCCCCAAATACGGCCTAGTTAATCATGTGCTGCAAAATTTCGAGACACACCTTCATGTGAAAAGCAACAATTTGTTGTACAAGCTCCATTAAATCACCCATTGGGATCTCCTCACTCTGCAAAATAGTACATGAAAGAAGGTTTATAAAATTAAGTACAAATGTGATTATCAAAGTTGAGAATATCTTTCTAGTAACCAAATTTTCAAATGAATTTTCCACTAAGGAACATAAATGCAGCTCTACTGCATATTCCAGAATCCGACATATTAAGTTTGATAGTGTAAAATGGAATCGAATGCACTGCTTCGAACCACAGTGCAATTGGAACTGACTAAAGGGGATGATATAATTATAGTCAAGCATTTTAGTTCCCTTCTCTTTGGGTAAATAATATCAGCAAATTCTTGAGGGATAGGTTCCTAACATGTCGCTTTGCATACTCCTGCGCAATTTCTCCAGCCAAGTTCCTGAAAACAGATAATCAAACGTTCAACCATTTTAAAATTTTCAAGACATTAAATGACAGCATGTAAAAACTACCGGATTACACAAACTTCAGTTTGTTGTAATAGCAAAGTTCCTTTGTAAAGCATCAAAAGAATACAAGGTCCATAGATGATGGAATTCAACCCATTTACTATTGAAAAGGGTAAAGCTACAAAGACATCATTGAGTGTATGTCAAATTCATTAGTAACCACCAATATCACAATATATACTTATAAACTTGTATCATGCATCAAAGGCAACATATATCCCAAGAATGAATTGCCGCAAAATGAAGCAAGAACAGCATATGTTAACCATGTAAAGCATGCCAAGTTTCAAAGATGAAAAGGGGAAAATCTTTCAAATGCTTCATTCTGGTCAAACGCGCAACCAAACAATGTTGACCTAAACATAAAACAAACCAACTTTTCATCACACCTATTAAAACTTACAAAAGTCCATGACATGCAGGTACACTACAAATAGTGGCAATGTTATCGAGGATACGACAGTCACCTGACATACTCGTGCCCCCACGAACCAATATCACCTTCAGAACCCAACAGCCTATACTTTAAGCTTTCCTGAAGGATTCATAAACAAAAATTTGCATTCAGTTAAAGAGCTTTAAGCAATAAAATAGTATATCAACCAGAAAGGTGCGAAAGGAAATGCATTATACAAGAAAAGCATGAAGACAATACTACAACAGCAAACAAATTTGAGAGGCTGCTGCATAGCATAATTGATAAACTCCAGCATTGCAAGAGAAAAAATTGAAAACTCAGACTTACCCTTTCTCCCTCTGCAGACATGGTCAGTGCCAAGACTGACAGGATATCTGCCAAGTATTTCTGCAATTAAGAAATCATTGATTATTTTAGTTCCAACTAACGGCACAGTAAAAAATGTTAACTACATAGCATCATACCTTTAGATCTGAATCACCCATGTTTTCGTAATATGCTTTTAGAGTTCCATAATGTGGTCGAAGAAACTTCAAGGGCTTTGGAACAGAAGTCATTGAGCTTGTTGAGGTACGAATTTCCTGCCTACAAGAGAGAAGGAAAAGGCAAGAAAGAAACTATAATCACTTGAACCAAATGAACCAGATATACTTGGATCGATGTGACTGACATACAGAATCATCATAGCCTATACTTAGAAATTAACAAAAGGTCAACTGTATGTATATGAGAAGTACCATAAACATTAAAATCTTTAACCATTAGATGCTGTACAGGAAATAAATTGTGTGGACAATCATCCTACATGCTGTCTACACATGGTCCAAATGCAGCCACCATGTGGCAAAGGTTATACTGAACCAAAAGAGACAGTGGTCCGTAATTGTAATGACTAGGCCAATTCCCGAATTCAGCGTCGACATTGCTACTGTAATTCTATTTCTCACTCTGATAACTCAAATTCAACCTTTAAACCAGCTTTTAAGAGGTTCTTTTTTAAGCAAAGGTATAAAAATCACCTCATGCTCTCAAGAGCAAGCTTCTGCAGTCCAGGATCAGAATCCTGAACTCTTTCGACATACAACTCCAATTGTTGCTTCAGTTCTAGATCTTCGTCGGACTGCGTATGCGTACATACATAAGTAGATATAAAATTTAACACAATCAGTCATTAATTAGCAAGCAAGCAACTCAAAGAACAGAAAAGGATATTAAATTTGACCAGATCCTCATCCTTCTTCTCCTCCTTCTTCTTGGATGGCACTTTGACGGTGGCTTCGTCCCTGTTGCCGGCGCCGCTGCCGTTTGTCGTTTTTTGGTCGGCAGTCATTGCTACAGTAGAGAAGAGATCGAGGAAAGCCTATAATATCTGACTGGAAAAAGAGAACAAAGGCGCCCAAGATTCCTAAACCCTAATGCAAGAGATGTGTCTAAGATGAGAGACTGGAGTTGCTATTCAAAAACAAGCTCAGCTACGGCTTGGAGAGGAAGAAAACTAATTGCAAGCGTAATGCACATTTCACCTTAAAATGGGCGGCCCAAGTAAAAGGCCAACCCTTTTTAATTTTCTCAATTTTAAAAAAAGTAGTAAAAAGACATTAGACTAAGCCCAAACTTACTTGTCATCACTAGAATGAATTCATAATTGTATGGCTAACCAACAGTAATTACTAATTAATGATTCAAGTTTTTTATTAATTTCTCTTTAAAATATTAGAATGAATAATAAAACTTTCTCTAAACTCTATAAAATAAATTTTAAAATTATATAAATCTAGTTGTTCGTTTTCTATTTTTCGTATTACTACATTTTCTTTAATTTTAAAAGGCATTATTTTTGTTTTAGATAATTATTTTGTTTATTATAGTCAACAAAATTTATCTTTTGATTGAAAAATAACATTTATCATTTATTGATAATAAAACCGTAAGAAATTATTGTGTCAATTACTTGCGTCAACAAAGTTGAAGTATTAGACTTTAAAATTGATATTAAATTTGTTTTTTTTTTGAAGTAATAAATATTTTCCTTTAAAGTCTAAGAAATTTAAGAAGTTGAAGTACTATCAATATTACAATTACTGTACCAGCCCTCGTACCAGATTAGGTTCTATTATGATACTATACAGGTACCAGTTAATGTCGAATACCGTTTTAGGTAATTTTTTAAATTTAAGAAATAGTACTTGAATTTTTTAAAAATTCAAAAATAATTCATTGTCATATTGTACATTTGTACTATATATTTTATAAGTTTACATCAATTATGTCTCCAAAAATCATAATAATAAATGATAATTACAATTAATATGAAATAATAATAATTTTAAATATTTCACATATAAATAA
>JANJEY010000009.1:1816162-1826247 GCA_024703695.1 Erythroxylum cataractarum
AAGAGTCCTTTAGGGTTGATCTTTTGAAACTTAGTGGATTCTATCCCCGAAAAATCATTTTGAACCGTGATAGCCTGAGCCCATTTTCAAGAGGATTTTATCAATTTGATTACTATCTTAGTTTTTGTCAATTGCATAATTCCCAAAAAAATCCAAAAATATTCTTTTATACTTTTTCTCCAATTTTAATTACTTTTACTAGTTCTTTCAATGACCAAAACCCCCATTTTATCAACTTTGATTGCAATTTTTGGTAATTAGGCTAGCTTAGACATTTTTCACTTAGTTCCAATTAAGTGAGACGACCCGAGGTTGCATCCTGTATTACAATCTTTGAAATTATTATTTTTGACCGGTTTCCAAGGATCGATCATAAGGTCGAATCAACAAAGTCGCGATCACTGCCATGGATACTATCAATGTGTTTACAGTTGTGAGTGCTCCCGAAGTGATGCTTGGCTAAGCACCATTTCCTCTTGAAGATGTAGCGATGGCCTGAGTTTAATGGGCTTCAAAGGGGAGTAGTTCATTTATGTTTAACTACATTGTTTTGAACTCCTGAGTTAGGATTTATGCTTTGTAGTTGGATTCTCTTAATTATAGTTTAATCAACTGTTGAACAATGTATTGTGTTATGGATCTGTTGATGTAGAACTTTGAGTTTTAATTATGAAGTCTCATATATGTCTTTTTGGTGATTGTGTTAATTCTCTTTTATCTGCCTAGTTGTTTCTGATATTGAGATGATCTTTAATCCCAATTGAGCACTTGCATTAACTTCCCCATTACACACACTAAGATGCAATAAACAAGGTTTTAAGAAATGGAATTCATTGATTAAAACCTTTGAATTAAAGAGTTTTTTAAGGTTTATCATTTGAAAACTTAGTGACTTTCGCTCCCAAAAAGATTTATTTTGAACTATGATAGCCAAAGCTCGTTTTCAAGAAGATTTTATCATATTTGATCATCGTTTGAGTTTTCAAATTCCTTTCCCAAAAATCCAGAAATATCCTTTTATATACTTTGCTTTCAATTAGCTCAATTTAGTGAGTTTTCTTAAAGATCCAAAACCCCCTCCTAACTAATTTAGTTTGCATTTCACGACAATTAGGCTAGTTTAGATCATTTACACTATGTTCCGATTAAGTGAGATGACCCGAGGTTACACTCTATATTGCAATTCTTGGAATTAAATGTTTGATTCGTCTTCCAAGGGGATAACCCAAGACGAACCACCCGATTAAAAGGATTAGGGAGATCGGTTCTTTTCGATAACTTGTCAATTCCAAAGATCTCGTCTAGACATTCACGTATGCATTAATATCCAATTCTGGTTCGTTTAACGGTTTTCTAATATAACATTATGAAAGTTTTATACTGATTGTGTTTTAGGTAAATCTGTTCCCGGTTGTAGTTCATTTAAAGAGTTAGTCTTCCATACTAAAAGCGACAACTCATTCACTATTTCCTCTACAAGTAAAGCTATAGTGGAAACCTTATTGCAAAAAGGTGTTTAAAGGCCTACACCTGTGGAAGAAGTATCACTGTTTCAATTGGTGCGTTTAAACATGCCAAGACTTTTCTTGAGAATCCAGACATCGAGAACTCATTTACCTTTACCGACTCCCATGTCATATGGAATCAAACAAAATAATTATATCATTGTGATTTATCAATACAATACATTAGACTAAGCTTTAAAGTTGATTTATGGTTGTATATGTAAGAATTTGTTAAACAACTTCCCTACTAGTTAGACGTCAACCTGCGTCCTATTGAATGTGGGATGTTATTGTTCTTGTTTAACAACTTTAACAATTGTTAACCTTCATTTTTGCTATTTGTACTTGAATATGATACGCAACAAATTGCCTTATTTCCTTTTCCATAGATTATGTAAAATATTGAATTCAAATTATTATATTTGTAGAAAATTTGATAAATAATGAATTTCAGGTAAAAATATGGGACCAAAGAGATAGCGTGAGATACAGCGACCCAGGATTAGAGTTCCATTCGGAGGTACTTACTATGTAGGTGGATCGTCACAATCTGTAGCTCGTACTGACTCACCTTCTTCCCCTCCAGCACCTACAGTTGTAGATGAGGCATCACTTACTGCTCCTCATGCTACATCATCTTCATCCCTAACTCATATATCATCCAATATTCCTTTATCAGATGAGGGAGACGTGCGCCAGCCTGGAGCTGAGGGACGTAATGGAAGAAAGTACATAATAATGGTCAATCAGTTGTAAGTGAAACCACATTAAAAAATATTTGTATATAATTAAATCATAGGTTTATCAGTTGTTTCATTGTATAAAATTTCTTCTTATATTAGGTTGGTTCCATCTGGACCGTGTTCCAGAAATATGACTTTTACAGTTAAAGAAAGGATTGATCTTGAGGGTTATGTGTGGAATAATATCTCTAAGGCCACAAAGAGAATTTATTTTTAGGAGTTTGAGGTACAATAAAGATTTATTTTCTTTTTATATTGATTTATATACACTAATTATATAAATATTATTACATTATATATAGTTGTTTAATTTTTTTCCTTCTTATTTTAGAAAGAATTTTTTTGTGATTCTGGTTTAGACGCCATCATACATAAAGTATGGGAGAAGCAAGCTCATACACGTTATCATGACTTTATTGGTGCAATACACAAAGCTGATGCACGACTTCATTATATTTCGGAGGAAGTATGGAGTTGTTGGTAGGAGTATTGGACATCAACTGAGGCAATGTCTATCTCAGGGAATAACTCCACCAATAGACGAGGAGGACTAGGGGGAGAGAGTCTTCCCGTACATATGGGAGGATCAATAATACACCATGAGCATGCACATAGACTTGTAAGTATCTAAACTTTACACTTATTTTGTAAATGTTTTGCTTTGTTGTATTATAGATAATGATAATGGTATAAATGTCTAGTACCATATAAGGCTATGTTGAGCTATTTTCTTTGTTCAATAGGGGAAAATATCATAAAAATAGAGAAAACTATGCAAACAAATTTATAAATTGTAGTTCACATCTAACAATTTAGGTTATACATGTAGGAAAAGTCATTAGGTATCAGGTTTACACCAACTTAGTTGTTTTTGCACACTCACATGAAGAAGCATGACAATGTGACATTTATCAATAGCTGATGTAGAGAACTGAATGTATGTGAAATTAATGCATTATTATTATTTCTTAATAATAATCCTTCACTAATGTAAACAATGCTTCCTAATAGGACCAAATACAACAAACCATTCAGCGACAATCACAGGAGGAACAACCTATTGATGAGACTCAGACGTATCTTGATGCTATGGGTAGTAGGGATCGTCGTAGAAGGATATTCTAGCTAGGTTCACTTGTGAACACATGTTACTCGCAATCCTTTAATTCCAGTATAATAGTGTTTACTAGACCAATGCAAACCAATGAAGTCACCAAGCTTTGGGCCACAGTGCATACATTGATGGTCCAGATAGCTCATATGAAAGAGCAGATGGACCAGATGGCTCACGTGAATCAATAGATAGCTCAGATGGCTCAGATGAGACAGGAGCTAGAGCAGATGACTCAGTTGAGACAGGAGATGGAGCAATTGCAGGGGAGGTTTAGCAACTCAGAGTACCCACAGTCACCACAACATTAGGTTATGATAGCTGTAATGTTTTTATTACAAACATAAGTTATGTACATTGTAATGTTTTTATGATCAATTAAGATAATTTTAACTTTATATCATCAATTAAATTTTCTATTAAACAAATTATATATATATTCAAATTAATTTATAAAGCATTGATAATTCTTAACTCTTGAAATTATGCATTTATCATAAGATAATAAAATCAAATTTAAAGCATGAATTCTTAAAAAAAATTCTTACTTCTAATTATTGATGGAATATATCATACCGTCAGAAAAAGCAATCTAATTTATCGATGGAAACACTAACACCATCGATAAATTAGATTTTTTACAACTTTTTTATATATTCTGTCGGTAAATATGAAAACTTCATGATTATATTAACTTCAGTTTACTGTTAGAAAACTTCCATCAGTAAACTTTGCCAGCGGTTTCGTTCGTTATGTTTTTTCGTCGGTAAAATATCCCGACGGAAGCATATATAAAATGTCCTTCGTTAAATTTATCTACGGCCGTTTTAATGATGCCCTTGTTCATCGTTAAATTATGTCGGTAATTGCTTGGACAAAATTCTTCCGTTTACTGACGGTTTTGTCATTCGGTAAAGTTCATATTTCTTGTAGTGATTAGGACAAATTATTTATTTCTATATCTGTAAATTGAAAATTTTATGGGATTAATTAATTATCTATAATTCAACTTCACTTAATATTGAAATTGATAAAGTATATGTTGATCGTTGAGATTGTTGTAGGTTAAATCCCATTTTATTTATCTAATTCCACTAAACTTGAACTTCATAAGTGTTAACTATCTTCGTAGATTAAAAGGAAAGAAGTTGTGGGTGATCATATGTGGTATAAAATATTACACTTTTGAGGTTTAAAGAAAAATTTGAGAGACAGAAGTTGCATGTGACAAAAATACATGATGATGAGAGAGTTTTAGAGTCCATATAGCTCTCATCAACCACCTCTAGAATTTGTTTAGGAGTAGTATATACATATGTATGTTATATATATATATATATATATATATATATATATACCCAATTATCAGGTTAGAGACGAGTTTTTGAAGGGAGAGTTAGAAAAGCTTTAGCTGCGTTGTTTTGTCAGGTATTCTTTGCTTGAAACCTTAAGACTTATAACTTGATATTATTGGATTTAGTAGATTTCTTAATGGAGAAATCATTTGTTCAATTTTCTTATTATCATCTATATCATTTGAATAGTTTCTTATTGGTTGAATGATCTCAAAGATTATGAGAGTGTTATTGCATAAATCCCTAATAAGTAGTATTAGAGCTTTATTTATGGAGAGTGACAATAGCTCTACGATAAAATTGACGTTGACTAACTACTCAATAGAGACTTATAATGGAAAATCTCTTGTATTACAATAATCTATTTGATCCAAATTGATTACGATAAAAGTACAAAAGATAATATCTCATCTAAGTCGGAAAAGATAACAGAAAGAGTGCGAGAAGAAGAAGTTAAAGACCTCGGGAACTATTAGATAATGGATTGATATCAAAATATTCAACCACGTATCTTAGGACACGGATCCTTTATAGCTATGAAAGAAATTGGAGGGTCTTTATAATAGGAAGATCGTTCATAACAAGGCCTCCTTAATTAAAGACTTGTAAACCTAAATTTGAAGACTAAGAAATCAATGCCGAAGCTTCTTAACTAGTTTTAGGACATCGTCAATAAGTTGACCACTATAAAGATTATTCTTAAAGGTAAATTACGAACATTGTTATTAATTTCTTTGTTGGATAATTAGGAAGCTTTGGTTGTGACTATCAGTAAGCCCACTCTGGATAGCGTGCTTTCTATAGATGTGATTAAAGAGAGAATGTTCATTAAAGAGATTAGGAGGAAAGAGATCGCAGTCAATAATATACAGGCTCTTTTTGGTTAAAAAAATAGAGGAAGAAGCAAGAGTAAATGTCCAAAGGGCAAGTCAAAGAACGAGTCAAAGTAAAAAGATGGTAAAGAAACTAAAATGTGTTACTACTGCACCAAACCTGGTCACATAAAGAAGTTCTACTATAAGTAAAAAGAGATACCAGAAGAAGTAAGACAACCAAAAGGATGGAGATGACAACAACACTGTAGTAGCAACATCAAGTATATATGATGAAGTGTTGTTGATTTATATGACTAGTGAATGTCTACATATTAGTCCCTCTTATTTATGTGATTTATTGATACGGAGACATCTTATCATTATGTTCCAAGGGGAGAGTATTTCATCAACTATAGGAGGGGTGATTTTGGAAGTATGAAGATGGGAAACTAGAGAATGTGCTTGACCAAAAGAGATATCAGAACATGTTGAAGAATGGAAAGTAGAAGTTGTCTATAAGAGCATTGACGGATGCTCAGGGTTCATGTGAGCATTCTTTTCGAAGTCCTAATAAGTGGTATCAAGGTTTGACAAAGATTGATAACATGCTTGCATTTAAAATGAGTTTGAGTTTATTTAATTTTCTTTATTTTATCAGAGTCCTCTATCCTAATACTATAATCAAATAATTGAAATTTAAGAGTTTTACTTAAATACTATTAAAACTAAATGAGCATCATCTTTGATTGATTTAGTTTTATTACTCATATATCTTTTAATAATAAATTATTTGGTTTTACTCAGAATTTATCTCAATCATCTCAAAATAATTATTGCAATTACTACAAAAATTATGATCATGTTATTTCTAATTGTTAAGGATTAGAACATAAGAAAAATTTTGGTTAACATATTAGATCTCAACCTTCCTATACCTTAGTTGATAATGGTACTATTGAAGAGTCTTTTGACAACATTTTTCTTAAAATTTTTTTGGAATACATTCAAGATCTTCTTTAAAGCTTAAAATAAAATTTTAACAAATCCATGTTATAAGCCTTATTTGTCACATCTAGTATTTCTTCATCATGTTTCTTTAATTTTTCTTATTACAATCATACAAACCCAAATTCTTCAATCTTTACATTTAAAAGTTGTTTAGTTATTTTACCTATTGTTCATATTGAAGATAACTCAATTATGATTGTTTAAGATATAAGAACAATTCTTATAAAAAAATTATTTGCTTATGAAATCTTTCCTGCAACAAAATTTATCTTAAATCTTTCTTAAAGGACATAGTTATTTCATGTAGGATTTATGGATTAGGGAGATTACTGGGACTAGATGTAAAGTTAGTCTCCTAGTCGAGCTTACCTCTCTTCTTCTTCCTTCCAATAACATTGTTACATTTGTTACTTCTTATATTTCTACTTCCAAATTGAAAATCTTAATTTTATTTTTGTTCGGAATATTTTAAAGTAAATAATGTTGAATGTGTTTTATATTAGTTTTCGAAATATCACACCTAATTTTTTTAACAGTACTTTAGTTTTTCCTATTCCTTTTAACTAGTCTATATTATGATATTTTGGGTCTTTCTCATTATATTTATATAGGTGGGTCATATTATCTTGTGATTTTTAATAATTATTTTATCTTCTTATAGATATATCTTATGAGTTACATTATATACTTACGATTTGAAAATATAATTGCTACTTAATTTTCTTATAAAATCAAAATCCTTCATACTAATAATTTCAAAAAATATGAAGAAGCCAATCTTCTCCAATTGTTATCCTATAATGGAATAATAGTTCAAAGATCTTTTATGGAATGTCACTGCAAAATAAGTATGCAAAAGAAACACCAAACACTTTTTAAATATAGTTATAACCTTTTGGATCTCTTCGTTATATCCTAAAACTTTTTACGGAGAAGCTTCTCTTTTGCTATCTACATAATCAGTCATACTACTTCTCGAATCAATGGAAATATTTATCCCTACGAACATCAATATGATCATCTTTTAAAATGTCAGTAATGTATGTTTTCTTCTTCAACCTCATGAATACACTAAATAGAGCCAATAGCATGGCTTTAATTTCTTTTAGGATATGAAATTAAACACAAGATTTATCATTGTTAAAATCGTCTTTTCAAATTACTATAAATTTCTAGTCATGTTACTACTTGGATATATAAAATATTCCTAGTTATACCTTTCTTTAAATTGGAAAACCTACTACATCTCTTCTCTATATTTCTCTTTTTTTCCTAATAAAAATTTTGCAAGTGACAGCCCTTTTAGCATGGGCTAACCTTTTATATCTTCTAAAGAATCTTTTCTAATTGTGGAACTTACTGAAACTCCACATCTAATATATCCTTTTTTATCCACTTTACTTTGTCATATCACTATATTCTTTAAAATGCCTTATGGTAGAAAGAAATGACATAAGAGCATTAAGCACTTATTGATCAGCATACATCAGATTTGGTAAACTTATCATATGACAAATTATTGAATGGTTATCAGCAGGTCTGTGAAATCAAGACTTGTGAAAATAATTATACCAAATGATATAAAGTTAGACTTATTGAAAAAGATTTCATATAGGAATACGATATTGACTATGAAGATTAACAGTGTTGTCTTTTAACTTAATTTCAAAACCACTCCTTACATTCATACATTATATATTTAAATGACTACTTAATTGGTGATAATTTCTTAGGGCATTGAGGATAATTGGTGATAATTCCTTAGACAATAATTTGACATTAAGGATTTAAGACTCTTTAGTTTCTTTTTTAGCCTTTTTGATCAGTTTATATATTACTTAGGTCGTGTAAGTTAGTAAGCTTATTTCTTATGTAAGCCTCACAAATTCTAAAATTATGCATACTTTTATGAAGTCTAATGTCAATTGTTCTGTTAACTATGGTGTACTCCTCTCAATGATAGAACTCTTTATTGACAAATAGTCGATATTTTTTATTTATTTATCGATCTCTCATCTATGCATTACCCATACAGTCCACATTGTTAGCCAAGTTATACATGTTTTATTTGCCACTCATTATATTTTTGTCTAACATCATTCATTATTTCTAAAGGATGTTATGTAATCGCCTTTATCTTTTTTGACATTCATCTATTTTTCTAAAAGCATATTACGACATTGATTGGTCATCTAACCGACCGATGCTCTACTATTAGTTGCTACCTTTTTCTTAGTCATTCATTAATCTTTGAGCATAGTTAAAAAATAATTAGTCATATCATACTCTAGTATTTAAGTTGAATATCGAATCATGGTCATATATACCTTAACTTATTTGGTTGCATTTATTACTTCAAGATATGAGGATTATACATTCATCAATTACTATTCTTCATTTTGATAAATGCAATTCTATATTTTCCTTGATACAATTTAATTTATACAGCATCATATTATTTATGATACAATTTAACTTATTTTTGCTTCCTGTAAAAATTAGATTACTAATATTTTTGCAAAGGTTCCTTCATTAGGCTAGTTTCCCTAATTTGCTCCCTCAATTATGTACCTTAATTTTCTCTCATTAGTTATATTTCCTTATTTAAGTATAAGTTCTTGTATATAAATAGTTCATCCGTATATGCAAATTGTAATAAATATAATATAGATTCTTTCTTTGAACTTTCTTCAGTTAATTGTCTTCTTCAACTTGATTTTCAATTTGGGAAGTCAGTTTCTTATTTAGCTAAGGAGGAAAGAAAACAAATTTCCTTCTTTCGATGTATCAAATGGGAGACCTGGACGGCCCCTTGTCGATATAGACGTGCGTGCATGGGGTCCTCAAATTCCGCAATAATTGCTCTCACCAAGTCAGTCGTAATTAGTTTTATCCGTCCATCAAACATTCTCTTTGGGTAAATGGTCCCCTTCACCATCCTACCCCACAGTAACTCAATCCAAAAGTGTAGTCCTCCTAAAAGGTCCCCCATCACCTTTCGCCTCCCAATAAAATCACCAATCCAAATGCCGTACCCTTTCACCTTCTTTGTATTCCACTTTCATGGATTGATATGGTAATTTCTCAAATCACACGTCTGGTTAAATGGAGAAATATCTCCTATGTACTTGAAAAGATTTTAATCTTAATAGATTATAATTACTTTTTATTGTCAAGACAAGCTATTGATAGTAAGATAAAAATCGTAAATTTAAAAAACTTAAGAGTCGTTTTGTTTCACTTCTGTTTTTCTGTTGTAATTTTCAGTTTTTAGTTTTCAATTTTCAGTTTTTATTTTCAATTTTTTGTTTATATTTTTCTTTCAAATAAAAATAAAAATCTGTTTGGTTGTTAACGTTAATGTAGTTGTATTTTTATCCATGATAATAATTACATTTTAGATCAAACTTTAATTAAATAAATTTATTTAATCTCTTATATAATATTTATTAATAAATTATTAATAAAATGATGTTATTTTAATAAAATAAATAATTTAAAAATTAATATTTATTTGAAATATATTTTAATTATTAAATCAAATTTTA
>JANJEY010000009.1:1833264-1864313 GCA_024703695.1 Erythroxylum cataractarum
CTGGATATTTTGAGATCATATGAGGTTAGAAAAGAGATTATGAGAAATTGAGTTATGATATAAAGTAACCAAGTGTTCTTGAGGAGTAAGCTTACGAATCAGCTAGACACATGCAAAAGGTAAAGATTGAAAGGAGAATTTAAAAAGATTATGTACAAATGAAGTGTAAAGCTAAGTTAAATTAGACACATATAAATTATGAAATGAGAATGAGCGTAATATGTGTTCTAGAATATATGCCTGGGATTGTCATTGAGCATGCAATATATATGGTCCATTATTACAATTGTGCATAAATGAATGTTTTTACGTGTACAATTATTGATGAGTGTGCAATGTGTGTCTTGCATAAATGGGTTGTGCAAGTCAAGTGTCTGCATTTAGGCGTTCCCAGAAATTGAAAGCGAATGCTAACCTGAAGAGTGCTGTGAGTAGACCTAGATGGTCTCATTCCATTGTTTGTTTGTTTGTAATTTTGTATTGATTGACTACTACATACTCATATGAATGTGAATGATTGTGTTGATTTTCGGACAGAAGGTCCGATGATTGTGGATTGATTGGGATATTGAAGTGCTACTGTATGTGAATGAGATGAACTAAGTGTACCTCATTTGATGATAAATGTGTTCTGAATATGCAATTGCATATGATTGAAAGTGTTTTCTCAATTTTAATGTTGAATATCGGACTAAGGTCCGATGATATGGCAATGTGAGTGAATAGGAATATGCAAATGTAATTGATGCATTCTATGTCATGAATGCATGAAACATAATGGATGTTGTGACCAGAGAAGCCACTGATCAGAGCTTAAAGCTCGACGAGTGAAAATGAGTCTCGAGCTCAAAAGTGATTCAGAGCCTCAGGCTCAACGTTTAATGAGCCCTATATGGGACAGTTATTAATGAACCCTATATAGGACAGTTATCAATAAGCCCTTTAAGGGACAGTATAGGCACTCGGTCACAACAAAATAACAAATGAAAAGTGGGTCTCATGTGCATTGCTTATGCTTAATTAAGTGATTAAATTGTATTGAATGTGAAGTGTGAAATGTGTGATGATGTGATTTATGTGTTATGTGATTGGGTGAGCCATCGATGATAGTCATTCACTGAGTTCGCAAAACTCACCCAAAATTTACAAATATTTTTCAGGATTAGAAGAATACCCCGTTAGGTTAACGGGAGTATACCTACAACATTCAAATGAAGGATAAAGGTTGGGATCAGTTCGCGTCTGCATTGCATTTCTCTATTTTGTATTGAATTGTATATTCCACAATTTTTTGTATAAATTTGTATTCCAAAATGACTCAAGTGTTTTATATTTGTGAAAGGGCCCAAATAGCTATTGAAAATTTTGTTGATGGTTTTGTGTTAATTGAAAATGTTTATGAATGAATGTGAGCCCAAATTGAATATCGATTTCCGCATATTATGTTTGTTGTTGTTTCAAAAAAAATTATACCGATTTTTAAATGATTGAGTATTTTAGCATGCCATCCTCGCGGAGCACAGACTCAAATATTACCTATCGATGTCGGGTTCAGGTCTTGTGAGAGTGGGGTGCTACAGTTATGTTAGGATCACTATATGGTATTTGTTGGTTTTGTTCCCTAATAAAGGAATATCGTTATATTGTAGTTTTATCCCAATCCTTAATAATCTATTTATTTTTAGAAAATTATATAACGTGATTCATATTTTAGGGTATTGTGGACATGTATCAAAGATTATCTGCTTGACAAACTATTCATATGGTTTGACTATTGAAGTGATTTCAAGAATGATTATGAGCCTATACTTTACATAGATGGTTATTTTCTAAGTGCTTCTTATTTTAGATCATATTAATTGTCTCAAATAGATGTTACCTATGGTTTATGCGATTGTTAGTTCAGAAAGCCTTAAAGATTAATCATAATTTCTTATAAATTTAAAGGAGTTTATTAATATTATTAAGGTGCTTATAATTTTAGGCTATTACAACCAGGGACGAATTCAGAAAATTTTTTGAGTAGGGGCAAAATTTTATTTTTCATGGTGGCAAAATTTTAATAGGGTAAAATTTTTTTGAGTGAGGGCAAAATTTTTTTTTTTATAAAAAAATAAAATAATAATATTTTTTATATGAAATTTTTTGGAAAGAGTGGGGCAAGTGGGGGATGTGCATTCATCCCTGATCACAAGAACATTATTTTTAATGTTAGAGAGATTTTTAGTGGAGAGTTCCATTTATGTTGTTATGGGCACGTTAAAGAGAATTATACGACATAGGCATCTAAACAACTTGCATAAGATAGGAAAGTCACAAAGTTATCAATCAAACCCCTTGATGATATCATGCATGTTCAGTTAGAAGAGGACTACAATAGTGCTATGGTAAATCTATAGACATTTAAGCCAAACTTATTGACTAGGTAAAGAGGGTTATACAATGGTGGTTAGCGATGTACAAATTTTCTTGTGTACATTGGGGATAGGTGAAAAATAGCAAGTTAGAATCTTTCAATTCTTAGATAAAGAAAAACATTAACTTTTCCTAGTTGATCATTAAGCAACCCTTGCTTTAAAGATGTTTATGTGAAACAATATTATAAAGAGTGAGGCAATGGTGTAGGCAAAAATATTGAGAAAATTTGTTGGACAATATAGGTATGTATGAAGGAATAATGGTAATTTGATGCATCCAAGATGCATACTAGAAATGTAGACTTGTTCAACAACTTAATGGACTAAACATGCACTTGTTTAAAATGGTAACATTCCCTACGCCTTATAAACATACTTGCTACATGATAAAGGCTATAAATTTTAATGTATATAATTTTGTTAGTGATTGGTACAAAATCATTGTTGCAAATATTATCATACATGATCTTCACATAAGTATGACCAAAAAATAGATTAAAATTCAATAGAATTGTCACCCTACCTTATTAAGAAAAATCGAGAAAAACCAAGAAGAAATTCATATCTATAAAGTTGAGTACAAGAATCAATTTGAAAAATAGGAAAAGTATTAGACACCCTATTTTATCTACTTTAAGCAACTACCTAGGTACTAAAAGATTTTTAAAATTTAGGGATTTTACAAGAAAAATAGGGTATAACTTCTAAAGGGATACTAAAAATAAAAATATTGGGTTAAGTACTTAAAGAGTTTAAGGTTTTACCTAAGACTTAGGGTATAACTTCTAAAGGGATACTAAAAATAAAAATATTTGGTTAAGAACTTAAGAGTTTAAGATTTACCTAAGGCTTAAAATAAAGTATTCAAAGATTTCTAGATTGTGTGATAGGGCTTCCAAGGAATTTTTAGTTTTTACTCTTATTGAAAAGGTTGAAAATATTTTCCATGACACAGGAAGTACAAGAAATAAGTTATATTTAACCTAGGAAATGAAATAAGTAGTGGAATAATCTTGAACTAAAATTAAAGAACTACACAAAGGAAAGGGTTGAGCCAGTTGAAGTAGATTGAACTTGAATATTTGAAGAAATAAATCTAATTACTTGATAGAAGAGCTATAATTATCTTTTGAGTGAAAGGGATCTAAATAGTGATGGACCAAAAGGCCTAAAAATAAGGAAAAGAGAAGAAAAAAAATAAAAGTCTATTGCACATATGGGCTCAAAATTAAAAGGTATAATTTAGTTTTTAATTATCTTAAGAAAAACGTTGACATGATTTATATGATGTAGTAAATGAAAGAAATGATTTAGATTTAATCTTTAAATTAGACTTAATCTTTAAACACATACTAATTCAATTTTTATTTTTTCTTTTACTTAATCCTTAAACACATACTAATTCAATTTTATTTTTGCTTTTAAGTAAAAAAGCGTTACAAAATAAGAAAAAAAATATTACTCATAATGGCTTTTGGGGCTAAGCCTAAGGAAAACCTTATGGCTGGAGTCTTCAATTGGATATGTACACAGTACACTGTACACTGGAATTGCAAGAGTTGAAAATGAACAACATAGAAAAGTAGCTCTATTTACGTATATGAGATTTCAAGGTTTCCCTGAACTCCAACAATCAAACTTAAGTATTTTCGTGTTCTTCCTTTATGACTTCGTTCGCAAATAGGAAAAGAAGACAATCAAAAGTAAAAGAAAAGATGTAGTAATAATAATAATAAGCTAAACTCCAAAAAGGCTGCATTTCCTCACTGTTTTCGCCTCACAAGAAAAACTTCACGAGATGAAAATCACCTTCTTCTTTTTTTCGAAAATTAAAAGGATGCATTA
The DNA here is from genome assembly GCA_024703695.1 of Erythroxylum cataractarum. Lineage (NCBI taxonomy): Eukaryota > Viridiplantae > Streptophyta > Magnoliopsida > Malpighiales > Erythroxylaceae > Erythroxylum > Erythroxylum cataractarum. The sequence continues at coordinate 1,837,527 of JANJEY010000009.1, forward strand.
ATGAAATTAATGTTACAAGGGCTACATTTGATTTGATGAAACACAAAAGGACCAGATGGAAGGACACATGATGTGTCGTACACATAACCTAAAATCATGTCTATTTTCCTAATGGGACAAGCTTCCCTTCAGCAGAGAATTTTGGCAGAGGAAAATTAGATTGAAAGAAAGATTTTAGAGGAGGAAGTAGCTCGCCGACTTCCGGAGACAGGTGTAAAGCTCGTAAAGAAATAAAACAAACCGAACAGCTCGGCACAAAAAATTATCAAAATAAGGAGTATATAGAGAAATCATCAAGTAGAGAAAAATTAGAAAATAAACACCAATGAAGCCTTCTTCTTCTTCATTTTTCTCTCAACTATTCTGGATAGTGTGTGTCTTAATGTACTGTTTTACTCCCGCATTTGACACTTCTCTTATACGTTCTCTCATTTTGGTTGTTTTGCAACAAGTTGTTCGAAAATTGTAGAGGTTAATAATCTCAAATTTCTTTAACATTTAGCTGAAATTTCAGCAACAATTCTATGTCCTTTTTGTGATTTTTGATCTTCCTGCATTAGTTTGTAGTTGGATTGCATGTCGTGATTGTTTAGGATAATAAGTTAAGTCATGGAAACGGATAAAAATAGAGAAAATGTGGCTGAAAATTGAGAAAAGAAGATAAAATAGGAGAAGAAGAGGTGGCAAAGAAGATGACAATTTTGGAATTTTTAAGTAAAAGTAAGGGCAAAATACGAAATGATAATAGTGAAGGGTAAATTTGGTATTTACTCTTAAGAAGAATATTTTTTGTATTAATTGAAATAAATGAGAATAAAATAGGACTTCTAATTAGTTAAGGATATTTTAGTAATTATGATGATTAGGTTAGTAAGAATATTATTTTTTTGTAATTAAGAATAAAGAAGAAAAGGAAATAATGTTGGATTATTAAGTGTAATTAGATTGTAAATTTTCTTAAATTAGTCTAACATAATTTTGTAACTTCTTGGTCTGAAGATCTAATTAAGGAATACTTTGGACTATCAATTAGTTGGGTATGAAATTAAGGTAAGAAAAATATTAGACTATATTCTTAAAATAATATTTTTGGTATCTATAAGATATTATACAATGAATGATATTTTGAATTATTCATTAATTAAATTAATGAATAGCATTTACATACATGAATTATGTTTATTTTATTTCGCAAATAATTTACAAAGTATAAGGTGTCTTTCTTTTATGTTTCATATGAGGTACATTGTTTGTTAATTCGACGAAAATGTATTAATTAAGTAGAGACCAACCGATAATAGGTTGAGAATTAAATGGCGTAAATTGCAAATATGTGGCTTACCTAGGATATGCTACATTTGACGATCATATATTGATGGATTGTTGAGATATGAGCGAGTGATGACTAGGTACCTATCCGTAGAGCAAGTATAGGGGCATCCTGAGTCCTAGGGATCTCCTGTACTAATGGCTGGGTACTGAGATATCCTGAGTCTTGGTTATATCCTGTATCGATAATTAGGTACTGGAGTAATATCGGAGTACCAAGTGAGATTGAGAAATTGAGGTACTCTGTGTCGATATTTATACATCTAATTATCTTTCCACTTAATGAGAGTTTAGGATAAGTAGAGGTAAGTTAAGAAAGCATTGGATGTAAGCCTACTAGGTTAAGCAGGGTAGTCATTTAGTTAATTATGAGATAAAGCATAAATTGTAGTAATAAATTAATATTTGTGTTAATCATTATTTGGTAAAATTTTTAGATGTTTGTTAATTTTTCATATTAGAATGAGTAATGTTATGTATCTTTGTATTATACGAATGTTAATCTCCTGACAAAGTTTAATATTATTATGTTATTAAGTTTAATATTATTATGTTATTTAAATTTAAGGGGACGATCGGTTACCCTTATTGAGTAGGCAGCTCACCCCTTGCCACTATTTCTTTTAGGAGATCAAAAGATTGCTGATAACCCCAGTGAAAGTGATTGACAGAGTGAAGTTTAGGTGGGGCCAACAAATTACCTGAGTGAAGTTATATGAATGTTTTTTTTATGTGACAGCTCAGGTAGTTGTTGTAACATCCCATTTCCATACAAAGGGTTTGAACCCTAAAAATTGGTACAAGTGAGAAAAAAACACATCTCATGCTCATGCATTATATAAGGTGTACATGCACATGAATAGTGAATTTTGTACAGGAAAATGATTGTACATGTATTTATGAAATTTTCCAATATAAGTGTTAATAAATGTGATTGTTATAAAATATGGTTTGTGGATATGAAAAATTGAGTTGTAGAGGGTCTTTGTGGGTTTTGAATTTTTAGAGAATTTTAGAAAAAAATTTCTTTGAAATTTCGGGGTCTTTTTCGGACTAGGAAAAATGCCAAGGGACAGAATGATGATTTACCGGCAGTAGAAATTACTGTCTAATGGCACTGAAAATTTAGATTAATGATGTCGGATTTATTGATAAGTGTCATCGAAAATTGGGAGATAGTTAGTGTAGAAATTGGACTTAGGTGTTAAGATTTAGATATGTGGAGCCAAACATGCCCTTACATCCACTATCCTTATTTAAATAAAAAGTCTTTCCCCTTTTGGTTTGACTTTCATGATGCTTCCTTATAAGAAGACCAAACCATTATGTTCTCTTTCATAAATTTCGTAGCTCCTCTTCTCTTCGTCTTTTCTTCTTGATTTTTTTTAAATCATCTTTCATGCTACTCTTTCATCTTGCTCTCTCTTCCCTTCTCACCAAAAACCCCAACCTTTCAAGCAAGATGATGAAGATCGTGAGATGGTGAAGAAGTTAGGAATTTTTGAGTTCTTGAAGATTTTGAAGCTTTGGAAGCTTATTTAGGTAAGAAATATGTTCTCTATTATGGTTTTGTAGTAAATTAGATCAATTGTGATGTTTGTACAATTAATTGCATGAGAATTGTGTTTGGAGAATATGGGTGTGTGTGTGTGTGAATTTCTTGCTTATGTGAATGATAAAAGATATAGAATGTGATAAGCGTAATTTAGAGGTGGTTTAGATGTTTTGGAAATGACTTGGTGTTGTAGGTAAGTGTAGAAAATGATGGATGATGAAGTGTATGTTGCTGCCATTTTGTTAGTTCATGTTCAAGTAGAGGTTTTGGCTTAGTTATGGTTAATATATGGAGTAAATTGAGTAGTTATTAGTGTAGAAATGGTATGGAAGAGATAGGAAAGGTGTTAGAAAGAAAATCTGGAAATTTTGAATTGAGCATGTTTACATGATTTGGCCATAACTTCTTCTATGATTGTCCAATTGAGATGATGTTTAGTTTAAATTAATCTAGAGGTGATTGGCTATATTTTGTGAAGGAAGTGATATCCAATTTTGGCTTGGAGAGTTCCAAATTTTGACTTGAATGTGGCATTGTGTGTAGGGATGAACAGTAATTTGAGAATGGCATAGTTGTGATCTGAAAACTTTGGAAATTTTTCTGGGTTGATTTAGGCATATTTTGTTAGATTGGTCTTCATAAAAGTTGTAACGTTTCTTTTTAGCTTTCTATTGCCACTAAGTGTGACATTTTTCGATATTGAGATTGAAAGTTATGATATGTTGACTTTAGGATGTTAATCCAAAGATTTATGTGCTTTGTTTGTGAAAATGTCTATAAGTATAGGTTTTGTGGATACTGTGCTTTGAGGCATATTCTGGACTGATATGGTTTGAATTGGCTCAAGTGGCTTTATTGAAAGTTGTAGAAGAATGTCATAGCTTTTTAATGATGTATAATATGTCATCTTTGGATGTAGGAAGTGAAAGTTGTGAATGTTTGAAATATGGATATGGTTGAGGTGATTTTTTTTTACAATCTTTAAAAGGGCAGCCACAATCATGTGAGAATTTGACCTAGTTAGAGGTAGAATTTGCTCCTAAGTTCTTCATAAGAATTGTAGAATGTGTTCTGATCTTTTCATTGATTTAAATCATGATATTTTTTGGATAATGGGATAGGAAGTTATGATTTTTAGAAGATTGTGGTACTGTTAGGATGACATGTGTTGAGCAGAAACTTTGTTTGAGATTTTGACCTTTTTAAAAGTTGAATTTGCTTCCACGTTGTTCATGAAAGTTGTAGTATGTGTTCTGATCTTTTTATTGATATAAAGCTTGGAATTTTTGGACAATGTGATAGGAAGTTATGATTTTTAGAAGATTGTGGTACTGTTAGGATGACATGTGTTGGGCTGAAACTTTGTTTGAGATTTTGACCTTTTTAAAGGTTGAATTTTCTTCCAAGTTGTCATGAAAATTGTAGTATGTGTTCTGATCGTTTCATTGATATAAAACTTGGAATTTTTGGCCAATGGAATAGGAAGTTATGAGTTTTAGAAAATGTGTTTGGTTTAGGATGACATTTGCAGGACAGATATTTTGAAGTGCATTTTGACTCCTTTAGAGTTGAAATTTGTATGTGAGTCCTTCATGAAAGTTTCAGATCTTCCTTTTAACTTTCCAGTGATACCAAATTTGTAACTTTTGTAGTTCTGGGTCAAAAGTTATAAGTTGTGGAAGTTAGGATGTTGGAAGAAGAAAGACCAAGAGTTTCTAATTGGTTTGATAGTATAGGCTAGTCGACTAATAATCTTTGACCAGTCGACTATTGTTATGTTTTTACTTACATTAGTCGACTAATAATCTTCGACTAGTCGACTATTGTCATGTATCCCCTGACCCGACTTCTCTCCACTCTTTATCTTATAACTTTTTCATCCGACCTCCGATTGACCTGATTTTTGAGGCATCGGCTTTGTAAGACATTTATTTACCTATGATGGATTAAATCAAAGGGAGATGACCAATTGATATATTTTGTTTCTGGAAAGTGTTTCAGCAATATCCGGACCTATAGAGATCCAAATTGAGTAATTTTGGTGTCTATAGATTCCGAAGATATAGGGGAACATTTTTTTATTAAAGAGAGGTTACCTAGGTTATCTGATGTTGACAGTCTCATTGATCGAGAACGATAGACCCGAAAGTGTGTGTTTTAGAAAAAATGACATAGCATAAATTGGAAGGTTAATGACTTTAGTGAGGCTTAAACCTAGGAATAAGTGAGTTTGGATATGGGAATGGGTTTGTGATGATATTTATGGAATAATATCGGGATTATCATGAACATGCATCGTACATATATGTGCATGAATGAATGCTTATAATTGTGCAAAATTATTAATGAGCGTGCAACGTATTGCATAAATGGGTTGTGCAGGTTAAAAGTCCGCAGTCAGGTGTTTCTAGAATTTTGAAGCAATTGCTAATCTGGAGCGTACTGTGAGTAGACCAAGATGGTCTCATTTTATTCTTTTTTATTTCGTTTCATTTTGTATAAATTGATTATTGAATGTGATTGACTATTGGGTTCCGGACAGGAGGTCCGATGATTGTGATACTGAGTTGTGATACTGAAGTGCTACTTGAATGTAAATTGGATGACCTATGTGTATTTAATGTGATTGACAAATGTGTTTTGAATGTGCTTTATATGTGATAAGTGTCGGACCATGGTCCGATGACAAATGGGTTTTGAATGTGAAATTGCATATGTATGAGATATGTTTCTCAACTCTACTGTTGAGTACCGGGCTACGGTCCGATGACATGTCAAAGTGAGTGTATGGGATTGATTCATTTCATTGCATAAGTGTATAAAATATAATGACTATTGTGACTATAGTAGCCACCGATCAGAGCATTAAGCTCAACGAGTGAAAATGAGCTTCGAGCTCATAAGTGATTCAGAGTCTCAGGCTCAACGTTTAACGAGCCATGTATCCTCCAAATGGATAAGGGACAGTTATTAATGAGCCCTACATGAGACAATTTAGGTACTCGGTCACAACAAGATAACAAATGAAAAGTGAGTCTCATGTGCATTGCATATGCATAGTATGAATGATTACGTGTATCGAATGTGAATAATGTGAATGTGAATGTGAAATGTGTGAGTTATGTGTTATGTGACTGGGTGAGTCATCGATGATGGTCACTCACTAAGTTCGTAAAACTCACCCAAAATTTGCAATTATTTTTCAGGATTTGAAGAATACCTCATTAGGTAAATGGGAGTATAATTACTGCAAACAAGGGAAAGCTAGAAGTCGGGATCAGTTCGCGTCTGCCTTGTGTCTTTTTCTTTTTGCACTAAATTGTATTTTCCGCAAAGTATTGTATTTAGTATATTTGAATATATTTGGTGTGTCTAACTTACCGATTGGAAAAAAGGTTTGCAAAAAAGATTGATCATAGTGTAATGTGATTTGTTTTTGGAATGAGCAAATCAAAATTCTAGTTTTAAAAAAATATACTAAGTTTTTGACTAAGTGATATAGAACACCACCCTCGCGGGGAACGGACTCGGATATCACCATCGATGTCTGGTTCAGGTCATACGGGAGTGGGGTGTTATATTTATGTGGTATCAAAGCCCAGTAGTACTATCTTATATAGGTATTTTCTGAAACATGGATCAAGTTACATGCATTTAAGTCATGACATATTTAAATGACTATTTTTCATCCAAATTTGGCTAATATTGAGCAGACTCGCAAACATTTAGTCCTTAATTGAGTAGATTACAATGTTTGGCCATAAATTTGTCAAACTCAAATAACTTTAGCCCTAATTTGGCATTTAGCCCTTGAATTGACTATATAAAGAGATGTTTTTGTTGTAACCCTTTTTAACTAGTCTACCATAGGATCGCCAAAGGAACCTACTTTTAGGGACGGATCCAAAAGAAATTTTAAGCGAGAGTAAAATTTTATTTTTAGTAAGGGCAAAATTTTAATGGGAGTAACATTTTATTTTTTATATGATCAAAACTTAAAATAATATTTTATATACATATATAAAACCTAATGTGGATCCGTCCATGCCTTCATTTATAACCGTAGACAAGAAGATCGAATTGTTAGTTTCATTTTTCAGTTATTTCATTGAAAACAAAGACATGGGATATTAATTACTTGCTAAAATGATCACGCTACTGTACCTACGAATTGCCTCATGGAAAGTCATGTTTGTACCCAAAACAAACTAGAACAGAGCTTCTTCTCTTTTGCATTGGAGTCTCTGGACAGCATTAATGTCTAATTGAACAAAACCAAACATCCTTCGGCTCTCTACTCCCCATATCATCCATAAATGCACTATTACATTAAAAGCTCCAGATTTTGTCTCCTTGGGCTTTTTCACGATTCTCGTACCTTCTTATATTAATATTCCAACTTCCTCTCGTGTTGGGTAGTTGGAGATGTTAATGTCACTTCTTCAATGTTTCTACCATCTGCCATCACCTTCTGTTTCTCTTTGCTTGCTTAGAAAAAGCAAGTTGGTGCTCTCGGTTTGTTACATTGCATAGTCTCCTACCCCCTCATAACTGATCTCGTCTTCTTCTATACCCTGTCAGTCTCTTCTTGTTTTGCATGTTCTTTGTTCCTCTGTATAACAGGTACTAATTCAAGTTAAGCTAGACCTGATTTTCACTTGATTTAATTAATTCTGATGTTTTGGTTTGTTTCTGTTGGAGATTTCCACGAACGAAACAACAGTCAGAGATAGAAGCAGAAATAAATCATTGCAGGGTTATAACAGTACACCATCAGTACCATGTAACGGGATATTGGTCCGGTTCAATAAGAAAACAGCGCTCAGAGATCTTTTGGGCCCTGCTTTTTGATTGAGCCGTGCCAATATCACGTACCGCTGCTTCTGCTTGTGTAGTTCTCAATATCACATCAGGCTATGTTGTCGTGTCTGGTTAGTGGGAGGTTAGTCTTGGATGATACAATCGTTATCTGTATCGCACCAACCCGGAAATTCTTTGCAATTCCTTAACAAAACGATTGTAAGATCTCTTTTACTGTTGCTTATATCAATGTGTCTTAGATGTTTTCTCCTGTACTGTACACCAACTATGTGTCGCTGCTTTTATGCAGCGGCAATTTTGTTTTAGCTGAAGGACAACTTATGGATATTTATATGAAGGCTTCAGAATATGGTTTTGAGTATCAACTTTGCATTACAAGATAAACGGGACGCAGAAGTTTTCAGCTTATTACTTCTTCTCTTGCGACGTCCAGAGGCCAGACCGTAACTTTCTGTAAAAACGTATGATTTGCGGCTGCGAAAGCGACGGTGTGGATGATTACATAGCTTTTTGAGGACAAACTAATCTTCATATACAACCAAACGTAGAGTTTAGATCAGTCTAAAGTTTTTTCATATTAAGTTTGTATAAGAGTAAGACTTCGTATTATCAAACTTCTCCGAACTTTACTTTATTGTAAAACTTCAGACTGTCTGTGATGGTGTAAGCTTTCTTCACTCTCTTCTGTTGGCTCTTTTTCGATCTAATTAATGTGTCAGGCCTTCTGATAATTAAGTAAAAACTAGAATCTAAACATTGGCAGCATCGTCAATGAGAGACATTCTATATCACAGAAGTATTTCTCCCTCCACCCACCCAACTAAATTCAGTTTTGCAATGAACCTCAGTCGTATTATTAGACTATTTATTCGGATTTCACAAGCCAAACACTATTTTTGATGGTAGGTGTCTCAGAATTTCACCATACCATGATTATTGTTTGCAGGTTAAAAAGAAATTGCCTAGATGGATAAGAGTTTCTTTCTTCAGAGACTTAGATCAAAAGACACCAACAGCCAGACAAAAGCAACAAGGATTTGTACGTATAGCTTGATAGGTGTGCATATTTTTACAAATTCAGCTCTCCAAGCTTCAAACAATGGGCAACTCCAACTGCTGGCCGCCGCTATTACCCTTTTCTCCGGTGTGCTGCTATACTGTGGCCTATGTCCTTCAAGAAAATGGAGAAGTCCACATAGCAAGTACTGTTTTATCTCTTACCCTCTCAGCCTCTTTCTCCTTGTCCTTTTTCTATCGGTGTGATGTGGTAATTGTCTACATTTGTAGAATTAAAAATAAAAAATAATCCCTCAGGTTCTTTCAGCTTATCCTCCTCCTGAGTTAGGAAGAGCTGCTGAATCGCCTCCTAAAAAGTTGCAGTCCACAAAGCATTCTCACCTTCCCCACACCTTCGATGGACCTCCTTTATTCTATCAACAGACCTGCATATACCACTGCAGCTCCAATCAAATGAAGCAACACAGATGTTGCCAGCCTGAGCCTTCCATTCACAATCTGCGCCATATTAAAATTGGTCGATAATTTAGTGCTTATAGCATCAATAAGTCGTGTATTTTAGTCAGATTTTGGCATTCAGGTTGACTGGAAGAAGAAAGCATGCGCTCAAGGATGAAGCAGTATGATTAGCATGTATAGTAACTGCATTTTGACCTGAATAAGCATGTACATGGTAACTTAAGTCACTCAAAATTGGTTTTCAATCCTAGATGAGTATGATAAACTTCAGGATTTAATAAATAGTGAAGCCCCAGCAATGTGTAATATCTAGCTGATAAGTGATAACAAATCTCCAGCAAACTAGAGTTTGAGTTCTCAGTTTAATCACACTTTACCAGGTGGAGTGCCACAACAAAGTCTGCGATCATCAATGTGTTCCGCATCAAGCCCAATGAACCAAGATCCCAACGAGACGTCCTCATTAGCATACTTGTGCAAAACACGCCTGACATAAGCAAAAATAACCATCACAAATACAGCAACTCAAAACAAAAAGGTGGCCTGTGGAACTTACTGGTTTATTGATATATATGAAGCCAAATCTTTCGAAATGGCATACAGCTGTCCAGTAGCATGACGAAAGTATTTATTTCCAGCCTCACCAAATTTCCAATACTCAGGTTCATGATATCTCACTCCCCTGCAAAAACAAAACATTATTAGTTCCTATGGCCTTTCCTTGCAATGGACTCAAGACATTTTCTCTTACTTCTGATTGAGGACAGGACCAGATTTCATGCATCCAATGTACACCCTTGGTTTTTTCCGGTGTCTCACTAGAGTTTCCCCAAGTGTTGCTACAAGAACAGAAAAAGAACATTGCCTTAAACGTGAAATTTCTGAAATTACATTTAATAAAAAATAGTAAAGTAATTTAAAGAGGAAAAGAATGATGCCTCCTCAGATCAGATGCTTTAACCATCCCGGTATTGCAGAGGCTTTAACAAAATAATATGTATAACAACAAGCAAATTAAGCACCTTCACATCACAACAAATGGTACAAGTAATGGAGTCAAATGCAACATTTGAGCCTACCTATGTTTACGTGAACGTCGTCGTCAACTTTGACATAGAAATCTGCATCCCACGAGGAAACAGCAGTAGCAAAGTATACCTTTGTCTTGGCTGACAATTCAAGGTACCCTTCTACATGATCCTGCTCATAGCAGCAAAAATATGACATGATCACGAACTAACAGTTGTCTAATCAAAAGAACATTATAGAACTTCTTTGAAGAGAATAGTATAAACACAGGATATTAAAGCATTACCAGCCTCAAGAAATCCCCATGTTTTCTGTCCTCTGCTTCAATGGCTCTGTCCAAAATGCCTCCTGATGTAGCACTGAACGGGACAAATATGAAAACGTTTAGATGCATGATATCCATTCTTAATAAACAGAAGTCATTACACAAGTGGCATGTCTACTAACTAGAAACCACAAATTGAGACTCTTGATATTTTGTCTTAATAATCAGGATACATAAATCAGTTAAATTGACTACTGCATCAAGATTATGGTAAGTACTTTTGAACAATTTTATGCACAACATGAATAAAATATTGGGTTACCTTTGGCCAAACAAATTATGCAGTACAATAAGTTAAATTGATCATCCTTAATGACAATAAGGAAAACTACGTGTCATTTGAGTTTTAAAGGCACATATAGATATCTGAAGTGTAAAACAAAGCAGCAAAATGCATCTTTAGCTCCAAGAATAATGCTTAAATTAAGGTCATATCCAAACACAAGATGTAAGGCATGTTCACTTTCTTAATTAAAAAGAGAAACAAAACTAACCTGTGACCAATGACAAAACGGATGATTATACCTTTCTCTTCTTCCAGCTTCTTCCTTTTTTCACCTAATTTTGTTGACCAATCATCAGAAGAGAAATTCAAGGAGCAGAAGACAGTAGGAATAGTAAGGAAAACCAGCAATAAGTAGCAAAGTATCAATTGAGGAACCTTGAGGCATCCATGTAGCACGAACTGAATCTCTCCTTTTTCGGCTGCTAAAAGCAGTATTGATTCCAACAACCATCAAGTATCTTCTTTTCACAGACGATACTGTTCTGCTTGAGTCTTCTGATAAAGGAGAGCCACTAAATAGAGATTCATGTGCAGCCCTTGCAGCAGCTAATTCCATCTCCAAATTTGAAATAGTCTTATCTAATGTTCTGCATTTAAGATAAAGAAAAAAGTTTAGTATTCCAGACACTACGATGCAAATTAAATACAAAACGAGCTAAGTCCGGAATAATTTATAAGCCAATCCATACTTACTGAATGGCATTATGGGTCCTATACACTTCACTAACTATGTCTGGGGAGTCCCGCTTTACTTCTTTCTGATACAACTAATGGATTTAAATCAGATTACCATCAACAATTTGGACAAGTAAAAAGCAAAGAACTTTAAGTAGCGAAGATACTCACAACTTTAGAGGCACAACCCTCAGAAACCAACTTTAGCCTTTCAGCCTCAGTTGCAGTTGTCCGTGTGATACCTTTGGAGTCCATCAACATTCTGAACCGATTGTTAGCCATTAAGCAAATCAGATCTCTCAAGTACCAATAAAAAGTTTCTTAACCACAATTTATGTCAGTCAAATCATATTTTTACTTCAGGAAACCACAACTAAAAAATCAATTTTTCAGCAAAAGAAAAATGGTGATCAGCAAAAGAAAAATGGTGAATGTGCAAGGACCACTCAATGGACTGCCAACAGCCATTGTTTATTTTAGATCTTTTTCAAGAAAATATTTCAACATGACCCCTGCAACTTCAATGCGCTTCAACTGAAACACAAGCTTCAAAGGGAAGGGAAGGGAAAGCACTATTCACCGCAACCCCCCTTTCCGTTTCTAGAGGAGCAGCGATGTAAAAGCAACAACATAACCATTTTTACTACTTAGATGAACAGAGTAATAGAGATTTTGTCAATTAAAAACTTCTGAAAAAGAAAAATATGGTGGAATTCTTTGTTTTTCCCCCCCAAGTATCATAATGGGATGTCATAGAATCATAATTGCAGGATGATTTCGTAAAGAACTTGAAGTCGGGAGTAACAGATATTGATCAAGTATTACGGCAATGTACAATATATGTCAGTGCCCATCCTGGCCATTAATGTGAGAGCAGGTTTCAATGGTAAATTGATGTTTCCAGCAAATAAACCGGATCAGTCGTTATCACACAAGAAGTAGTTAAAGAACAAAATTGATACCTAATAATTGCAATATGATGAACAAACTAGAAGATGCAGGTATTGCCATTTCTTAAACTGGAATCGATTTATCACAAAAAGCACACTTTCACGGTTTCACCCATAACATTAAAAGAAAGGCACGAAAAGGTTAAAAACAAGTCAAATAAGACTCAAAAGGGTAAAAGAAAACAACTACAGTTTTAACCATGACATGGTCCAAATTTAGATCTACCGCACTTCATAATTAATAGCCAGAAATCAACTTTCAAAGACAACTTCGAAATCAGAGAAATCACCTAACCGTCCAACTGAAGCGTAATTATGATAACACACTAGCTAAGCTAGTGCCTAAATCCTGTAGAATTTAGAATCAGCTAAACGTAGATCTTTTAATACAAGATTACCTACAGCCTTCCTAAGTACAAAATTTGAATAAATGAGATTACCTTACTCTTGAAAGGACTTCAAATTTGACAAACTAGCTTGAATTCATTAGAAGATAGTGATCCAAATTCAATGAACACACAGAAGCAGCTGCCTTTCCAAAAGAATTCGCTGCTTGAAAACTATCAAGAATTTATAGAAAAGAAGAACAAAGGATGGGAAAGACCAGCCGTACCTGTTGGTGAAGAGCATCCCGGCGCAGAAACTTCCCAAGCAAAACAAAAGGGTCCATTTTTGGGATATAACACTCCTACCAGGTACTTGCTCTCCTCTGCTCTTGAAGGACATTATCTTTTTTTATTGGTTTCCAATTCTCACGCTAACCAATTCGGAGGCCAATCGCTATCTCAAGAAGCAAACCATTGAAAGAACAGAGTACATGGAACCGACCCAGAAAGAGAAAAGACCTCCAAAGTCTTGAAGATTATTCCTTTTAGACGTTTAGCCAAATTTGGAGGTAAGCTCCCACAGCAGATTTGAGGTCAGAGCAGGAAAAAAACAGTTAGAACCAGTGACGCTCCTGTTTTCCTTAACTGCTGATCAAGATTTTGTTCTTTTCTTAAACCTTTAAACCATGTTCACTCACAGTGTTTTCAATCTTTAGATTCTCTCTCTGAGGGAAAGAGAAAAGACTTCCTCTTACTTTGCAGACAAGGAACAGAGGAGGACAGAGAGAAGAAAGGGAGGGATACCCACTAACTGCTTCCAGCTTCACTTCTCTCCTCTTCTCCTACACTCTTACCAAATGACCAAACCGTCCTTATCGGCCGCAGTGACATTAATGCCATGCGTCAGTTTTTCAGAAGTGATGTCTTTCGATTAAAGAAAGACTCACACAATGGTCAATGTATATACAGAAGGAGTGTTTCAAATGAGAACAGAAGAAATCTGCCCTTGTATTCAAACATTTTTATCCATTCAACTTACCGCAAATTATGATGAATGGATAGATGTCTTTAACATTTTCATCCGTCTGATTTATCAACTAATGATGAATAGATAAATAAGATTAAGAATAAGAGAATAAAGTAGTAGGAACAAAAGATATGTTTAATTTCACACACAAAAAAACATAATCTATGATAGAAAGCTTTCATTGTCAAATCTTAATTTTGAATTAAAAATAGTATTTTTATAAAAATTATTAAAAATTACATATATCGATAATTTTCTTTTAATCCTGACAAAATAAGAAGTTTTGTGTATAAAATTAGTTGACAAAAAAACATTATTTCGATTAAGTAATTGGTCAATAATATCTTATTATGTAATATATAAGAGTATTATTATTGTTATTGATCACTTTATTTGATAAAATTAACACAACATAATGAAAATTATTTAACATTGAATTGACACATCATGAATGCTTAAGTATTAGGAGCATTAAGATAGTTTTTGATAACCTTCTTATGTATAATGTTTTCGTATAATTTATTATTTCGTCATACAATATTTCAAACATAATTAAGACCTATTCTATTTGAATGTAATCATCCAACATTAACAATTGATTCTTTGATCACATTTGAAAACTATTTTAAGTGTAACATCCTATATTGGCCAAAAAATTTAAAAGCAATAATAGTTGAAGATAACATAACAGATAACAATTTATAAAAAATATAATTAAAATATTTTAAGTCAAATGATCACTTATACAGTTATCTTAATAAATATTTAATAGACACATAAATAATGCTCTATATAAATATCTTAATTTGGCTATTAATATATATTTATTTAAAAAAATTATTTATAAAATAAAAATATTTTAAAATAATTATGTCAGAAATGATATGACATAAACCAAAAACTGCATTTAATTGCAACTTGTAAAGGAGCCTTTTGACACTTCAAAGCAACACAATAGCCCTTGTCTCTTTTCTTTCTTCCCATCTTCCCCTTTTAAATCTGAAACGAAAAGGGTTGTGTGGCTCGGTGAGCTTGTGGTCATGTTCTCACCTTTCACCATCACATGCAGCGGTTGTAGCAACTTCGGCTTTCTTAATTTCTAGCCCTCTTAATGTATTAGTTATGCAATTATTGGTCGGTCCACCTCAACGCGTAACTCCTCCTAGTCAATTCTGCAGATAATATATAGTATTTATATTTTTGGTTCCATACAAAGTTCATGACGTACCTTAGATTAGTAGCATGATCTAGTTACTTGTGGCTTCATACAAATTGTAGTAAGTAGCCAGATTCATTATGTACATAAAGCATAAGGAAAGGTCATGTTGATCTTAAACTTCCAGCACTTGCATTGTATAACATCATCGAAAAAAAAAAATAGAGCTGTTGCCTGAGCCTGCAGGAGATATAATTTTGTGTCTAATATTTAGGTGTTTTATTCTGTTTCATAAATTTTAGCCATTTTTGTGTTTAATATTAAGATGTTTTATTCTCTTTCATACATTTTTAGCCATTTTTGAACCAAAAAAAAATTGAACTCATGCGTTCCCAAGAACGTGGTCGAAGGCAAGAGATTATAATTTAAATTTAGAAGCCTTAGCTCATCATTTGGAAAGGACACCTTAGACCGTCCATTTATCGTGAGATATATCGCCACTTTTGGATCACGTGGAATCTGACAGAGTTCTGCATGGGGCATGCCCCACCTCACGAGCAGGGACTGACACGTGTCATGATGAGATTTAACATGCACCAAATCTAAGAGGTTACTTGAACGACTTAAAAGTTGACATTTTCCCAGGCAGCACGTGAAATTTGCGGACGTACTCATTTGTGATATTTTGACACTTACAAATCCTTTTTTTTAATTTATCTAAAAATTTAAATTTTGATTTAAAAAAATTATTAAATTAGTTTTTATTTATAAAAACTTATTAATTTATAAAAATTAACCGATTAATTAATAAATTAACTAATTTTTAACAACATAAATTATTAAAATAAATTAAATTAAAAAATTAAAAACATACAATTTAAATTCTTAACTCTTAAATCGACATATTTTAAATAGAAAATAACCACACCACCAACTCCATCTTATACCAAAAGAGAATCTAAATCTAAGCATATAGTGTTGAGAAATGCAAAATGTAAGAAGTAGTAATACATGTCAACGATGAGATGTTTCTTCATATTTTATCTCTGAATAAAAATAGCTTTCAAAATGTACAACTTTGGAGAAACAAGAAGCAAGCTATTATTATTTTGAGAGTTACTGCACTGGTCGTCGGTTACCTGGGATTAATAAAATACGATTGATTATTTATACCTCAAACGAATCTAGTTGAGATAAGTTTCTTAATTAATTAAGCTGCATGTCATGTCGTGGGAAAAAAAAGGTGTTTCTGGTAAGTACACTCCAATGACATTGAAATCATCATATTCTCTTTCCTTCGTCTGGGAAGGATTAATTAGTTCAAAAATCATATGTAGACGTATAGAAGATGGATGTAGCAAAAGCCAAATCAGTAAAAGGACTGCCCATCTAAGCCTAATTGAAGTATAGATCAGTAGGCATGACATTTAATCATTTGCTCTGTTACTGAACTACATGTGGCACTATAAGTCAAGCCATTTGGTAATTTGGTGTACAGGTCCCCAACCCCATATAGTAATGACTCTTTTATGTTACAGGAACCCGAAGGTTTCAGCTTTTGAAGTTAGGAGAAGAAGGATTACTGTGACGGCATAGTATAGTTTGGTGATTAGGTTCTTTGCTTCAAAGAGGAGTCCTCCATCGCTTTACACCTCCACTTGTTGTTACCATGTTTAAGCAACCCAAAGCTGCCATTGCACGAGATCTTCTGTAAGTTGGTACAAGTGCTCTGTCAACTGAAAAAACACATGACTTGGATTTCTACAATATTGAATCTTGTACAGAAAGTTAAATGGTCTCGAAATCTGCCAATTGCTTAAACAAGGAATTTTTACAGAAGCTTTATGCCAATAAAGCCGGTTCCAAGATTGTCCCCAAGAATCTGGAGTTCCAACTGTAATAACGGAAACTTTTTTCTTTTTTTCTCTAATGTCTGAATTCTGAAGGAAGCTGATATGCACTTTATTAAATAAGGGCTGATCATAAGAGGATGATTACATGTTTGCTTTAATTGACTTCGACTTTTTGTATGGTAAGATTTAGGAAGTGATATTATATATGTTTAGATGCATCTAAAGGGGAAGGAATAGTTGTTAATTATGAGATATTCATATTCTAGTACATAGGAAGTGAGTTGGTTTCTCTTTCTTTTGCTAGTCGTTAAAAATAGGAAGATCACCTGATTCTGTGGTCACAAAGGCCTCACAAGTCACAACCGCAGAGATAATGTAGATCCATGTAGGTCCCCGTTTATTTACTTTCGTCAAATTTAGAAGGGACAAGAACTAATAAAGAGAAAGCAAAGGAAGCTAGTACACTTGAAAGATTGAGTTAAGAGACAAAAAATAAAGAGAAAGCAAAAGAATTATGATCCTTTAATACCAGCATCATTAAAAAAACTAATAGTAAATATGATCCTAACAAATAGTAATATGGTAAAAGTAATGGTTTGGGTATGTAAGAATTTGTTTGGAAAAATTATCAAAATAAGAAATTCAACTATTATCTTGATCGGTAGGCTAGAGTCTACCTATCAATTTAAAAGAAATAAGATTTCATTGATCATCAATTATATCTTTTGATATAATAAAAATGTGTAACTGTTTAGTTTCACTTTTATTTTTTTTATCATAGTTTTCAGTTTTAGTTTCATCTTCTGTATTCAGTTTTTATTTTTTTCTCAAATAAAAACAAAAACATATTTAATTGGTAATATTAATATACTTTTATAGCACTAATAATAATTACATACTAGATAAAATTTAAAAGATAAATTATTTTTAATTAATAAAATTATTTTAATCTTTTATATAATAGATTATTAATAAAATTATTATATTTTTATTAAAATAAAAAATAAAAAATATGTTTATAAATTAGTATTTATTTTAAATATATTTTAATTACTAAATCATTTGTTAAATTTATATATTTTGAAGATATTTTAAATTTAATTAAATTTATTAATACTTATTTAATTAAAATTATACAAAATTAATAAATAAAATTAAGTTATTCATAATTCATATTAGTAATTAATTTTAGTTAATTAAAAATATAATATTAAATTAAATTATTTATAGTTGTTATTAATAATTATTATATTAAATAGTTAAATAATACATATTTAGTTGATAATAAATCAGAATATAAAAAACAAAATCCATTTTTATGACTTTTATAATTTTTGAAAACTGAAAGAATCAAAAATTAAAAAACTCATACAAATAGAGTTTTTATTTTTCTAAATTTAAAAAAATAGAAAATTAAAAATAATAATTATTATTAGTTTTATTAATTATATCTTAAATTTTGGGTATTTTTATCGGTACTACTATTTTTGTTCTAATAATTATTATTAGTTTAATCTAATTTAGTAGATTTATATATACTTTTATATTTTATATATACTTTTACTACTACTACTACTATTATTATTATTATTATTATTATTATTATTATTATTATTATTATTATTATTATTATTATTATTATTATTATTATTATGTTTTTAATTAAAGTTATAAACTTAATTTTTGTAAAATTAAATATCTAAAATCTAAATTCTTATAAGAATATTCAACAAAATATTAAGAAATATAATATCCATGCCCTTATATTTTTTTTTAAATCATGCCCTCATAGATCATTTTACATATTAATAGCTAATACTAATTAGCTAACTTTACCAAACATCTTTAATAGACAACTGATGTTATCCGCTAGTCAAATCAGCAAATATAATCAATTATCAACTAACTGCTGATAGAATCAACTAATAACTAGCGCAACCCAATGTTTGCCAAATAAGGCCATAATTTAGTAATTGAAGGAATACCACTAAATTGTCGATGAAACTGAAGCAAATAAGTGGAAGACTAGACTGGCAATAGAGCAGTGAAGGAAGATGACTAGACTAGCATTGGTAGGTGATTGCGAGAACACTGGATATAATTAACATTATTTACATTTTATAAATAATTGTGCTACATTCAACCAAAATTTAAATCCCCAAAAGCTGAGTTTTTGTTCGAAACTGGATCAAACACAAAAATTTAGTTAACAAGTCAATAAACAAATAACTATCATGATTATCTAAATTATCCTTTTATTCCTTAAATTGTATATAAATTTGGTTTTTAAAACTATAGTTGCAAACAAAAATACAAATTGCAGTCACTAAGGAATAAAAGTGCTTTAATAGTAACGTTAAAGCTTTGATGAGAAGAGAAAATGAAAAGAATACAAAATTTAAAAAGTTGTACAACATCTAGACAATAATTTAGAACTAAGAGAGTATGGCTCATAACAACTTGATTTAGAATAGTTATAGCATCTTGTTAGTATAAAGAACATGTTCTTTTCGGAGGAAGATAAGGTTAGGTGAATGTATAGATCTTTAATGTAAGGCGTAGATCGAGAAACATCATAACGTGCTACCGAAAGCATCGTGCTAATAGTTGCTTGCTATTATGCTTAATTAAAAAATCCATGTAGAATGTCAAAAAAAATCCATTTAGAAGTTCAACTAATTAAGGACTCGATGAGGCTTTAAGAGCTTACAATTGTACGTGACATTAAAAGCTCGTTTAATTTCACTTCTATTTTTTTTATTGTAAGTTTTTATTTTTTATTTTTGTTTTTCTTTATCAAAAAGTAAAAATCTGTTTGATTGAGATTTGTAATAAAACAATGAAAACAAAAACTTGTTTTATTAAGATTTATAATAAAAATCTTTTATAAAAACACATTTGATTTTATCCTTATATTTTTAGTTTTTTAATTATACTATTAAATGTTAATAATAAATTTTAATTTATTTTTTAATATATCAAATTGTATGGTTAAATTTAATAATTCTCATTATGGGTAGAAATGAAATGAATGAATATTTATATAATTAAAGAAATTTACACATTAATTATATATAATAAAATTCTATAAACTATAAAAATTGTATTAAGTCATTCTAATCAATAAAAATGTCCATCATAGTATAATGCTTCAAAACATAATAATAGTATCATTTATAAAAGAAAGCATAAATCAATTAGAACTAATATAACCATTCCATACTTTTCTAACAATTTCATCTCACCTTTGAGACATACTTTAAAGTTGTGTTGGAGTGATATTATACTCTATTTGAGAATTTACATCTTTATTTTCACTTTTCCTAATTTGTTCTTCATTTTTAACTTATAATATAATTGTTTATAACACAACAAGCAATAATGATATATTTTTGGTCATAACTCAAAATATTAGAAAGTATAAGGAATCTTACTTTAGAATGTCAAAACATCTTTTAACAACATTTCTTAATGAAGAATGCATGTAGTTAAACAATTCTTATAGACCTTAAGGTCTTCCTCTTCCTTTATAATCTGGCGAATGATATCTCTCACCTCGATATGGTGAAAGAAATCCAAGCATAGTGGTATAGCCTCAATGAAAAAATAGACCTTACCTACTATATAAAAAATTGTAATATTAACATGAAGTTACTAAAGAAAATTGTGATTACTATGTTTATTTAAAATAATGTAATATCTTGTGGAGACATAAGAAATTGGTAGGCTAGATTTGTTACTAGTTTTAAAAGAACTCGAGAATTATTTGCAATGCCTTCCCATCCAGCTATTATATATATGAACCATACATCAAATGAACAATAACACAAAATATTTTAGGTTAGATCGATTCTTTTACCCCTATATAGTTAATTGCATATAAGACTTTACAAAAAAACTTCGAAATTGTATGGGTTGAACGTTGAAAATGTTTTGGATTAACTCTAGTTGTCTCACTATGCTTTATAGTCATAAAGAAAAATATTACTTATTCCTCCACAGTCAAATGACTTGGTTTTAAACCTACTAAACTCTTCTACTCATTACATAAGCTCAAGAAGATTATCTTCACATTATTACGTTCTCATAAATCCTTGTAGGATTCTCATTCAAAAGTTTTAATATCCAATTATCACCTAATAGAGCAGAAGTTCTAAATTGTTACTTTTGTAAATAAAAATATTTATTATCTTCCCCAGTTAGAGAAATAATAACTATCGTCATCTATTCATCTTCAAAATCTGACATCTAATTAGGAAGTCATGTATCTACAATACCAATATTAAATAATTGATAAAAAAATTAAGTCAAAAGGTTTATATCAAATATTCATACAAAATATAGAATTAAAAATATTTAAACCATAGAATAGTTCTTAATATAAAAGTATCAAATTAATAAAAATTTGATATGCAATAACATAAAAGTATAACTAAAGTGATATGATCCAATTCAGGTTTATTACATCTACTATCTTCATAAAAATCCCTATAAAGTGAAAAAACATATAAAACCTTTACAACTTTTTCATACTACATAACGCAATCCATCTAAGGAATTTTAACATTCCACCATTATATTACTCTCTAGATTAGTTGATGAAGCTCCAAATTCATTCTCTGCAGTGTATGATGTTTTGCTCATTTTTTTCTCAAGTAAATCCTTCTTTTTTATTGTTCACCAATTATAATCAAGACATCATCTAAACTACTAGAGTGCATCTTTTTTGCCTTCTTATTCTTAGTATATTTCTTCTTTCTTAGACGAAGAATTTATAACTTGATCTCCTTTTTCATTATATACGAAATATTCATCAACAATAACTTTAAGTTCTATTTGATGGAAATTTAATTGATGCAAGTGCATGCAAACCAATTGTAGTAGTATTTCCAAAATATGACACAAGTCTGAAAACTCCCTACATCCTTTTTTCTTAAATCTATGAGCTATTTTTTGTACCTACAATGATGAAAAGGAAATATAAGAACAAATATTATATAATATGATAGATTAATAAACAAATACAGAATTTACCTTAAATATATTGTTCCAATATTTATTTGTAGCATTAACTTCACCGATGAAGGAGTTGTAATCAATTCTTGTTCTTTGAGTAAATTCATAAAATTATTCAAGATAGCCCTTAATGCATTATACTTATTCTTCAATTGAACATCAGTATAGTCTTTACTGAATTTTGTTTGAAGACTTACCTTAATATTCTTCGAACCAGAATTGGAAAAGAGAGTAGTTTTTTTTATTTCTCTTCTTTACCTTTTCAACCATCAATGAGTTTAAATACATCTCTATGGTATCATTCTATACCCCTTCCTTTTCATTTATTTCCACATAATCATTATAATCATTTATATTATTTAAAACTTCCATAACTAAATATAATTACTTATAAGTTACAACAATCACAACAAGTTTCACTAATAATTAAATGTTAAATATGATTCAACAATATCACAAGACAATCATAAATGACAGTAAAAATTATAAATATTTTAAATTAGCTTTTAAATCCAGGTATATACTGTGTGACATATAATATAATTTCCTTATACTTTTGGTGAAGTCTAATATAATGTCCTTACATTACAAAATTGATTGTGTTTATGAAGGATTCATATGCTAGAAGAGACCCACACCTAAAAGCAGGTATGCATACAATGAGATATGTGCCTATTTTTTAAAAAACATTCATGAAATATTGTTACTAATTTCAAGCATTCAATATGCAATACTTTTACAACTCTTAACTCAATTTTACAAAATTTATCCTTAAATAGTATGTAAGAAAGATTATCTTCAACGATGATATCTATGAGCAGTATAAGAAGTGGATGATGCTTGTTCATCATGCAAATACTTGAACACTCCATCCAAGAGGTTTGTTTTTTCAGGAGCATCTTAAAGGATCATACAAAAGCCTATAGCTTTTAAAGAATAAAGGATCCTTGTTAAATTGGACATAAGTTTTGAGTTTTTTGTTCATGAAGTTGTGTTAAACTCTACCTACTCCCATATTTTTTTAATTAAATTTGTAGAAGTTATAATAGTAGCAAGGTTTTTGTCTTCCAACTAACTTTTAAAGCTAGAATTTTGATATACTTCCTTATCATTTTAAGATCCCAAGATGTTTTAATCCATAGTCCTAAGCAGTACAGGAGTACAACAAATCACATCTCACTATATAGGTAAGTAACAACTTATGGTTGATTCCGGTATGGGATTCACTTGGATGTAGTGATTCATCATGAAAAAAAATGGACATACCTTATTAGAAAGGAAATAGTACCTAATATTAGTAAGCTAAGATATGGCTATATAAATAAACCCATTCTCCTTTCATTTGCATTACAAAAGCCTCATCATTTTTTATGCATACATATAGTGATATAGAATCCATAGGAGAGGAAATTGAAAGCTATGACCCATTTTGATGATGACCAAGTACAAACACGTGATAAGTATCAAAGAAGCTACCATTAAGAGACCTATCATCATGAAGTCAGGAGAAGAATGGACATGGCGTTTGGAGCTATTTGTTGTGCCTTCCAATTTAGATATCGACAAAAATGAACATTAATAGTTTCCTATTGTAATTGTTCAAACTTTAAATTGATTTGATGCAAACGCACATTTAGTGTTCATCAACTAAGGGCTTTCTAAAGAACACACCAGTTGAGTAGTTAGGTCAGGCATATGAAGTTTTATATAACTGAGTAGTTGGCGTAGTGATAAATGATTGTAAAGCTCTTTTGTCGGAGATGGTTCATGTGAATGTCTCTTTTGTTCATCGATCTGCGAATGTTGTTGCACACAACTTAGCTGCTGCAACACGTTCTAGTGTGGATCGGGGGGAGTGGCTTGTTAATCCTCCCTTTTTCTTGTTAAATTTCTTCGAGTAATAATATCCAATATCTTCCTATAAAAAAAAGTAAACTAGTCACATGTTAACCCCTTTGACACCAAATGTATAACATTGGAGAGAATAGTGGTTACTTATATTGTGCACTTCAATTGTGGCTCCACTGAATCTATCATGCTTTTGCTTAGGAATCAAATGCCATTTTTATGCTCAAAAGTTTAATCCTTTACATTTCTACTATGCATTTAACATTTTATTTGCCATGATAAATAATAACTTTTGTCAAGTCATAATCTAAACACTACATTGCTATTTAAAACAAGCCATACATTGTCATCTGCTCAAGTTGTGATTAATAAATTGACACAAACCTGAAAAGGGTAAAATTAAAATGCATCTTATGCTTATTAAATCCAACTAGTCAATTCACATTTGAAACTCTTCTCTCTGACCAAATTTTTTATTCGTTTGAACCATTGGATCATCGTCATTCCAATAGTTATTACTTTAACGAACAGATGGTTCAATGTGAGAGGAGATTCTCATGAGAAAGAGGCAAAGGAAAATAATAGACAAAACATCACGCTTCAACTCTTTTAATTACCTTTAACTCTTGTAGATAGCTTCTTTATAGTATTTACTCACTTTATTCTTTTTCATCTACCATCAATAGCCATCACCAGGGGAGGGTTGAGTTAATTTTGCTAATTTATATTTTTACCTCTAAAATTCATCGATATTTATCCATATTTTAGAGACCATACGTTGCCAATTATATAATTAGAAAGTGTCAAATATAACCTAATATCACAATTTGGCACAATATACTCACTTTTAGTATCATTTTTCAACTGATAACAACTGATATCATATGAAATTTACATCCTTAGTTTATATAGCATAATATTAGTGGAATTTATTTTAAAAATCATAAGTTATATGATATCTTTAAAAATAACATTAATTTTTTAATTTTTTAAACCACAAAAAAAAATATTTGTTCTAATTACAAAATTGCAAGGATTATTTGTACTAATTATAAATTCGTGGAGGATATTTGTCTATTAACTTCCTATTTCAACTTTTGCTTACATAAACATAAGAACTCCGTAAACATGAATAGGATATGAATTTACAATATGTGCCCATTTAAAAGTACATGTTACAAAAGGATTTGTGGCAACAAAATGAAAAGAAAACTCACAATTATTCAATAAGGCAGTACATAATATGCATAAATACAAACTCACATAATAATCATCCATAAAACACCATAATCACCATAAACATTATGCCTATATAGAACCTAATGTTAAATCCTAATATTAACAATGTTTTGCTTTCATCCCCACATAACTTATTGTCTATCCAATTCCAACACCAATGGCAATACAACTTATTTTCATCAATCTTCGTATACAAATGTCTTTATTGTCATTCTTTAACTTTATATTCTTATAGATAATTCTATTTATCACTTTAATACTTTTTGAATAAATTTTTTGTGATTATGCAAAAACTTCATCTTATATGATAAAGTATTTATATTTACAATGATGAAAGGAATAAAGAGACAAAAATATCATGCATTATCTCTTAAAAGATGAATGATTTCACTCATAATCATGCTCATTTGATTTTCTGAACTTGAGGGCAGCTGTACCTTCCTAGATTCCTTTTTGTTCAAAGAATTTATAGTGCTATTATGATACCACAATAAGTAACAGTGATAGTATTCTATAGCTAAATTCATTTTATATATCAATTTAAACATTATGATTTTAATATTTTATAATTTAATCAAATTGAATTGTCTATTTAGATAATGACCCATTCTCTTTTTCAAATTCTACTCCCCCATTTCCACAACATACCTGCTATAATTGTATTGTCTTGGCACTAAAAACTTACCTATACTAAAAAAACATGATAAATAAAGATAATACTTTTATAGTGAAAATTTAACACATAAACATCAATATATTGGTGTACTGCTTTCTTGTTTATTTAGCTTATGTAATTTTACACGATCGTTTGACACCTACATAAACAAAAATCTACAAAGAAGAATGATATCATATGTAGAGAATGAAATACCTTAATTAGTCATCAAAACTCTAAGAAATTTTTCATAAACAATTTTAGAGATGGCCAAAAGGTGATGTCTTTCCATTGAGCCTAGAAGAAACAATATATAAAAATTTACAAGAATCAAGAAATTTGTCTCCTTAACAATACCTACCTACATAAGACCCTAAATAAAACCAATCTTCAGTTGGTTACATGTGCCTACCAAAAATAATATTTTGTAAATGTTGAGTATACATATCAACCAACTAAAAATGAGTAGGTACATATCTTGTATAAATGATTCCCTTAATAACTTTATCACGCAAAAAATGACAATCAACCTCAATGTGTTTTGTATGTTCATAAAAAAACTAGGTTAGCTACAGTATACAAAGTAGCCTATCGCAACAAAGCTTCATGTGACAAGGATGTGCAACACTAAGGCATAATAATAATGCCTTTAACCATTTTAGTTTACAGGCAATTGTGGCTATAGATTGATACTGCCTCCGTAAAAGAATGAGACACGGTATACTGTTTTTTAATCTTCCAAGAAATGGGAGAATTAATAAGTAGAATAAACCATTCGATAAGAGATCGTCGAGTTAAAGGGTAACATGCCCAATCTGAATCACACCACACATACAAATGTAGATCATAGTCAACTCATAACAAAATTCCTTGACCCAAATTACCTTTCAAATAATGCATTGCATGAATTGCCGCATCTCAGTTCTCTTGCATTGGAAGTTATATAAATTGTGCAAGCATATGCACACTGTAAGAAAGTTCAGGTCTCGTAATGGAAAGATAAATTAGCTGGCCAACCAACCTACAATAACGTTTTGCATCTGGAAGAGGTTTTCTGTTAGCCAAGGAAGAAGGTGATTCTGATCTAAAGGAAAACCAATAGGTTTTGCTCCTAACAAACCCACATAGGAACTAATGTCTAATGTGTAAAGCTACTCTGTTTCACTCTGTTTCCTTCGTTGTTTCGTATTACTGTAAATAGCTAGTTTGTTTGTTCATTAG
>JANJEY010000009.1:1864413-1899247 GCA_024703695.1 Erythroxylum cataractarum
GTAGGGGTAAGGCTGCGTACTATCGGACCTCCCCAGACCCTGCTTCATTGCGGGATTTCAGACTGGGTGATGATGATTATGATGATGATGAGAAAATTAAAAATTAAAATAGAAACAAACAAACCAATTATATTATCAATTTATTCTTTACAAAAAATTCGTTAACTGTATAATTTATTTATAAAGGTGATTTTTATATACTTTATGTTTACTTCTAAAAGACATAAAAAATTGTAACATGATCATATTTCATAAAAAAAGAAATCAAAATGTGATTATAATTTGGATTCACATTAAACATTTTCTTAAATGTATTTGTTAACATTACATATTAATTATCATCTAAAAATTTGTACACATTGTGTTCCCTTTTCAAAAGGAACATATCAATGTAATGAGGTATAATATGAAAACACTTAAATAAATATACTTATTTAAATATAATTTCACTAATAATCTACACTATAAGATTTAATTTGGATGTATCTTTAAATTTAATATTATAAATATAAAATTACTTGAATATACATATTTTTATATTATAAGTTCAATAATTAACCCACAATATTAAACTTTATTTGAAGTAATCTTTAGATATGATATTCTAAATATGAACATAATTGAACTAAAATGTTATTAGAAAATACTTTTTTATTCGAAGAAATCTCGTAAGTGTGTTAAGCGGGCACACCTCTTTAAGGACCTAATTGGTGCATCACCCCATAAGCAGGTCAAACGGGTGCACCTTATCATCGAAGGCCCAACTGGCGCTCCACTTATGGTTAAAACTCCAAGTGCCCTAGGCTCTTACAAGAGAGGCTAGCATGGAATCGAGCCTGGGACCTGACCGAAGCCAAGCCCCGCTCTTAACCATCTAACCAACCCATAATAGAAAGTTAAACTAAATTAATATTAAACTTTTATAATTTAGGTTGGATTTCTAAAATTAGAACTCCTTTAAGTTATGCTTGACTAATGTTGATTTATGTTTTAATGTTTGAAATCTTACTACAATTTTTGTTAGGAATCAGGAATTGTTTTGAAAATGCAAGCTCATTGCCAAGCCCAATTAACATTAAAAATGAAAAGAGTCATATGTCTAATCTAGTTCACACCAAGGAAAAGTGCAGCACTCCAAGATTATAATGGTTTTAGATGATTTTGTATACAGATGATATCAAGCTTCAAACAAGCCTAATCAACTTAAAATCTAGTTAGTTGACTTCAAATTCAGTTATGCAAGCTTCAAACAAGCCTAATCAACTTAAAATCTAGTTAGTTGACTTCGAATTCGGTTATGCAAGCTTCAAACAAGCCTAATCAACTTAAAATCTAGTTAGTTGACTTCGAATTCGGTTATGCATGTTCAGCCTGGTGCCAAGCCTAATTAAAATTGAAAATGAAAAGAATCATATGCCTAATCTAGTTCACACCAAACGAAAATGCAATACTTCAAGATTATAATGGTTTTAGCTTCATTCCAAGTCATATATGAATTTAGGTTATAATAGAATCCTAATAAGGTCATTTTGGTACTAGATAATCCTATATTAATATAAATTATCATATGAAACAATAAAAAATTTGAATGGTTTAAGCACCAAATTGATTCCAAAATTTCATAAAACTAATTTCTTTGATTGGAAGACGATTTAATAAATTAAATTGTCTCTTAAAGTTAAAATTGTTAATACTAAATTGATTAAACTTATAATTTTATTAAAATAAGTAATTAATTTAGCTCCCTAATAATTACATAAATAATTCTTTCATTGGATTACACTATATTAAATCATTTGATTTATTGTTTAATTAATTACAATATTATTCTAATTATAAACACTAGATAAGGAAAACAATTTCTTAAAAAGTTGAAAGAATAGAAAAAAAGGTGTCTTATTCATCGAAATTTGGAGGTAACATCAATACTTCTAACTATAGAGTATTAGATATCTAATAAGTTCCTATATATTTTTGGGAAAGTAAAGAAAATATATTAACAAAAGAAGCCATAAAAGGTAGGAATAAGGAACAAAAAGGAAGAATTAGAAGAGTACCATAGACAGTTAAGATTTTACAAGGATCACTAGTAAAGAAAAATATACTCAATGGAAAGAAGTAACAACAAGCTAAAAAAGAAAAAGAAGATTAGATATTCTATTGAGTAGCCATGAGATGACAAATCATAGTGTTAACATTTTAAGAATTGTAGCTTCCCTAAGCCAATGGTTGAGTTGAAGACTAATAGTAGCATGAGTGTTGTGTAAGTTCTTTA
The DNA here is from genome assembly GCA_024703695.1 of Erythroxylum cataractarum. Taxonomy (NCBI): domain Eukaryota; kingdom Viridiplantae; phylum Streptophyta; class Magnoliopsida; order Malpighiales; family Erythroxylaceae; genus Erythroxylum; species Erythroxylum cataractarum. Next base: position 1,866,689 of record JANJEY010000009.1, read on the forward strand.
AAATTCTATCATTTCCTTCTTTCCATAAGGAGTAAATCGTACATTTGAAATCAAAATTTAGTAAAATGGTGTCTCTTCTAGTATTATAACTGATCTTGGAAGCCTAAGACATAAGGTTCTACCAAGTGTAAGCATTATATTATAGGTTACAACTTTGGATAGTAGAATTCCAAACCAAAGAGGAGTAAAAGCAATTAAAAAATAGGAGATCACATAATCCAACTTCCATTTTAAAAAGAGCAAAGAGATTATGAGAAAAAGAAAAGAAAATGGAATGTGGTCCTTGATTTAGAGCTTATGTTTGATATCCAAACACAGAAGGAAACTGGATTTGTAAATGGATTTAGGGAACCTATTAGGAAATTAGACTAATTGATACTAGAAAATAGGAAGAAGGCAATAAGAGAGGTTAGTAAATTTAAGAGAATTATGATACGAAAAAATAACCTTTTCTTCTTGAAAGTTGTTAGTGGGTAGTAGGGAGCTTTAGCTTTATTTAGGTTAAAACACTTAACTAATATAAAGGCTAACTCTAGAAGTTATTATGGATGATAGTATGACATTTTATTGAGGACGTAATCCTTTAATGATGGATCTAATATTCAAGAATCTTTCAATGGGACCTAATGGATGCCAATTATCATATCATAACTAAATCTCTCTCCCATTACTAATAATGACCTTAATAACATCTCAAGAGTTATTGCATATGATATTCTAAAATTCTGTTAAGGATGTAATCCTTTAGTGATGGATCTAATATTTAATAATCTTTAAATGGGACCTACTAAATGCCAATTATTGTCATAACTAAGTCTCTCTCCCATTGCCAATAATAACCTTAACAACATCTCCTACCTTTTTCCTCAACATAAAAATCCATTTCATACACCAGAAACTATCAAATTTGGACTTGGCTTTCTAAAAGCTTTCCCATTTTAAAAAATGAGTATGAATTCATTATACCTAAATTGATTCATAATCTATGAAAAACTTCCATATACTCTTTCCTAAGAGCAAGTTCGACATTAATTAGAAGGAATGGATTCCTATTTGATTCTTTTCAATTTACCTTATCCTTGATAATATCCTTTTTGTTATTAGTCCATAAGAAAATATTCAAGTCTCTTTCATATGGTTTAACTATCTTCATTAGGAGGAAGAGATAGCCACACCAATATATATGAAGGTTACACAAAATTGAATTTGTAGACTGCTCTTTCCTTGCATAAGAAAGAATCCTATTATTCCAACATTCAACAATTTATTGTACAAGGTCAAATAGTGATAAGCAGTCTTTTTAGGTAAGTCTTATGGATGTTGGCAACCATAAGGGGTAGTTCATCAAGTTTAAAACTATAGAAAGAGTGTACTCTCACAATGGTTCATCCTTAGCACTAATAAATTGTTGAATTATTCTAAATAGTCCATGAAAATTTTAACAAAAGGGATGTTAGCCTTGCAGAAGAGAAATAAGTCTTTGGAAAATGAGAGGTTAGAAAATATCATTTGATTACATTCATGATCATATTTAAACTAGTTGTTTCTTATAATATTGGAAGAAATTAGCCTAACAAAGACCTTTAGGTAAAGGGCCAAAAGATAAGGGAAGAGATGGCCACCTTGACTCAACCCCTTTCCTCTTTGGAAGGTAGGGGTAGGTTCCATATTTATGAGAGCTTTTTATAAAAATGGTGGAAATAAATTAAGCCAATCACTTGATGAAGACATAAGGGAAGCTGCAAGCTTTTAAGGTGTTGATAATGAATCTCAATTCTACAAGTCAAAGGCATTCTTAAAATTAATCTTGATAAGGCAATTTTTAAATTTGGTGTTCGATGATAGTTATGAAGAAGCTCCTAAACCAAAAAGATGTTATCACCAATATTATGGCCTAGTATAAAAGATCACCAAGAATGGTTAATGAGAGTTTTTAGCACACTTTATGTGTTTATCAATAAAAAAATCTAGAGATGATTTTATAAATCAATTACATCAATTGATTAGCCTAAAGTTATAAATAATTGTTAAATTAGGGAATTTCAAGACTAGGTTGATTAATATATTATTAAATTCTTAAAGAAGTTTTTCAATAAAGAAGAATTCTTATATTGTTTTAACAACATTATCGTCGATTAGGTGCCAGGTTTTCTAGCAAAACAATTGTCTATTGAGACAATAAGGATCTTATGCCTTGTTAGCTTCTATTTTTGGTAAAGTTTCTTCTACTAGAGCTATTATTTGGCTTAATATTTATAATGATATTCCAAAGATTTGTTCTTATACTAAAATTATTAGAGTCATACATAAAGGTTATATGAACCTTTATTAGGAAAGGGACAATGGTAAGCCAAAGATGTAAGAAAATAAAAATAAAAATTATGTTGTGTAAGTGATCTACCAAAACTTTATGGAGGTTATAGGCCATAACAATTCTTTCACTAAATTGACAAGAGTGGTTACTTATCATTTTCTAATTGCTACTTATAAAAGGAAGGCCTTTGTTTAGATACTATAACTTTTATTTTTGTTTCCAAAACAATAACTATATTAGGATCTTTGGTAATTAAAAAGTCTTTGATAAATTGTTGCTTAAAAGTATAATTCAAACCCTTCACATTTCAAGATATGATCATATTAAAAAGCTATTTTTTTTTCTTAATCTTCCTCCCAAATTTCCTTTTTACAGGTATGATGATTATTTCTTCTTCTCTTCTAAGTTAACATCTAAGTGATACCAAATGAAGGGAGAGGGAGTTTGAGCCAAATCAATACTAGTGTTCTCAACAATAGTTGACTTAAAAAAGGAGTAATTTTTAGGGTTGAATTGCTAAGTATTAAAGCATAAACTATATTCTTAGTTTTACAAATTGGTTATAGAGTTCTTTAAGATACTTGGGAGTTGGCTTATGTAGTATCCATTAATTCCTCAAATTTATCTGTCTTGAAGATTCCCCTAAAGGTTGTCCATTCCTTTATTAGTTTGTTGAGTTTTAGTTTATGTTGGTAACTAATTGAAACATTAAATTATGCCATATTCTTTTGATTGTTTAGTTTAAAGATTTTAATGGTTTTTGGTAGCCCCATCTCTAACTCAACCTTAACATCAGACATATTATACCCTATTTTGTTTAGAAAAATAATGAATTTATCAAGTCAAATTGGTCTTCTAATAGCACTGGCAGGTAGCTTAAGCCCTTTTATAGTAGTATTTAAGATTAATGTTGTGAAAGTGAATTCAGATTGGTACAACTTCTTATTAGTTTTTTCAAATCTAGATCAAGATGTTCTTTTGAATAAATAAAAGCTTACACCTAATATTCCAAGGGCTTTATTTCATATCTTTGTCATACCTATTTCGCTTTGAATTTAAAGAGGAAAAGCTATAATAATTTGTTGATGAAGATTTAAACTAACTCAATGTTGCACCAATTCGTAGTACTCACCTTTGAACAAAAGGAAAGGTTGGTCATGTCTTAAAAAGAAAATACAGTAGAATAATTTGCCTATTTAGAAGTTCTAGATTTAATTACATTCATAGTAGAAAAAACAATGAGGATACTAATATCTAGAGAAGGAGGGATAAGCCTAATCAACTAAAAGGGGTTGGCATCACCAACCATTTTAGACTAAGAGAGTTTTAAAACCAAGGAAGAAGCAATGAGGGAGTAGGCCTGAAAGGCATGAAATAGAGAAGGAGAGATATCATATCTCTCTATAACCATACTGGTATCCCATCCTATGACCAAAGCTAGATGAAGGAGATAGACTTCATATATTATAAAGTTCTCTTAGGCTCGATAGATGAGTTTTTTTTTCCTTTTCCATATCAAGTTAAATCATGCATCTATAACTTCCTACTTCAAAAAATCAGATGCATGCTAACTAAGTAGATCACAAGAGAGGAAATTAAACAAACTATTTTTGCTATAAATCCTGATAAGGCACTTATCCCTAATGACTTCAATGCCATATTCTTTCAAAATACTTGGGACTTCATAAGTTTATTAGCCTTTAATTGAATCCTTGAATTTTCCCACAATGGTAAGCTTTTGAGGGAGATTAACAAAAACTTTATTTATTTTGTTCTCAAAGCCCTTAATCTTTCTTCTCTTAAAGAATTCATACCTATATCATGTTGTAATGTGATTTAAAAAGCTATCTTAATGATTTTAGCGTCTAGGTTAAAATTGGTTCTCAAAGGGATCATTAATCTAACCCGAGGTATTTACATACAAGGTAAGAATATTAAGGAAAATATCTTGATTTTTAAAGAACCATTCAAGGGATATCATAAGAGAAAGGACCTTGGAAGGTGTGCCTTAAATATTTATTTTAAAAAGGCATTCAATTCCTTAAAACTAGTACTTTCTTTTCTATACCTAAAGATGCTTAGATTCCTTGTAATTTTCGTCTCTTGGATACATAAATGAATGTTCATTCTCAATGCTATTAAATAAGGAACCAATAAGGTTATTTAAAGTTGATAAGGAACTTATGTAAGGGAACCCCTTGTCCCCTTATCTATTTTTCTCGAGTATTGAAATTTTTTCTAGACTAATGGCTCTTAACATCTCGAATGAGTCATGTTTAATTTTTAGTACAAATGAGACAATATAGGCATCCATAACTTCTCTTTTACAGATGATTTGCTATTACTTTATGAGACTACCACCAACTCATTAAAGGTCTTCCTAAACTCCTTTGAGTAGTTTAAATCCTAATCAAGATTGAGCTATAACCTAAACAAAAGTAGCTTATACCTATTTGTAAGGACCAATGAGGTAAATGATCTAATGAGCTTAACTAAACAATTCAAGCAAGAACAACTCCCATTCAAATACCTGGTTGTCCCTATAACCACCAATAAGCTCTTTTGTATTTATTATACCTATTATCACCGAATCAATACAAAGAAAGCTAAATAGTTGGTGCAACAAATCTCTTCTATATTATGGTAAGATACAACTTATCATCTTAGTCTTGAGTAACTTGCACATCCATTGATTCTTGCATTTAGCTCTCGTAAAGGAGATCTTAAAATCAATTATGAAGTTACTTAGAAGATTCCTATGATTTAGCTTGAAAAGTTGGTTAAAGTCCTTAAAATCAAATGGAAGACATCTGTACACCTAAGGAATATGGAGGGCTTGGCGGCATCATCTCAACCTGAAGTCTTAGCAAAGCGTTCTTATTTAAAAGTTATGGAAGATTTGGATATACTAAGAGTCCCTGTGGGTCTAGTGGATTCACGTGCAATTCTTAAAAGGGGCTAACATTTGGTCAATTAAGCAAAAAACTAGTATTTTATAAAACTTGAAGTAGATACTAAGGATGAAGGAGTTGGTTAGTCTAATTATGAAGCATAATATTGGAAATAGGAAGAGCACATCCTTTTGGTTTAACCACTGGCAATATTGGGTCTTGTTAATAGGATTCATGGTTTGGACATATTAAAGCTAGTATACTAGCTATAATTATAGTGGAACTAATTATGGACAACAACTTTTAAAAGTGGTTTAGGCATGTTCAAAGAGGCTATCAAAAACAATCTCCTTACATACCCTCTAAACTCTACCAAAGAGGATTCCATTTTGTAGCTCAATAACAATTATAAGGTTTACTAAAACATCTCTTGTAGAAAGTTGTTCACTAACTCATAGAACCTTGTGGAATGACATAAGCTAGTATGGAATGCTGATATTATCTCTAACTCAGCCTTGATATTATGGCTTACAATTAAAGGGAAAGTTAGGAACAAAAGACACGATAAAATTCCATCATTTGGATCCTAGATGCACTTTATGGCAAGAGTAGCAAGAGGATATGGATCATATATTCTTTAAATGTTGGTTTTCTAGCTTCCTCTGGAACTATTTATTTGTACTCTACAAAATCTTTTGCCTAAACTTCGTGAAAAAATATAATATCATAAGTTTTGAAGCTTAACTGTGCTACTAAAGGAAACCAAAGATGTTTGGACTAGCTTTTAGTGCTTTAGTTTGTATTATATGGATTGGAAGAAATAACATGGTATTAAGAGGTACTCACACTTGCTCTACCATTATCCATCACAAGCTACTGAACAAGATTAGAGAAGCTGCAATTGTGAGGAAATTAAGAGAGTTAATGACCACTTATTGCCTTTCTAGGTGGAGGATGATTTAAATGTAATATGTTGTCTCCACACTTATATTCATGCTGCATCAGTGATGCATAAATTATATGTCCTTTTATGACTAATTGTTCAAGTTATATGTAGTTAACCTTTTGTGTATTTGGTTTCATTTGTCTTAAGCTAGTTTTAATTAATGATACTCTTATTTACTTTTAAAAAAATTCAATGAATGATTAAATATTCAACTTTGTGTTATTAGAATTGAAACAGTTAGAGACGCAAATTGTGAAAAATTATAAGGTGATTGTTTATTCTGCAATTATAACTAATGATCTAATCGCACACAATTTTACAGAGTAAATTATATTGTAAAATCATTTTAAAAAATAATTGTTATATTTGTTCCTTATTTATATTTGATTACTTAATCTAATTTTATTACTGAAGTCCTCCATATCTTATAATTTTTAATGATGTCTTTATTAAATGTTGAGGATTTGTGCAGTATGAACAATTTTCTATGTGAATTTCTGTTATAGGCATGCAACATCAACATATAGATCAATTTAGATTATTAAACAATTTTCAAAATAATAGTTATATTCCATATTAAGTTTCATTAGTATGACTTGCTAGAAAATTAAACAAATGTGTAAAATATGATTAAATATAATGTCAATTATACTGTTATAATTCATAGGATAAACTTTTAATTGACAACCATATCAATATCTTATCATACCTACGGAGGACTTGAAATTGGAATAAGAATTAATTTCAAAACTAGAAGTTAGTTTTCAAACATAAATAAAAGACATGATTCTCTCCAAAATCTAACCTATTCAAACTAAAATAAAGTGACCTAAGCCAATTTGATTTTTCTTAATGTTGTATTTAAGTTTGTTATAAAATAAGGTGACCTATCAGTACCTTCGATGATCTCACATGTATATCAATGGTCCCGCATTCACTTTTAACTTCAGTTCAAGTATCAAAGTAATTAATTAAAACAAAAGCTAGTACCATGTGTCCAATGGCCAGCTTATCAGATATCCAGGTATAATGTTGATGCCTATCTTATGTAGAGTCCCTTCACATCAGCACTTGTAGCCCCAGAAGTAACGTGCTCTCTGCGCAATGCCTTTGATCCAAAGACAGCGGCACAGGCACCTTCAGGACACTCTGGCACCGACTCTATTGTTCGTGCCCCGCGATACTCTATAATTTCGTTCGTTTTCTTCTTTTCTGTCCTCGACGTTCACGCTCTTCTTCGAAACCAATACTCAAGTAATCTTTTGTCCTGAAATTTGCACCAAACCAAGGAATGCCATTATTTCCTACAGTCAGTTTACTCCCAAACTTGAATCTATAACTTTATCATCGAAACTCCTAAATCTGAAAACCTTCAGCGTTGTTTTTGTAAGATACCAAGTCCCATCTTGGTGCCACCCAAACTTCATACTTGCGTGGCCTCAAAGTGAGATTGTAGCCCAAACACTATCCTTTATATAGGGAGACAAATAGACAACTTTCTAAAAAAATTTAACTAAAAATTAACGACAAGAAAGAATTTTTCTTGTTTTAATAGCAAAAAAATATGAGGAAAAACTAAACGATGAAACAATACTAAAATTTAACGTAAAATACCCTCCAATATAGAGGAAAAAATTATGGATAAACTGACAAATAAATTCACTAAATTCAATAAGAATTTGCAGAAAAAGTTGATCTCTCAACCCCATAACAAGTTGTCTCATAAAATTTTAGGATTAAAACTTAAGTTGATATTACAATAAACAATCACGCAAACCAATCCCTAAAACAATCAAATAAGAATGTGAATATAACTCTTTTTTTCCTCTCTCTGTTTGTCCTCACTGTTGGACGTTGTGGCCGTATTCTCCTCTTTATTCTCTTAGAACAAAGCTTAAATAAGCTATTTATAGGCATCTCTTGTATTTACAATTCAGAATGTTAATTGAACTAAACTAACTAGCTCATATCTATTCTTATTAGATTACATCACACTAACTATATATGACACTCACATCTAAATAAGACTCTATCTGATTGGATTTATCTAAATCCCAACTAATAAGATAAGTGATTATATTTAACGAGGAATGATACATCTATATCCATTACATTATCCAAAATCTATATCCATTAATGATAAGTAATTCAAGCCCAAAGCCTTTCATAGCACACTAGCACACGGTCTCCACACACGATCATGTATCTTCATACCTTTACAAAGACTTACATAGTTGTAAGTCAAGACACAAACCATAAAGTTGTCTATGATCATTGAAAGTATCAAAATTAGAGATGGACACTCAACAATCTTCCCCTCAAATCCAAATATGGGGAAGACATGTTATTCTCCATCATCTACTTGGGATTCATCCCGACATGCTACTGCAAAGCTCATGCTTGTTTTTGGGAACCACCTTAATCAGCATATCAACACCATTCAAATCTGTACGAACCATCTTCAATGTTAATTATTGCTCTTTGACAAGGGAAAAGGGACCTCAACTAAAAATATATGATTTTTTTTCATAAAATGCAACCTCTTGCACATCCCTAGGCTCCACCTTAGTAGTAATTAATAGGTACTCATAATTTGGATACCTTCTAGAAGGCCTATTTTCCCTTGTCGACTTTTGAAGATATGTTTCATCAGTTGTTCAATCTAATTGCTCCCTTACTCATTAACCTCAATGGATTCATCTAGTATTTTTTTTTCCAATGTGGTTTATGTATCTCATCAATATTAGATTGTAACTAGTCACCACCAATATGTGATTGGTGTCACACTTCATCTTCTTCACCTAAAGACTACTTAATAGGCGAAGGAATTGGTGAAGAGCCAACTATGCCTTCGGATGAGATGCATTATGATAATTTATCTCTACTCATAATATCAACACCTTTCTTATACTCCTAGAATACCACATCCTAGTTCCTGATCCACTTTTGCTTCTCTAGGTTATAAAGTCTGAAGCTAAAGTGATCACCACCATATCAAAAAAAGATACAAGGTATTGATTTTGATTCAAACTTCTTTCTCTGATACTTGGGTACATGTCTAAATGCCTTGTAGCTAAAAACTCTCAAATGATGATATATGGGATCCTTGTCAGCCCACGCTCTCTTAGGAATATGAAAATCCAATGAAATGAGGGAGCTCAATTTATCAAATAGACTGCTATTTGGATTGCTTATAAAATCTATTTATCAATATAGACATTTTGAGCATGCAACAAATCTTCTCCATAATGGTTATGTTCATCCTTTCAGCAACCTCATTATGTTATAAAGTCCTTGGTTTGGTTTTCTTATATCTGACGTCATATATATACAATATTCTTCAATCATCTTAGAAATATACTCACCTCCATTGTCTATTCGCAGGCACTTCAACTTCCCTTTCTATCATAACATGAAAATTCTTGAAAGTTTTAAACACTTGACTCTTAGAGTTCAACATGTACACCTAAGTCTTCCTCGAAACATCATCAATTAATTTAACAAAATATCAGTTACTTCCTAGTAACTCCTCCTTAATAGGACCATAGGCATTTGAATGCACAACTCTAATAACTTTGACTCCCTTGCAAATCTTCTGTTGAAAGAGACTCTATACTACTTTCCATCCAAACAATGATTGTCAGGATTAAATGGTTGTGAGTTCTTAACTAGGATGAGGGATTTTTCAGCCAGCAACTTTAATCCCTTCTAACTCACGTGTCCCAATCATCAGTGCCACATATTTGGTGAATTTTCCTCTTCAGCTATGTATACTTCTCAACCATGTGAGGCTCCAAACTAGTAGGAATGTTTTTTGTCAATGAAAGTGTATGTAATGGGTGTTAACGATTAGGAAAGTGAGTGTTTAGTTTGAGACATAATCCACATTAATGAAATTGTAGGGATATTTTGGTAATTTGTGTTAATGTGTTATACATGCATAAAGATACATTAATCATAGAATAAATTGCTAAATGTATTAAGATGGAATGAAATTTCATAGAATAAGATAAAGATGTGGTCATTTTTGTTATTAATGAAAGGTGATAAGTAGAAACCAATAGGATGGAACCATTTTTCATATGTCCCACACCATAACACTTAGCCATGTGGAAAATTACATGTCACCCATTTGTATATTTATGTAAAAAACATGCAGGTGATGAAGAGTAGGGTTGGAAAATACAAAAATCTACAAAAGATTGAGCTTCTCTCTCTCTCCATCCACCATTGTGTTAAATCCCTTTGTGCATTTGAAGTTAAGGTATATTAATTGCATATTTTGGTGTGAAATTTATCTCCTTTCTCATCTTCTCTTCAGCTAGGGTTTTGTTATGCATATGTGATTGTTAGAAATGAGTAGTGATTTGTTATGCATTTGTGATTGTTAGATGAGTAGTGATTTGTTATGCATCTGTGATTGGAAAATGTCATATCACCCATATGTACCTTTTTTCTAAAAAACATGTAGATGAAGAAGGGCAGGGTCAACAAACACACAAATTTGTAGAAGATTGAACTTCTCTCTCTCCATCCACCATTTTGTTAAATCCATTTGTGCATTTAAACTTAAGGTATGTTAATTGCATGTTTTGGTGTGAAATTTATCTCCTTTCTCATCTCCTCTTTAGCTATGGTTCTATTATGCATCTATGATTGTTGGAAATGAGTAGTGAATGGGTATGTTGTGTGTGGAAGAGAAGAAGACCAAAGAAGGCAAGCAATTGGAGTAAAGAATAAGGGTTTTGAAACACTCATTTCAAAAGTATGGAAATTTTGATATGTTGCTAGGTTTTTTGAGTGTAACGTGAGGGGTTTTGTTAAGATAAGTATCCTAGATGAAAATGGGATGTTGTTGGTTCATTTGCATGTGTCTTTGGTGTTGTTTTTGCATAATAAGACTAAAGTGAGTTAATTGGAGTGTGTACCTTGTTAGATGGAATGGTTCCACTGAACAAACATCGATATTTTATCCATACCTTGACTTGTAGATATCCAAATGGGATAATTTTAATTGGAGATTAAGCTAAATACTTATTTATACAACTTTCATGAAGGAAACGAATTTGAGTTATGTCTCTAAGGTTTTTGAAATTTGGCTTGAAGTTGAGTTCTGGTTGTTATCCCTATTGGAGAATAATCTATAGTATTTTCAGTATAACTCTCAAAATAATGAACTAAATTCATTAACTTTATTTCATTAGAAACTTAAGACATAGAGGAATATTTTTTTAGGAGAACATATTTCTATGTTAGAATGGCCACATAAAATTGACTCAAAAACCTGTCATGAGAAAAGCTAGAAATTAGGTATAGTTGTGCATCACGCCCATTTTTAACCCAAACATGAATTTTTCCTAACCCAAATCCTATTGAATCTCCTCCAAAACTATTTCGGATATCACTACAACTTGGCAAACCCAGTTATTACGATAATATGAGACTTATGCTTATAATGTGTAATTGCTTAAATGCTTTCATTGATGCATTATTGCAAAAGGCTTATATTTATAAGGCATATTAAGTTTGATCGGGCTTGAATGAACACTTTCAATTTGATAATACATAATAACTTCATTTGTTATGCATTATTTCTATTGCATGTGGCTCTAAAATGTGATATGATTTGCTTTAACTTGTCAAGTCCTAGTTGTGGGTAAATATGCATGTCTAGAAAGGACTGCAGCTGCTTCTGTTATTAGACACCGCAATATCTTCTATTTTAAAGACTTAAGTCTCTTTTGTTTTTGTAGATACCAATCATAGGTATCTTTTGTTCTATTCCCATTACACACTCTAAAAAGATTAGCAGGCAATTCTGTATGTAATTTGATATTTGTTCTGTTCTGTTGCAATTGATAATCAAATTACTCTCTGATTTGAATAATCAAAGATTGTTATGTGATATGTCATGATTCATTTGCATGTAAATTAATCTGAGACAATGGGAGTTGGTTGGAACTGTTTAAAGGTTATGACTGTATTGTTGACTATCATCCTAGTAAGGATAATGTCGGTGGTTGATGCCTTAAGTCAGAAAACCATTTCGACATTGTCAATGTAGTGGGGTGAGTGGGGACCTGCATCTGATGGGGCTTTAATAGCTCAATTAAAAGCTAGGCCTACCTTGAGACAAGAGATTTATGATGCTCAAAAAATTGATGATAAGTTGCAACAATTTATCTTGGCAACTCAAGAAGGCAAACAACCTAACTTTTTTTATGAAAGGAGATGGTGATCTATTTTACAAAGATCAGTTATATGTACCATCTAGTGATGAATTGAAGAAAAAACTATTATTTGAGGCCCATAATATTGTTTTCACAATGCACCCTAGTGGAAATAAAATGTATCAAGATCTGAAGCAGCATTACTGGTGATCTGGTATGAAATGTGATATTGTAGATTATGTATCCAAATGTTTGACATGTCAGCAGGTTAAAGCTGAGTACCAAGTTCCATCTGGTTTATTACATCCTATTTCGATTTTTCAATGGAAATGAGATAACATTACCATGGATTTTATCACTGGGCTTCCTCTCACTCAAAGGAAAGATGATGTTATATGGGTCATTATGCATAAGTTCACCAAGTCTGCTCATTTTGTGTATGTTCGACCTGAGTATTCATTGGATAAGCTTGCAGATATATATGTGAATGAGATAGTGAGATTCTATGGGATACAATTATCTATTATTTCTGATCGTGATCCTCGATTTACTTCAAGATTTTAGAAAATTCTGTAAAAGGCTCTGGGTACTCGATCAGGTTTAGTACCACTTTCCACCCCTAAATAGATGGACAATCTGAACAGATTATTCAGGTATTGGAAGATATGTTAGATGGACAATTTGAGCAGGTTATTCAAGTATTGGAAGATATGCTTCGGGGTTGTGTGTTAGAATTCTTAGAAAGTTAGGATAAATATCTTTCTTTGATAGATTTTGCTTATAATAGCAATTATCATACTAGTATTGACATGACCCCTTATGAAAGCCTCAACGGTAGGATGTGTAGGAATCTAGTTTGTTAAATTGAATTAAGTGAAAAAAAGATGATCAGTCCTGATATTGTAAAAAATACCAAAGAGAAAGTTCAAATTATCTAACAAAGATTGAAAGCTGCCAATGATAGACAGAAATCCTATGTTGATTTTAAAAGGAAAGATATTGAGTATTAAGTAGGAGATAAGGAATTTTTGAAAGCGTCACTATGGAAAATTTTACTTTGGTTTGGGAAAAAAGGTAAGCTCAGCCTACAATATATCGGTCCCTATGAAATTCTTAAGAAAATTAGACCAGTAGTTTATCAGTTAGCTCTTCTTGAAAAATTTGCCAAGTTGCACGATGTGTTTCATGTTTTTATGTTGAGAAGATATCGGTCTGATGATACACATAAGGTTCGTATATAAGAAATTCAAGTACAACCAGACTTTTCTTATGAGGAAGGACCTATGTCTATCTTGGCCAGAGAAGTTTGACAACTTAGAAATAAACAAATACCTTTGGTACAAATACCTCTGGTGAAAGTACTCTGGCAACACCATGGATTTGAGGAAGCTATGTGGGAACCATAATCGACTATAAGGGCTTAGCATCCTAAGTTATTCTCGTCAGGGATGAATTTGAAGGAAGAAATTATTTTAAAGGGGGAGAGAAATGTGAGGGACCAAACTATACCCTAGTAGGAATGTTTCTTGTCCATGAAATTATATGCAATGGGTGTTAACGATTAGGAAAGTGAACGTTTAGTTTGAGACACAATTAGGATTAATAGAATTGCAAGGGTATTTTGTAATTTGTTCTATACATGTATAAAGATACATTAATCATAGACTAAATTGCTAAATGTATTAAGATGGAATGCAATTTCATAGAATAAGACAAAGATGTGGTCATTTTTGTTATTAATGAAAGGTGAAAAGTAGAAATCAATAGGATGGAACCATTTATCATAACACTTAGCCATGCGGAAAATGACATGTCACCCACTTGTATCTTTATGTAAAAAACATGCAGGTGAAAAAGGGTAGGGTTGGCAATAACAAAAATCTACAAAAGATTGAGCTTCTCTCTCTCTCTCCATCCACCATTGTGTTAAATCCCTTTGTGCATTTGAAGTTAAGGTATATTAATTGCTTATTTTGGTGTGAAATTTAGTTCCTTTCTCATCTCCTCTTCAGCTAGGGTTTTGTTATGCATATGTGATTGTTAGAAATGAGTAGTGATTTGTTATGCATCTGTGATTGTTAGAAATAAGTAGTGATTTGTTATGCATCTGTGACTGTTAGAAATCAGTAGTGAATTTGTATGTTATGTATAGACAAGAAGAAGACCAAAGAAGGCAAGCAATTGGAGTGAAGAATAAGGGTTTTGAATCACTCCTTTCAAAAGTATGAAAATTTTGATATATTGTTAGGTTTTTTAAGTGTAACATGAGGGGTTTTTTTAAAAGAAGTATCCTAGATGAAAATGGGATGTTTCTAGTTCATTTGCATATGTCTTTGGTGTTACTTTTGTATAATAAGATTGATGTAAGTTAACTGGAGTGTGTACCTTGTCAAATGGAGTGATTCTACTAAATAGAAATTGATATTTTAGCCATATCTTGACCTGTAGATATCCAAATGGGATAATTTTTATTGGAGATTAAACTAATTACATATGTATACAACTTTCATTAAGGAATCAAATTTGAGTTTTTTCTCTAAGGGTTTTGAAATTTGGCTTGAAGTTAAGTTCTAGTTACTGTCCCTATTTGAGAACATTATGTAGTATTTTAGGTATAACTCTCGGAATAATAAACCAAATTGCATTAACTTTATGTCATTAGAAACTTAAGACATATAGAAACATCTTTTTAGAAGAACATATTTCTAAAAATTTTAGTTTCTATGTCAGAATGGCCAAACACAACTGACCCAAAAAAAATTTCATAAGAAAAGCTAGAAATCGGTATAGTCGTGCATCACCCCCATTTTTAGCCCAAACATGAAGTTTTCCTTACCCAAATGCTACTGAATCTCCTCCAAAACTCTTTTGGATATCACTGCAACTATGAGACTTATGCTTTTAATATGTAATCACTTAAATGCTTTCATTGATGCATTATTGCAAAGGATTATATTCATAAGGCATATTAAGTTTCATCGAGTATGATTGAACATTTTCAATTTGAGCATAAGGAATAACTTCATATGTTATGCATTATTTCTCTTGCATATGGTTTTGAAATGTGATATGATTTGCTTTAATATGCCAAGCACTAGTTGTGGGTAAGTAGGTATGCTTAAAAGGGTTTGCAACTGCTTTTGTTCTTAGACACTACGATGTCTTCTATTTTAGAGACTTAAGCATCTTCTGTTTCTATAGATACCAATCATAAGTATCTTCTATTTTGATCCGGTTACCCACTTCTAAAAGATTGGGAGCTAATTTTGTACGTGTTCTTATATTTGTTCTGTTCTGATGCAATTGATAGTCGGATTACTCTGTAATTTAAATAATCAAAGATTACTATGTGATATGTCATGATTCATTTGCATGTAAATATTAGACGACTGTAGGAAGCAATCACCATCTTGTATCTTGTTTTATTTATTTTCCCACTAAGCTATATGTTTAGCATGATGCTTTTTCCCTCAATGTAAGTCTTGATAAAAAGGGTTATAGCTGGGACAACTACAATGGCTAAAGAAGGATGTATTATGTTTTGGAAGATTTTATGCTTAAGCTTTGAGTTGTATTCAATATTATGAGTCATTTTTTTTGTTGTTTGTGTAAATGACCTGTAATAATCATCATATAGGATAGGTTTGATTTTAAGGCATGGATTTGATAAATACAATGTGTATACTGTGTCCTATTTATAACTCAGTGACATATGAAATGTGATATATGTTTGCCTTATTTTTTAGGGATTGTTGGAATGTCTTAGTTTATTTTAGGCTTGTTTTACCCTAGATTAGGGATGTATCGTACATCTCTTAAGTTCAGTAAGCATCTGACGTTTGTCTAAACCTAGATATCACCAATGTTGACTATCTTAGTAACTTTGATTTCCTATCTTTACACTCTCAAAATCTCCATTCTTGTAGCTTAAGAAGTACTCCTTTGAACACAATGATAAGATGCTCCCTTGTGAATCAACCATTTAGAACTAACATTACTGACATGGAAGCATTCACTAGTTGTGCAAATTAGGGACACCTCATCAACTGTGCCTGAAGCAATTGAACTGTACTCTTATCATCACCATGGTTTTGACGATCTTGCTTTCTCTAATCCCTCTTCCACTTATAGTAGAACTTCTTAATGTGTCCTGGTTTATCGTAATAATGATATATCTTTATGTCATTGTCATATTTGGATTTTAAACGATTCTTATACTTGCCATGTGTAATATCCTAGTTTAATTATTGTATTGTTTAATATGCTATACATGCATGTTATAGAGTATGCTCTATTTATGGTATATTAGAGTAATTTAAGTATTTAAATGTACTATTGAGGTTATAACGGAGATCACTAATTGACCATAAATAGTTTTGGACTCGATTAAAATTTCTCTAGAAATTTCAAAACAATTTGGAGAGCTACGAAATGAGTCCGAATGAGTTTTAAAAGCCCCAAAATGTGCTTTGAGGATTTAAGTGACACTTTTGAATAAAATTTAGACGATTTTGATGAATAGTATTTTTTATGGATAATGAATCTGGGTGAATAATGATTTTTGAGGGACCTAACCCCTAAGTATTGAAATATATTTGAAATAAGTATTAGAGTTTAATGATACTAAAACAGATCGAAAATAAGTTTGATTGGATGGACTTTAGAAGTTTCGAAACTTTAAGACTAAAATGTCCTTTTGGAGAACAATGAGTATTAATGATTTAAAACCCATTCAAAAAAAATTAGAGCATCCAATCAATAAGTATTGTCCCTAATTAGAGCATTTCATTATCAATTTGATGATAAGACAATTGTAGAATATTTTCAAAATGTAATTCAGTTAATTGGTGAATTAAACTCAAAAAGGGTAGAATAGTCTTTTTGTCAAACCAAAATCACCTAAATTTCATATGAGCATTACATAGGAAGATTACCATGAGATAAGCATGCATTACTGGGTTTTCAAAATGTAATTCGGTTAATTGGTGAATTAAACTAAAAAAAGGGACAAAATGGTCTTTTTGTCAAACCGAATGTACCTAAATTCCATATGAGCATTACATGGGAAGATTACCATGAGATAATGATGTATTTAAATTATACCCTAGTTGAAATTATATTCTTAAAAGTATATGTATTAGATATTATAATATGATTGTGAATTGTATATGTTTTGAATTGTGGCTGATCTTGAAGTTTGGTTAATGGATCATACTTAGTGAGTTGGAATTAATTAATACCATTAGATAATTGAGGTATTAAAATGTACATTTGGACTAAGAAAATGTAAAGTGATAAGATAGGTTGGTACATGAAAATTAGTATGACTAAGCCTATACTTTGAATGACATTTGGCAGCATTGGTTGAGTGACAAGTGGCCTAATTGAATTGTGACATTTGGCAGCCACACAAGAGCATATGGTAGATGGATTCATTGAAGGACAAGTAGCTTACCTTGTGGCTTGATTAAATTAAGAACACCTAGCATCCAAAAAGTTTGGCACGTGGTGAATCATCCTTCATTCTTCATGTTTCTGCCTTCTTTCTTCACATTGCTCCTCTCCACCGAAACTCTCTCTTACAGTCACTACTCCTGGGTTTTTGCTTCAATTTGCATGATCAACACTTGAAATTCTTGCTAGATGTTGCATCAAGGAAGCTAGATTTTGTTATCTTCTAAGTTGTCTTTTTGGTGCTAAGATTTGCACCTTGATCTTATATGTGTTGGTTCGTTGGAGTTGAAATTTGAAGTTAAATAGGTAAGGGAATTCTAAACTTGATAGCATATATTAATACAAGTTTTATGATAATTGAATTCACATGAAATATGTGTTATGATGATGATAATTAAGTATTAGAAAATGATCCTTGTTTGGAAAGTTCTGTTTTGGTTTTGATGTATATAAGATAATGATTTGTGAGTTTTCTAATAAATGATTTGTGAATTGGGTTTGGACATGAATTTGATATGGGATTGAAGCATGAATAAGGTAGAATTGAAGTCAAATTGATGGACTTTGGTGAGGTGTATTGTATGGAGTATGGAGGAGCAAAATTTGGAATCAAAATGAAGGTCGTTCTCTCATCCCATGATCATGGGATTTATATGGCTCATTCCCATTGTCGTGGGAAGTATTTAGGAAGGAGAAAAGATTAGTTTTGGGAAATTGTTGGATACATAAGGTTAGGATGCTTAATAATGGTTTAATTGGACTTAATTAAGGTTGAAAATAAACCTAGATGATGTTAGAATAATTGAGTAATAGTTAATTTATTTATGGATTTCTAATTGAGGTAATTACTTAAGGAATGTGTGGGTAACAAATAATGTCTAATGTTGAAATCTATGGTTTGTTTAAGGATGAATGTGTCCTTATGAATACAAGTGTGTTAATAAAAGTGTGTTTCAAAGGGTTTATGTGATGTGAATTGAATATAATTGTCTATGAATTGGAAATTTGTGTGATTATATGTAATGTGTAAATACATACTACATTTAATGATACATTATTGCAAATGTTTATGGTCATAAGGTATGTTAAGTTTGTTGGATGTGCATGTATATGTTCAATTTGAGAAAATGGAATAAAGACATATGTTATACACTACATCTTTTAAAAGTGATTCTGAAACCTAACATGGTTTGTTTTAAAACTGCCAAGTCCTAGTCATGAGTAAATAGGAATGCTTAGAAGGGTTTGTAACTGCTCCTGTGATACTAAGGTGTCTCTTGATATTGACACTTCAGTGTCTCCTATTACTGAGACATAAGTCTCTCCTGTTCTATGATACCAATCATAGATATCTCCTGTTCTAGTCCAGTTACCCACTTCTGTAAAAAGTATTAGAAGGCTAACATGTTTTTTATTCTAATACATGTTTAGTTTTGATATAAACAAGTTTTGATATGATACAAGATGAGCTCTGATTTGAATCAAAACATATTCTGATATGGTATAAGTCATATTTTGATATGAAAGGATTATATCATGTTCTGATATTCAATTCTGATACTTGTACATTATGTTATGATATTTATAAGTTTTGTTTTGATGCAAGAATGTTTTGTATCGATGAATCATATTTTGTTATAAGACATAATGTTTAGATTACTCTATTATATGAATAATTAAAGATTGTTGTGATATGATTTGAATATGCATATATGAATGTTAGACGAGTGATAAAAAAAGTTGCCATTATACATTATGTTTAGTTATTCTCCACTAAGCTTTATGGTTAGCATGGTAGTCTTGTCTCCATGTAGGTTCAGATAAGAAGATTTAAGGACTGGGATAAAGACTACCATAGTGGCCATGAAGAATGTGTTCTATTTTGGAAGTTTTTTTGTTTGAGTCTTTGTTTGTGTTTAAGTTTGAGTTATATTTCAATGTCATGATACATGGTGTATTTTGTGTTTTCTTTAATGGTTTGTAATAACCTTAATATAGGTTGGATTTGGAACTTATGGCATGTATTTATAATAGTACAATATGATTGATATGATTTGTTTGAAACAACATCTGATGATATCTAATGTATGTTTGCTTGAGTTTCTAGAAGTGCTTTGAAATGTTTGGTATGTTTTAGTTCTATTTTGTGTGACATTTACATATCCTTCTAGGGGATATGTAGGTGTTACATCGTTTGGTATCAGAGAATGGTTTAGGCAATTATGGTTTAATCAGCACTTAATTATTGCTTATCCTTGGATATAAGAGTTGTACTTGGCTTAATGCGGGTTATCCCATATTTGATTTTAGATTTGAATAAGGAAAGATCTCATAAATTCGTTGACGAGTTTGTGGAGAGTAATTATCATGTGCGATCATCCATCTATATCAGGATCCTTTAGGGTCAATCGAGGTAAAGTTGAAGTGCCACCACCTCCACCTCTAACTTAAGGGGAGGCTTTGGTTAAACTGTCGCAAGATATGATGATGTTATTACATTGTATGAACGCACCTAAAGCTTCGATTGATCAGTTACGGAAGTATGGAGCTGAAGAATTTATTGGAACACTCTGGAGGAGTCTGAAAGGGCAAAATTCTGGTTGGAGAAGGTGAAAAGGGTGTTAGATGAAATTAGTTGTCCACCAGATCAGATGGTGCATTGTGTTGTCTCTCTTCTTCGAGGAGCAACCTATAAATGGTGGAAGTTTGTTATGAGATATCCTTAGTTACCAAAGCTTCTAACTTGGGATTTCTTTTCCTAAGATTTTAAAGCCAAATATGTGACAGAAGCTTATAGAAAGGAGAAATGGAAGTAATTATTAAACCTGAAGCAGAGAAACCTGTTTGTTGATGAGTATGACAAAGAGTTTAATAAACTCTACAAGTATGCACCTGCACTTGTACTTACTGAGGAGTTCCGATGTCATCAGTTTAAAGATGGTTTAAATGATTTGATCATCTGGCGGCATTTACTCTCTTGTAGAAAATGAGTTACCATCATTTAGTACAAGTTGCTATGAAGATAGAGAAGCAAGAGATGGTTAGTTGAGAAAGGGTTTAGCTAAGAGGTTTTATTAGAAGAGGTTAGTCCTCAGGTAAAAGAAGTCGTGAAGGTGCCTCCACTGCTCAAGAATTTACTCAGAGATCTATAGCTAGGGGAAGGTGACATGACTTTCCCTCATCGATTAATTCTAGTAGGGGTTCTTCTGTAAGCCGAGGTTTTGGTGCTCTCGAGTGCCTTTATTGCTCTAGACATCATTGGGGCACTTTTTGAAAAGCTAAGTATGCATCTTTTTGATGCAGCAGTACTGAGTATTTAATAGCATATTGTACTATGAGACAGTCTCAGAAATCACAAGCTAGTATAGAGGTTTCACATGCATTTGCTGGGAACAAAGGATGTGGTAGAGGTCGTGAAGGATCTATTCAGATTAGACCTAATTCGGGTTTTATTTAAGAAACTATTGATCAACCTACTATGCCTTCTGCTTATGCTCGAACTTATGGTTTGAAAGCTCATGAGGATCAGTATGCATCTAAAGTCATTGCAGGTATTGTTTCTCTTTTTTATTCTAAAATGCATGCTTTGATTGATCTTGGATCCACTCATTCTTATATTTGTGTTGTAGAAATTTTTGATAAAATGATTCTTGTAGATAAGATAAAGTATGATATTCTTGTTGTAACACCCACATACCCTTATAAGGATATGCAAATGCTATATAAAACATAACTAAAACATACCAAACATTTCAAAGGACTTCCAGAGACTCAAGCAAACATACATTACAAATCATTAGATGTTATTTTATAAACAAAACATATCATACATATTATGCTTATCATAATACATCCCATAAATTCAAAAGCCAACTTGTATTAAGGTTATTACAAACCATTTACATCAAAATACAATATGTCTTATTACATTTAATATAACTCGAAAACAACTCAAAAACTCAAACAAAACAACTTCCAAGATAGAACACATTCTAATGTGCCACTGCGGTAGTCTTTGTCCCAATCCTTAAATCTTCTTATCAAAACCTACATGGAGGCAAAATCACTGTGCTAAGTATAAAACTTAGTAGGGAATCACTAAACATAATGCAGAATAACGATTGTTTCTAATAATCGTCTAACATTCATAAATACATATTCAAATCATATCACAATAATCTTTAATTGTTCATATTACAGAGTAATCCAAACATATGTCTCAAAAAGATATGATTCATCAATACAAAACATTCTTGCATCAAAACAAAACTCATAAATATCATCATAGAATGTACAAGTACCAGAATTGAATATCAGAACAGGATATAATCCTTTCAGAAAAAAATATGACTTGTATCATATCAGAATATGTTTTGTATCAAATCAAAGCTTATCTTATATCAGATCAGAACTTGTTTATATCAAAACTGAACATGTATCAGAATACAAAAAAGTTAGCCTACTAATCCTTTTTACAGAAGTGGGTAAAAGGGACCAAAACAAAAGATACCTATTATTGGTATCACAGAACAGGAGAGACTTATGTATGAGTAACAGGAGACACCAAAGTGTCAATATCAGAAGACATCGAAGTGCCACAGAAGTAGCTGTATACCCTTCTAGGCATTCCTATTTACCCATGACTAGGATTTAACAGTTTTAAAATAAGTCATTTAAGATTTTAGAATCACAAGCAGATAATGTAGTGAATAACATGTCTTTATTTCATTTTTCTCATATTAACCATATTCACTCCCTTTTGATTAAACTTAATTTGCCTTATAAATATAAGCATTTGCATCAATATATCAATGAAACATTAGGTCATTACATACTACATAACATCATAGAAATTTCCAAATCACAAATATCCATATCCAACTTACATCACATAAAAACCCTTGGAACGCATTTGTATTCTTAAGAACACATTCATCTTTGAAGAAACCATACATTTTAACATAGACACATCATTAATTAATCACACATTTTTTAAGTTATTACCTCAATTAATATTCCATAACTAGATTAACTTTTACTCAATTAATCTAACATCATCTAGGATCATTTTCAACCTTAATTAAGTTCAATTAAACCATTACTAAGTGCGCTAACCTTATATATGTCAACAATTACACAAAACCAAGTTTTTAACTTTCCTAACCCTTTTTCACGACTGTGGGAATATGCCTTATAACTCCTATGATCGTGGGATGAGTGAACCAAAGGTTCATTCACCCATTACCTTCAAACTACTTCCAAGACTTAACTCCTTCATACAACTTCAACACCCTTTTGCCATATGTCATTAATTCCAATTCAATTCCACCTTATTCATGCCTTAATTTCACATCAAATTCATGTCCAAAACCAATTCCAAAATCATTCATTAAGTAACTTACAAATCAATACCTTCCACACATCAAAACCAAACTAGAAGTGATCATACAATGATCATTTTTCCAGCATTCATTTATCATCATCTTAACATATATTCTATTCAATTCAAGCATCGAATATTTCATATTAAAATATGAAATCAAGTTTAACATTCCCTTACCTTCTTAACTTTAAAGAACAACTCCAAAGTAGCACCTACAAAATCTGCCCATTTCCTAACCATCTAAAGTAGTTATTCTCTTGATCGATTATTCAAGCTATAAATGATTAGAAGTATATATAGAGTGCTAATATATGAGGATGAGATAGATGAAAGAAAACTAGTTGGACTGAGCTAGTTCAAATAACCACAAATAAGATCAAAATTATTCAGTTTAAAATGATAGTACAAAAAATCAAAAGTAGAGATAGATGTTGAAGTGGAGGAAAGTTTAAAGTTAAAAATCAAAGAATTTTTGTAAATATCATCATAGAAAGGGATAACCTGTTTTAGACAATGTAACATGTTAAGCCCATGATATGTTAGTCCCTATGAAATGATAGATAGAGTGGAAACACGAAGAGTGGGTGTGAAGTCAATATCCGTATTTTAGAGATGACTAAGTTTGTTTAAAATTTCAACGACGAATTCTTTTTAGGGAGGGGAGAAATTGTAATATCCTAGATCGATTATTGTACTATGTAATGTGTTGTATATGCATTTTATAGAGTATGCTCTATTTATATTATACTAGAATAATTTAAGCATTTAAATTTATTATAAAGGTTCTAACAGAGATCACGACTAGACTAGAGACAAATTTTCAATCGAGTCTAAAACCATCTTTGGTCTATCAGTGACCTTTGTTATAATTTCAAAATATTTGAAAAGCTAGAGAATGAGACCAAATGAGCTTTAAAAGCCCTAAAATGTGCTTTGACAATTTATATGATACTTTTGAACAAAATTTGGACGATTGCAGTGAATAGTATTTTTAAATGAATAGTAAATTTTGGTGAATAGTAATTTTTGAGGGACTTATCCCCAAAATATTAAAAATATATGAAATAATTATTAGAATTTAATGATACTAAAACATACCTAAAACAAGTCCAATGAGATGGATTTTAGAAGTTCCAAAAGTTTAGGACTAAAATGTCCTTTTTGGAAAATAATGGGTATTAATGACTTTAAACCGATTTGAATTTTTTAAAATGTCCAATCAATAAATATTGACCCTAATTAGAGTATTTCATGGTCAATTTGACAATAAGATGGTTGTGGAATATTTTTAGAATGTAATTCAGTTAGTTGCTGAATTAAACTCAAAAATGGGCAAAATGGTCTTTTTGTCAAACTGAATGTACCCAAATTCCATATGAGCATTACATGGGAAGATTCGCACGAGATAAGCAAGAATTAATGGGTTTGGAAAGTAACCAATCAAAAGATGATAAGTGGCATGAATTAAAGTGTAAATATGAGAAGTTTTGGGTAAAGGTGTAAATATGATAAGTTGCTAATTAAAATGATGGGCAAAAGTGAAAATAAGCATAACATTCTTCTCTTTAAAGAAGGTGTGGACGACCATTTTCGGAGAAAACGAAGGAAGAGAGAAAAAAAGAAAAGAAAAGAAAAAAGAGAAGTGGGAGCTACGACTATGACATAGAGAAGTGATCCAAAGAGTTTTTCAAGCTCTTCTAAATCCAATCAAGTATCCAAGATGATCCCATAGCCATCCATGTGAAGAGGAAGAAGAATATGAGTTACTAAGTTTACTAGTTTTGTTTAAAAATTGGATTTGTTGTGTTATAGGTTAGATTTTCTTTTGATGATGTAAATTGCACCCTTTTGATGTGATATCAAGGTTAGATTACATTAGAAGCTATTGGGAGAAGAAAAATCAAGAAAACTAACATGTGGAACCTTGGTCAAGCTTGGTCAAATGGGATGTCTATTGCCTAAAATGTTTTATTTTTCCATTGAATGATTTAAGATTAATGAATGGCGTTAGGAAGTTAGTTTAATAATGAAAGAATGAAAGAAAAACCATAAAAATGACTAGATGAATTTTCAGCTATGATTAGGGTTTTTAATGTATTATGATTGAAAATTCTACTTTGAAGTTTTATGATCTTCATAGCATGATTTTGATGCTAGTGAAGTAAAGAAATGAAAAATAATTAATTTGAAATTGATTTTGGTTGAAATTCAGCCAAGGGTGCATGGTAATGTAAAAATTTGTTAATGTGTGAAAATGTCCTAGAAGAGAATTTAGATTAAAGTGTTAGAAGTCAAATGGAATTGAATTTGATAAGTGTAATGTAAAATAAATTAAGTTTAGCCTTAAAAACGTTTTTGGAATAAAAGTATGGTTATCATGTAATGACCATGTGAATGTGATTAATGATGGTCATTGAGTGTACTTATGGTATTGGAATTATTACACGAAGTGTTATCTTATTATTTAAAGAAAAAATTAGTATATGGAGTGTATGTGGAAAGTAATAAAGTTGACATGGTTTATGGTGTATTTGATTGGAAAATGTATTAAAGAATTGAATGTATTCATATTAGATTTTTGGATAGGAAAATGAAACCAATTGAAGGATTTCGAAGTGGTGAAAAGGAAACTAGCAAGTTGTGAGTGTATTTTAATTATTTTATACAAATTAATTCTTTGCAAAAGAGTTGATAACATTTAATTTTAAATACTACGATTATGAGTTTTATGTGAATGATACATTATAAATGAATATTGGTAGTATAAGTTTATGTTTTAGAAATATATGAATTGTTCTTTCAAAAGATTTGAAGTTTCAACAATATTTTTTTATTAGTTGGTAGAAAGGAAATGGTTTTTAGCCTATAGTACACTGTTAAGTTTTATACATGTTATTACATCTGTCTATTTGTTAACTTAGTATGGGTAAGTGATATAGAGCCAACTTTGTAACTAATCGTTAACTAGTTGCAGTTAAGCAATGCAGAACTAACTCCATAACTACCACTCTATAGTGATTAACCTGTTGATGTTAAGCAATGTAGAGCTAACTCCATAACTAGTAGTTAACTAGTCGCAGGTAAGCGATGCAGAACGAGCTCGATGACTTTATGTCTAAGGGTACCATATGGCAAAGAAGTTAGTGGTGGGATATATCGTGTAATAAAATTCATGACAGTAACAATGCTGCCATTATTTATTTTTAAAAGTAATTTGAAATGCACCATATGGTATCAATTATGGTAGTTGGCTTATTTTCAATGTAAAAGTTTTCAGCAAACTTATTTCAACAACTGATAATTGTTTTAAAAAAGAAAAATGGAAAATGGAAACTTGATATTATGATTAATGTTAAAAAGCAATTTGAAATAGTATATTGAAATTATATTTTACAAAATGTTATGTTATTACCAATTTTAATGATGCATAAATGAATGTGTATGGTGATTATTTTACCATGAGCTTTCTTATTGTATAGGATTATCTCAGTTACGATATTATGACAAGTTTAATTTTCATTAAAATGAATAACATTCGCTGATCTCGTTTAGCTCACTCACATTTTTATCTTTTTTAAATAAATCACCCCAGGTATGCGTGCAAGTGCTACAATAACTGGGATCCCATCACAGAATTACTAGTATCATCGGTTGTTGTTGTGTTTTTGTCATTTTCCTATTTATGTTTGTGTAAAGAATGGATGTATATAAAGACTTTTGAATGAAATGCATGAATATGTTTTAGCTTTTTAAATTTTATGGTAGTGATTGTTGAGAATTATTTGCTTGTGGTAAATTGTGAGTGAATTTGAAGTCCAAAATTTGAAATTGAGAAATTGGTGTGAATATAGAAGTGTTTCAAAATTTTATAACATTTTTTAAAATTTTGGAATTGTGAAAATGCAACCATTGTCTTGCTGAAATTTTTAATAAAATGATTTAAAAAATAAATTTCTCACTATTTTCGGCACCTTTAACTTTTAAAGTATGAAAAGTTTTTAACAATTGAACGATTTAGCTTTGAAGGAACCCTTTGGTTGAGTTAAATATCGATTGGAGAGTTATAGTGGGATCACTAAGAGGGCTCCACTCGGGTTCCAAAAGGGAAAATCCTGGATGGGTCCTTTCACCATGATCTTTGGGACTCTACTTTCGTTCCTCCTCCATTTTCTATCACAAAGGTTTATATGTTGTCAACTCCAATCTCTTTTTTTATGATTTCTTCATTAAACATACTCTCTTTGATTATATCCAAAGAGAGGACATCTTCAAGAGCTTAGCTGCTAATTATCACCACCAACATTTTCTAGTTATCCAGTAATGAACTTAACAGGAACAAAGCCTGAAGCTCATCATCAAGAATGTTGTTTAATGTTGTAAGCTTGTTGATTATATCCTAGAAATTACTTAGATGCTTTAAAACTAATTTCTCAGCCTTCAACTTCAAATTCACAAGCCTTTTCATTAGAGAAGCCTTATCATAAGCAGTCTTCCTTTCATACAGACCTTCTAGCTTTTCCTATAACTCAAAACGATATGTTTCTTAAGACATATGGTTGAATGTGTTGATATCAATCCATTGTTTGATAGTGCCCAGAGTTTTTCGCTTCATCTTTTCCCAATCTTTGTCTAACATTTTTTATGTTCTGAAGGAACATCATCCTTCACACTTATGTCCACATCAATAGAATCAAAGAGATCCTTACAATACAGAAGGTCCTCCATCATGAGCCTCCATATTAAGTTATTTGATGATATTAACTTAACATAGAGCTATTTCTACCTTTCATTACGATGACTCTAATACTACTTAGTAGAAGACAGATACATAACTCCTTACAAGATCAACCAAATATTAAAGACAAGAAAGAATTTTCCTTGTCATAGTGGCAGAAAAATAAAAAAAGAAACTAAACTATGAAACAAACATCAAGATTTGACATGAAAAACCCTCCAGCGTAGAGGGAAAAATCACGGGGCAAACTAACAAATAAATATAGTAAACTTAATAAGGATTTATAGAAAAAGTTGATCTCTCACCCACAATAACAAGTTGTCAAAATTTCAAGATTGAAACTTAAGTTGATATCACAATTAACAATTACTCAAACTAATCCCAAAAACATTCAAATCAAGATGAAAATACATCCATCTTTGCCCTCTCCCTGTTTTTCCTCACTTTTGGACATTGTGGTTGCACTCTCTATCTCTGTTCTCCTATAGCAAAACTCAAAAAAGCTATTTATAGGCACCTGTTGGCTTTAAAATTTAGAATCCTAATTTAATTGAACCAACTAGATCACATCTATCGTTATCAAATTATATCACACTAACTAATTGGATGACACTCACATCCAAATAGGACTCTATCATAGAGGATTTATCTACATCCCGATTAGAAAAATAAGAAATTACATTTAACTAGAAATGATACATCCACATCTATGAAAAACTCTACATAATCTATCCACATAATCTTTATCTTTTAGAGCTAATGTATATCTATTATGATCTTATCTGACACTTCATTCAAGATCTCTATCTATTGATGATGAATTATTTAAGCCTAAAGCCTTTTATAGTACACTAATATACGGTTTCTACAGACGGTCGTGTATCTTTATACCTTTGCAGAGACTTACATGATTGATCTATACGGATGCATAAGTTAAGACACGAACTTTAAAACTATCTAAAATCACTAAAAGTTTCAAAATAGAGCTAGAAATTTAACAATTTAATTTACAGCCAGTTAAGAATATGGTAGTAAATTTGCAAGAACAAATTCGAATACTGGCATAGTTACTACGGGAAAGGAACACCTAGCCCTCTTAAGAGCTTCATAAGATCATTAGATATTTGATTCTGCCGGAAAAAGGACGGTGCACCTCCTACTCACCCCTCAAATATGTCTCAAGAAAATTAGGGGACCTGACACCTGAGTTGCCATAACCCTTTCACTGCAGCCATTCTACACGAGCCACCACGTCAAAATTTAAACTTCCAATAGAAGTATATAATAACCTGACAACCCAACAGATCACCTAATCTGTTATCAAGAGATCATTGACTTGCATAGAGACTCGAATACTATTAAGTGTAAAACATTTTCATCCACATTAACAAGAGTAGAGAGAGAATGGTCCTAGACCATTCCTCAAGTGTCAGTGGCACCTTTATAATGGCGTTTAAGGTCACCGCTCCTCAAGGGTCGGTTTCCAATTTTTGCCGAGATTTGAGGAAAGGACTGGGTTTAACGAGGATAATTATGATAATTCAAAACTTTAAAGCCTGAAGGTTAAGGAAGCAAGAAGTAGATGCATACGAGAAATGATATCCGAATTTATAATTCCTTTAAATTGTTAAGGTGGTCCACCATAATTAAGGCACGCAGTTACACCCGTGATAGCTTTTTGGAAATGATAAAACATTGCAGAGGGAAAGGCCTCCATCCCTCCCGAGATGAGGACATGACCAAACCAAGTCACCATGATATCCGAATTTCACGTGGTGAAATGTCTTGAGGCCTTTCATGCCATCATAGGGAGATCTTGAGGCCTTTAACGCCATCATAAGGAGACCATCACCATGCCTAATTAGGGTTATTTTACGCTCGTGTCATTTTTTAATGGAGTTCTCGACAGATTTTGGAACTAGAAAGGTAAGAGGGGACCTCAACAATATGGCTTGATAATTTTACGTGACCTCATTGAAAGTTGTTAAAAGTTGTCATTCTCGTGAGCTTATACGAGATAGACACTAATAAGTGTTGGACAACAAAAAATATGGAAGAAACAAAAGAAATAGGAGAATAGAAGCTAAATAATCTTCTGTATTATAAGATAAATTGCTCTCACATAAAACATGAAATATGCCCATATAAATATAGGCTTATAAAACCAATTATTGATAAACTAAACTATTACTATTTAACTTAAACAATGACTCTAATTAATAACAACAACTACTATTTAACTTAAACAATGACTCTAACTAATAACTCTAACTAAGACTCTAACAATCATAATTCAAGTTTATTATCTAGCCCCTTCTCTTAAACTTGTAATTCAACCTTTGATAACTCCAAGAATAGCTTTCAATCTACAAAAATCTTCACATTTTAAAGCTTTGGTAAATATATCAGCAACTTGATCTTTAGATGTCGCATGCTTTTTGAATCTCTTTGTTCCCAATGCATTCTCTTATAAAATGATACTTGGTGTCTATATGTTTACTTCTATCATGAAAATTGAATTAAAGACTTTATCATAATCAATTCCAGCTTTTTGAGTGAATACTTTTGCAATAAGTCGAGCTTTGTACTTCTCTACTTCTCCTTTTGATTTTTTCTTTACTTTATAAATCCACTTTAATGATATAGATTGCTTCCCTTTTGGAAGATCTAACAATCGCCAAGTATCATTCTTTTTAATTACTTTCATCTCTTCATCCATAGCAAATCTACATCTTTCGTCTTTGACAACTTCTTCAAACATCATTGGTTTTGTGTCTGCTAACAAACAAAACAGAGTAGAATCATTGATTTCTTATGTTACTTCATATATTTCTTTTAAATTCTGCATACAATGTGGCCTCTTGGAGCAGCTTTATGGAGACATAATCGTTTGAGTTGTTTGAATTTCACATGGAGGAGTTTGAGGTGTATCATCAGTAACAACTTGATTCTAGGACTTATCTGTATCAAAAAATTTATCAACCAAAGGAAGAAATTCATAATTTTCAGGCTATGGTACATTCCACTCCCATGAGCCTTCTTCATCAAACTCAACATCTCTACTAATGATTATTTTCATTCTGAAGATTGTAAAATTTATGATCTTCAGCATAGCCAACAAATATGAACTTCTGACTCTTATCATCTAACTTGCTTCTTGTTTCATCAAGAACATGCACATAGCCAATACTTCCAAATACTCTTAAGTGCAAAATACTTGACCTCCTTCCACTCCATGCTTCTTATGGAGTCATTTGCATTAGACTCTTTATGGAATTACAATTATTCAAATACACCGCACATGCTACTGCTTCAGCCAAAAATCCTTTGGCATCCTCTTACTCCTTAGCATACTACGAACCATATCAAGAATAACTCTATTGTTACACTCCATGACTCCATTTTGCTGAGGTCATCTAGAAATCATCAAAGAATGTCGAATACCAAGATACTCATATAATTGATTAAATTTATTCAATGTGAATTCACCTCCTCGATCAATCCGAATTGCTTTAATTAGATAACCACTTTCATTATCAACTCAAGCTTTACATTTCTTAAACACTTCAAATGCTTCAGATTTTTCCTTTAAAAATAAATCCAAGTCTTGCGAGTATAATCACCAATAAACAATAGAAAGTACCTGTTGTTTCCATATGAACTTGGTACGATTGGACCACATATACCGATGTACACTAATTTGAGTGGTTAAGTAGCTCAAGATACAGAATCCTTTGGAAAGCTCCTCCTAGATTGCTTACCATACATAAAACCTTCACAAATTGGATCAGGATGACTTATAAAAGGTAAGCCATGTACCATCTTTTTCTTATACAATAGCTCCAATCCACCGAAATTCAAGTGGCCTAGCCTAAGATGCCACAATCATGACGAATCATTCACAGTAGCTTTTAAACATATGGGACTATCTTTATTGATCTTTAGTATGAAGATCTTGTTCTTTAACATTGGCACTTTTGCAATCAATCTTTCTTTTCCATTTCGCATGACCAATCCACTCTTTCTCATCTATATTTCATACCTTTCTCCAAAAGTTGTCCAATACTCAATATATTTGTTTTCAAAGTAAGAATATAATAAATATGAGATATAAACTAATGATCTCCATTCTTCAATTTAATCAAAATTTCTCCTTTACATTTGATTAGAACTTTAGTTTTATTACCAAAAGAAATATTGCCTTCAACAGATTCATCAAGACCACAAAATAAATCTTTATTACTAGTCATATGATTGCTGACTTCTGAGTCGAGATACCAAGACTCCTCACTCATTTCTTTGTCACTATTGCATGTTAATAACAAGGCAGATGCTTCATCATATTCTTCTTCAACCTCAACATAATTTGCGTTTTCTTCTTCATTTTTATTCCATCTACATTTCACTATATAATGATCAAATATTTTGCAATTATAACATTGTATATTAGATCTTTGACCTTCATTTGAATTTCATATGCATTCTGCTGCATATTGACCACATCTTTCTCAATTATAACATTGTATATTGGATCTTTGACCACGACCTCGTTGAAACAATCCACCTTTACCATGTCTTCTTAGATATTGTGTAACATCCCGTCACCGATGGGATGTGTACTGTTCATTGCATACGCATTTGGCATGCTCATGCATGATTTAGTTAT